>SADC01000001.1:131894-658523 GCA_004194705.1 Ditylenchus dipsaci | reverse complement strand
GATTTCGATTCGAAGCTGCTTGCAGTTCTCGATAAGCGATCAAAGAAGACACTGAGGAACTGTTTGAAAGCGCGTTGCCAAAGCACTTGAGCGCATGGATCCGAGAAGGAGAAGGCAGGTTTCAATTAAGATAGAGCAGCTGTTGTATTGAGTTTGAGTTTGGAGATGGTATTTAGCTTTTGTTGTTATTTGTTCGCCGAAGAATTAAGATCGTCTTGCTTTTATTTGGATCTGATTTTGTTACAGGATTACAGGAGAAGATCACAGGAGGAGATACGTTGATCAATGTTATGTGCCCAACAATTTCGCAGTGTCACTGGACACATACTGTGACTGCGACTTTTTTGCCGCGTCATTGGACACACACTGTGACTGTGACTGCTACTGCGACTGTGAGTGCGACTTTTGCTGCGTCATTGGAAACGTAGTGTTACAAAATAGAAGAGGAGGGCTATATGATGGTGTTATGACTTTATAAAAATTGCTAGTATACTTGCTGCTGTGACTAAAAGAAAAAAACAAGGCACTTTTCAGCCAAAACAAGGCACTTTTCATCCAGAACAAGGCACATTTTTTACTTGTCCAAATTTAAAAGAGAAACAGGCAAAACGAAACTTTTCTGCAAATTCTCCATTTTTCGAGTTATCTTTTTTCGAGTTCTATGCTTTTCGCGTTAACGTTTCGCCAATTCTTTTTTTAATTCACGTTTTGCGAATTACCGTATTCTCTCTAAGAGAGGGCCGACCCGTCTATTTTTCAACATCTAAATACGGGGTGTCCCAAATTCGCCACCCTTTTTTTTGACCACAACTTTTTATTTCTGAACCAATCGGCGAGATTTTTTGTTTATAAGAAAGAAGACATTTCAGGCTTTTGTTTGACATCTCACTTCTTGGTTTTTGCTTAAAATTATATTTTTCGCCGGCCGGGGGTTTTCGTCTGGGCCAGGCCTCTTCGGAGTGCCTGACTGGATTTTTGGATGGCTGAGCCTCTGGCTGGGGCTCAGCCTAGGGCGGGAGGAAACGCTCCTCGTCAAAAAAATTAAGGATGTTGAACATGGTTTTGAATACTGGGGCCTACCGCATAAATAACTCTGGTATGCTTTTTTTATGCATCCAGATTCACTTTTGAGTGATTTGTGTCTAAGGTATGTGAGTGTGCGCATCTCTAACCAACCAAGGGGCGCAGGGACTTGGTTGGTTAGAGATGCGCACACTCACATACCTTAGACACAAATCACTCAAAAGTGAATCTGGATTCATAAAAAAAGCATACCAGAGTTATTTATTTTCGCACGCACTTACCGTAGACATCGTTTCGAGTAGTACTCTTTACAGTCGACTCTCGATAACCGAGACCCTCAAAAGTTCGTTCCCACCTAGAGTCCGACACTTTTTTAACTCAATTTTTAAATTATTTTGCCGAACCTGATTCGTCAGTCTAGTCCCAAATATCGTAAGGATTACGATTTTACCGATCGTTTCTCAAAAATTGAAAGTTTTGACCATTAAGACCCGCGCCTCTCGATAAACCGGCACTCCTTTTTTGAAAATAGGGTGTCGGTTTATCGAGAGGCGCGGGTCTTAATGGTCAAAACTTTCAATTTTTGAGAAACGATCGGTAAAATCGTAATCCTTACGATATTTGGGACTAGACTGACGAATCAGGTTCGGCAAAATAATTTAAAAATTGAGTTAAAAAGTGTCGGACTCTAGGTGAGAACGAACTTTTGAGGGTGTCGGTTTATCGAGAGTCGACTGTATCATAAAATGCATATAGAGCAGGGCTCCCAAGTGGTCTGAGTTTTTCAGATTTGTCTGAAATTTAAAGACCGAATCTGAAAAATAAATTGATCTGAATTTTGTCTGAATTATGAGAAATTGTCTGAAATCGTCTGAATTTTGATTTGAAGAAAATTTCTTTGCAACGCTATTTATTGTTTATTCATAACTGGTGAATATCATGAATTTGTTCAAGAACAAATTATTAATCGAAAACAGTCATCGTTCTATGGAGCGGCCACTTCCACAATGCTAGGCCGTCTGTTTGATCAAAGTCGAGTGGAATATTTAAAGTCTAGTTTCGATGTTTGTCTTTATTTACCAATTCAACCTGAATGATTGATATCGTTTAAGAATTCTGCACAACCATTCTGGAGTACATCAACAAGTGGTTTCATCTTGCTCATTTGTCGTCAAATATGTCGTGGACCATTCTTTCCGTGTCAGAAGTCAGCTACGAAGAAATTCGCTCTTTGGCAATTCAACTCTGTCCGGAGTTAGCGGAACAGGACTCGTTGTTTGATGAGGTACTACCCTTGGATTTCTTTTTTACAAGTCAAGGGATTATTAGTTCTAAGTGTCTGCTCTCAATATTCTTCTGCAAAAAATTTCCGCCGATCTTTTCGAGAAAGATGATACTGAGCAAAAATGGATGAAAATTTTCAAGGAAAACCACACTCTTCCGGTCATCTATCAACTTGTCAGTGCAATTCTTTCGATCACAGTCTCAAATTCTTTCATCGAACGGATCTTCTCATTTTGTGTGTGTGCAATAAACAGAAGAAAGAAATATGCTGGAAGTCCAAACAGTGAAAAGTTTAGTTCAAACAAAGGTTAATTTTTATCTAAATTGTGTTGAAATTTACAATTTTCTTTTAAAGAACAATGTGTTGTTAAGGAAAATAAGAGCCTGGAAAAGTACTTTTGATTGTTTACTCACTGTTGATTACTGTTGTTGTTGATAAAGTTTTAATAAAATTTGGATTAAAAATTAACTTTTGTACAATGTCTGAATTTTAAAGGTTAAATCTGAATTTTTGAGATTTTTGTCTGAATTTTGAGCTGGTCGACTTGGGACCCCTGATATAGAGTCTATTTTTGCCACGGCCCGAGTTGAAAAACATAGTGAAGCAGCCAACAAAAAATTGGCCCCTGTATTATTCCCTTCCCCTCCCAATACAGCCCTTATACCCTTTTAAAATACTTGTCTGGTCTTTTTATGGCACAAATTTGACTTAAAAATGGTTTTTGACCACTCCTAAAAAAGATTGCGTGAAAAACAGTCTTTTGTTCACATGAGAATACACCGGTTGACGAATTTACCGGTTGAAGAATTTACCGGTTGACGAATTTACCGGTTGACAAATTTGTGGTTTACGAATTCGCGGTTGACGAATTTACCGCTTGATGAATTTGTGGTTGACGAATTTGCGGTTGATGAATATGTGGAAAGCCTTGGTTGGTTCAGACTAAAAAATTAAATTCCCGCAAAAATTTTCAAAATGCACGAATTTTAAAAGTGTGGACCAATTCGTGTGTGGATCAATTCGCTTAACGCGCCAGAATACCATTACATGAGTATCACCATCGAAGTAGAACCACTCAGGAACAGCTGCCTGAGGATCACTACCTGGGTACCAACACCGGGTGTTTTGAAGTGTTTTCGGTTGTTTTGGGTGAATTTGGGTGGTTTTGGGTGGTGTGGGGTGGTTCGGACACAATCTGAAAATTTTCGAAAAAACAACGGGGGACCTAGGCAATTTATTAAATGAAAATATTCTTGAAAGGAAAAAACAACGGGGACCAGGGCATTTATTGAATGAAAATATTCACTGAAATGTTTCAGCAATTTTTTTCGGGCATTACTTTTTTTTGCCGCAAATATACTTTTTTTTAGCGCAAATATAATTTTTTTGCCGCAAATCTGCTTTTGCCGCAAATTTTCACTTTTCTGCCGCAAATCTGCTTTTAATCTGCTTTTGCCGCAAATTTTCACTTTTTTGCCGCAAATTTTCACTTTTTTGCCGCAAATCACGTGGGTTCACCAAATCAACAATATGGGCCCAAACCACGTGGGCACCCTCGAATCACCAATACCGGGAACAGACCACCAATATAGGTTCCAAAACACCAGGACGGAGCCTGAACCACGTGGGTTCAACTATTAATATCGTGCTCAAACCACTGATATCGGGCCCAAACCAAGAATATCGGGCACAAACCACCAATATCGGTTTCAAACCATCAATATCGTGTCTAACCACCAGGAAGATGCACGAAACAAGTGGGCTCACACAAACCATTAATATGGGAGCCAAATCATGTGGGCACACCCGGATCACTAATATCGGGCCTAAACCACCAATACCAAACCTCAACCACCATGACGGGGCCCAAACCACGAGGCCTCACCAAAACCACGAATATGGAGCCCAAACCACGTGAGCACCCCAAACGATCAATAACGGGCCCGAATCACCAGGACGGGGCCCAAACCACGTGGGCTCATACAAACCACGAATATGGGGCTCAAACCACGTAAGCACCTCCAAACCACCAATACCGCGCCCAAACCACCGGACGGGCCCCAACCAAACCAAAACATTGAACCACCAGCCTGGGCTTTAACACACTTTGAACACGCAATTAACAGCGGCATTTGCCGCTGCGGCGCCTCTAGTCATTATTATTTAATCCCCTTTACTATAGCGCTGGATCGGTCTGTCTGTCTGTCTGTCACACTTTGAAAAAAAAACGATTAGGGGTGTTCCGCTTATCGTATTGGAATTCTGAAAACACCAATCGATTCCTCGTAGTCGATTTACTGTCTGAAAAAATTATCAAAAGTTAGGGTCGACCGTGTCAAAAAAAAAGTTATGGCCACTTGAAAGTTGCCAAAACCCGTAGGGGGGAACAAGGCATTTTTGGTGGTTTTCTGGATTACCTTGGGGACCAAGGCATGCAAAATGGTTCAAATCTTGGTGGTAGCATGCATTATTATTTTGTCTCGAAAGGATTAGTTAGTGTATTTATGGTTAGTAGGTGGCCTGGTATTGTATGTACGTGTCCAGGTAGGGTATGTAAGTGCCCTGGTAGGGTGTAGGTGCCTGGTAGGGTATGTAGGTGGTCTGCTAGGGTACGTAAGTGCCCTAATAGGGTAGGTAAGTGGCCTAATAGGGTAGGTAAGTGGCCTGATAGTGTACGTAGGTACGTCGTGGCCTGGTAGGGTACCCGAGTGGCCTGGTATGGTACACAGGTGGCCTGGTATGATACCCAGCTGGCTTGGTATGGTACCCAGCTGACCTGATATGGTACGCAGGTGGCCTGGTATTGTACCCAGCTGGCCCGGTAGGGTACCTAGGTGGCCAGGTGGAGTACGTAGGTGGCCGTATAGGGTATGTAGGTGGTCATTAGGGTGAGTTGGTGCTCTGGCAGAGTATGTAGGTGGCCAGGTAAGGTATCTAGGTGGCCTGGTAAAGTAGGTAGGTTGCCTGGTAGGGTACCCAGACCACCGAAATGGGTATATAGGTGGGTATATAGGTGCCCTGGTAGGGTATGTAGGTGCCCTGGTATGGTATGTAGGTGTCCTGGTAGGGTATGTAGGTGGGCTGGGTGGGCAGATAAGTGGCCGGATAGGGTCTGTAGGTGGCGGTAGGTGGATTCCCAGTGAAGTATGTAGGTGGCCTGGTACGGCACTGGGCCTAAACCACTGATATCGGGCTCAAACCACCAATACCGGACTCAAACCACCAATATCGGGCCGAACCACCAATATCGGTCCCAAACCACCAATACCAGACCCATACCACCAATATCGGTCCCATACTACCAATACTGGGTCCAAACCACCAATATCAGGCCCAAACTACCAATATCAGGCCCAAACCACCAATATCGGTCCCAACCACCAATACCGGACCTAAACCACTAATACCAGCCCTAAACAACGAATATCGGGCCCAAAGCACCAAAATCAGGCCCAAACCACCAATATCGGTCCCAAACCACCAATACCGGACCCATACCACCAATATCGGGCTCAAACCAGTAATATAGGGTCTGAACCACCAATATCGAGCTCAAACCACCATAACCGTGCCCGAACCACCAATACTGGGCCCGAACTACCAATATCGAACCCAAACCACCAGGAAGAGGCTCAAACTACGTGGGCTTACCCAAACCAGTAATATAGGGTCCGAAATACCAATATCGGGCTCAAACCAGTAATATAGGGTCCGAACCACCAATATCGGACTCAAACCAGTAATATAGGGTCCGAACCACCAATATGGGCTCAAACCACTGATACCGGGACCAAACTGCCAATATCGGGCCTGAACCACCAATGTCGGGCCAAAACCACCAATATCGGGCCCGAACCACCAATATCGGTCCCAAACACCAATACCGGGCCCAAACCACCAATATCGGTCCCAAACCACCAATACCGGACCCAAACCCCTAATACCAGCCCTAAACAACGAATATCGGGCCCGAACCTCCAATACTGGGCCTGAACTACCAATATCGAGCCCAAACCACCAGGAAGAGGCTCAAACTACGTGGGCTTACTTAAACCAGTAATATAGGGTCCGAAATACCAATATCGGGCTCAAACCAGTAATATAGGGTCCGAACCACCAATATCGGACTCAAACCAGTAATATAGGGTCCGAACCACCAATATGGGGCTCAAACCACTGATACCGGACCAAACTGCCAATATCGGGCCTGAACCACCAATGTCGGGCCAAAACCACCAATATCGGGCCCGAACCACCAATATCGGTCCCAAACCACCAATACCGGGCCCAAACCACCAATATCGGTCCCAAACCACCAATACCGGACCCAAACCCCTAATACCAGCCCTAAACAACGAATATCGGCCCGAACCTCCAATACTGGGCCTGAACTACCAATATCGAGCCCAAACCACCAGGAAGAGGCTCAAACTACGTGGGCTTACCCAAACCAGTAATATAGGGTCCGAAATACCAATATCGGGCCCGAACCACCAATATCGGGCTCAAACTACCAATATCGTGCCCAAACCACTAATATGGGGATCAAACCACGAATACCGTGCCCAAACCACCAATATGGGGGTCAAACCACTGATACCGGGTTTAAACCATCAATACCGAGCCCAAACCACTTTTTTCAAAAAAGTCGATACCTAAAAAGACCACTAACCAGCCGTTACTCGTTTTCATATAACGCATCTCTTGCTTGATTGACATCATCCAAATCGCCTTGAGCCGCCACGTTTACTGCATGGTTGTTTTGCTGTAGCGCTTCAAGAATCGCCAAGACACGTGTAACCTCTACATAATTTATTTGACCATTTTTCATGAAAGCATCCATCCTGAAACCATAAATGTGAAATTGCAAGCTAATAAAAATCAGTGAAAGATCCTAAAAAGAAGGGAGCGGATCGTGAAAAGCAATATCCCCGAAATAAAATATATTTGACAATGGACTATTGCAAATATTCTTATCAAGACAGTGAAGAGTCTTTACTAAAGACATCTGAAGTCCCTTTTTTAAAAAGAATGATGAATCTGCCCTTTTAAATAGTGAGGATGAATTGTCCCGTTTTGACGAGTGAGGATGAATCGTCCAATTTTGACGAATGAGGATAAATTGGCCCTTTTCAATAGTGAGGATGAATCGTCCCGTTTTTACAAATAAGGATGATTCGTCCCGTTTCCCCAAGTGAGGATGAATTGTCCCCGAGGATGAATCGTCACGTACCGAGAGCAGAAGAAATATCGAACGAGTTTATTTGTACGACACCTTTACATCACCATAATAGTCAAGTAACATAGAGCAGAAAATACAGAGCTAAACACGGAAAACAATCAACCATACATAATAATAAGTAATCATCCATGCTGCTCAATGACAGAACTGTCAAAGATCAACCAGCCAGAAAGAAGCACAATCATCAGCCTTCAGTTACCGTTGGCATGCAGTCTGGTCCACTCTTGCGCAATCCGGATTGCATCATTCTCGTTCAACTTCCATTGCTCAGCTACCTGCAAAATAAAAGCTTAGCAACAATGCAGCTCAGCCGAATCCTATAATTATGGATAAATCTGAAAAGTGCCACCCTTTAGATAAAAAGTGTCACCTTCGGTTGAAAAGTGCTAACTTTTGTCTGTAATGTGCCACCCTTTGTTAAAATGTGCCACGTTATCCACTGTTCTCTACATCTACTACGCCACAACGCTGATACTTTTCACTCACCAACTTTCGAAGCCTCACACTATAGTGTTCTTTTAACTAATTATTCCACTACAATTCCATCTTAACTAACTGCAAATGAAAGTCTTTATTTCATTCCATCAACGAGGAACTATTTCAAACGAGAACATAATACAGTATATCTTCGAATAAGGACCCATGGGGCCTTATTTTTCAACCCCTCTTTGGAGGTGGGGACTTATTAGAAGGTAGGGCCTTATTAGAAGATCCCTTTTTGGCCTTATTTGGCCTTATTTGAGGTGGGGCCTTATTTTTCAACACCTCGTAACAGGTGGGCTCTTATTAGAAGGTGCCCTAAATAAAAGGCGGGGCATTATTAGAAGATATACGGTATTCTTTACTCATCAATAAAGACCGGATTCATATGCTACTATAAATGAGAAATACGGGCGTGAAATATACCCTAACAACAGCGAAATATGCCCTAGAAATCGCGAAATATGCTGAAAAATTGACAAAATATGTCCAAAAAAATACGCGTAAAAAAGTTTTATAGGCTGAATTGGGCTGTTTTACAGATAAAAGATATTTTTACAGCCATCATTATCAAAAAAAGATTCTAAGATTTTATAAAGAATACATACCTCATCCTGCAAAATGATTAAAATTTCGGCGCTACTTCGATATGCTCCCCCCTCCATGATCTTCGGACCTACTTTGATATACCATTCACCTAAAAAATCTTGATTTGGAGGAGGGGGGTTGTGTTGGAGGTTCATATCAGAGTAACGTAAAATTTTTTACCCCTTTTTATTTTGATACTAAAAATCAGTAGTTTAACGGTTTATATTAAAATTAGATATTAAGTGGCTTGCAAGTAAAAATGATTACTTTGAAAAAGTATTGAGGCTTTGTCATTTCGTCAGTCAGAATATGCAGCAAATATGCTCTAAAATCGCAAAATATGCTGTAAAACACCATAAAAATGCTCAAAACTGAGCTAAAACGCGTTTTTAAAATGTATTTAGTCCACAGCATATTAGCAAAAAAATATGCAAAAGCATATAAATCCGGTCCCTAGTCATCAATGACTAGCGCTCCACGTTCTCTTGCCTTCCACTTTCTTCCCGACCTTTGCTTTCCTCCAATAGGCACATCCGTAATTTCACATTACAGACAAAAGTTAGCACTTTTCAACCGAAGGTGCCACTTTTTATCAAAAGGGTGGCACTTTTCAGCCAAAAGGTGGCAGTTTTCAACAAAAGGTGGCAGATTTCAACAAAAGGTGTCACATTTCAGCCAAAAGGTTGCATTTTTCAACTAAAGGTGGCACTTTTCAGCTTTGTTGACCAAAACTTAAAAAGGTGGCACTTTTCAGCCAAAAGGTGGCACATTTAATCCTCGTCCTATAATTATTCAGAAACCCTTACATCAGTTGCCAGCGGATCCTCAGGATTTGGTGCAGAAAGCAGGGCTTGAATTGAAAGGAGAACTGAAAATGAAAAAGTAATTTAGAACAGAAACCGAAAATGTCCCAACCGGTTCGGATTTGCAGAGCAGGTGACCACTTGTCTAGAATGGAAATCATGAGAAGTGAAACATATGGCTTGAGTTCAGAATCCCCCCCCACGGGGACTGATCAGGTGGAGGAGATAACTTCATATTCGTGTTTCTCGACCCGATTTCATGAGAAAGCCGGCTGTTTTTTTGGTTCTGAGAAAAAAAATTTTTTTCGAACCACAGGGGGGTATCATGGTTTTTAGTCAAAATTTGAAAATTTTAAATTGGCGCCTTTTGAATTTAAAAGGGATTAAGGGCTGTATAGGGAGGGGAAGGGAATAAAAGGGGCCAATAATCACACAGGGCCCACTAACAAGAAGATGTTGAACATAGTTTTGAATACTGGGCCTACCGCATAAATAAACTCTGGTATGCATGCTTTTTCATGCATCCAGAGTCACTTTCGAGTGATTTGTGTCTAAGGTATGTGGGTGTGCGCATCTCAACTCCAAGCCCCCAAGCCCCCTGCGCCCCGAAGGGGGCGCAGGGGCTTGAGAGTTAGAGATGCGCGCACTCACTTACCTTAGACATGATTCCGAGAAGTACTCTTGACCATAAAATGCATATAGAGTCTTTTTTCGCCACGGCCCAGTTGAAAAACATGGTGAGGCAGTCGAAGAATATAGATAATCAAATTTATAATGTTCTGCCATAAAAGTGGCCCCCTTTTATTCCCTTCCCTCCCAATACAGCCCTTATTCCCTTTTAAATTCGAAAGGCGCCAATTTAAATTTTTCAAATTTTGACTAAAAACCCATGATACCCCCCTGTGGTTCGAAAAAATTTTTTTTTCTCAGAACCAAAAAACAGCCGGCTTTCTCATGAAATCGGGGTCGAGAAACACGAATATGAAGTTATCTCCTCCACCTGATCAGTCCCCGTGGGGGGGGGGATTCTGAACTGCAACCAAACATATAACACGCCTCCATTTAAACGTTTTTTATTCTCGACTTTTGCACTTCAGAAAAAAATTTAGTATAAAATTTCCCATGGTTTTTTCCTGACTCAGGATGAACACCCACTCATCCTGAGTCAGATCTTGCCCCGTCGTTAACTGTAGAATTTCTCGTATATTATCTCGTATATATACGAGAAATCCTACAGTTATAAAGGTCGGAACAAAATCTGACTCAGGAAGTTTAATGGTGGCGTGTTATATGCGACAGAAAAACTAACCTTTGAGAATGTCCAAACAGATACGCCCCAATTTGTCAATATTTGGATGAAATATTTTAGTCATGAACCGGACTTTCGGCGCAGCCATGGGATATTCTTCTACAAAATTTTGGCTATCAGATCTAGTAAAAGGAATCATTCCTAAACAAAAACCTGGAAGAAAGAGCTCTAGCTTAAAAACACCACCAGCGAAGGGACTCTCATCCGGACCAGCGATTATGACGTGAAAATAGCGAGCATTGTTGTCGTCAGGAATGGCTGCAGAAAAGTAAAAAATATGATGGTCCAGCAGGACAACAACTAAAACCTGATATTCCAGGGACTGGATCTTGCAGAAGCCTTTGCGTTTCCTAAATTCAAAACACATATGGCCACCAAACTCGATAATCCCAATGGCTAACCTTGATAATACGACGCGGAAGAGCAGCCATTCAGTAAACTATCGATTTTACACTCTGAAATTGCAGGTATAAACATCCATGTACTATGGTAATAGCGTTTTATTGTGACGCAAAACAAGTAACAATGCAAATAAAGCCCTTCCAGCAAATATTGTAGAATTTTCGTCAATTTAAACTCAACAATTTATCACATCATGGAATAAATTAATGAATCAAACAGCTACAAAAACCCCTGTAAATACCAAATCGAACAGAAACAACAATGATAATAATGCACAGTTGGAAAGAATGTTTATTTGTATTGAGGGATGGTAGTATCACAATTCGGTTTTGGCTGGTTTGAGCTCGTTGATTCGCTGGATGAAATCTGTTTTTTCGGTGCATCCTTTGCAAGTACCTAAAAAATTGGGCAAGATATATTTTTTGTTTTTCTGACCGAAAATTTGTTTTTTTTGTTTGTTTTTTTGCTTTTAATGAAAAGATTATAACCAAATTTTCTCGATAATAGGGCTATAGGGATATTACCGTATTTCCTCTAATTTAGCCCCGGGGGCTAAATTTTTTGGATCCCATTCAGAGGGGGCTAAATTAGAGCGGGAGGCTAAATTAGAAGGGGGCTAAATTTTTTGGGCCTCCTCTCGGGTGACAAAAATTTTGACGAACATCAACAAGTTTATTCGGGTTTCATAACAACATAAAATTTACAGGGTGGCGCGAATTTTTGCCGGGATCTGTTTTGCTCATATCTTCTTTCATTGATCGTGTCTCTACGAGATCTTTTTTCACATGAAAGAAGACGTTTGGGGCAATAGGATGATACCTCATTCGCCATTTGTTAGTTTTGTTAACGTATTTTGCTTATGTGTTAAACTTATGATTGATTTCATTCCGTGCCATTATTTTATTTGGGTGGATGAAAGACCAAGTTTACCAAGACAACTAGCCGATCTCAATAAAAGCCCCTAAAAATAAAATGATTTTTTTTCAAATGCCATTATGCATGTTCGATGTCATACGATTGCCCGGAGTGTCCTCTTTCAAATAAAAAAATATCTCGTCTAGACACGATTAATGGAAGAAGATATGAGCGAAACAAATCCTGGCGAATATTTGCGCCACCCTGTACTAACTATCAGTGTAAAATTCTGGGTTCGGAATGTTAATATCATGGTCATATATAGGGCTAGATAAATCGATCCAGTCAGTTGGATCAATACACTTGGACCAATCCATCCAATTGGACTCATTCAGCCAGCTGAATCGATACAGTCGAAACGAACCAGCCAACTAAACTAATTCAACCATAAAACTTATCTAACACAACCGCTCACCACAGCACAAACCTAAGAATGAATGAAATGACCGACTCCACTGGTTATATACCCCAAATGACTACGAAAAATATTTTCTTTCGGTTAAGGGGGGGGCTAAATTAGAGGCGGGCTAAATTCTTTGGATCCTCTCTTGAGGGGGCTAAATTAGAGGGGGAGGCTAAATTAGGAGGGGGGGGCTAAATTACATGAAATACGGTAGGTCAATAAGTCGGAAGGGCTTTATTAAAAAAAGTTTTAAAAAGTTTAAAAAAATCAACTTGAGAAAGTAAGACAATATGGGGCTGGTGGGTGAGTTCTTTACATCACATGTACCCAAAAGCGTGTTTTGGCCACTTTTTGACCTTTCTCTGGTCTTTGTATGGGTATATAGTATGTTTTTAGGGCGCGGCCGACCATTTATATTTATAAAAAAAAATTTGACCAGAATTTGACATATTCAGTTGGTTTACTTAGGGGTAGGAAGGCAAAAAGTCAAATTTTAGTCAAAATTTTTTTGGATACATGCGAAATAAAGAATTTCAGCCGTTCTTTTCCCTAGTGGGAGGTGTGCTTTTCCGAAAATAGCCAAAAGTACTTTTTTTAACACGAGAAAGTCGGATCGTAACTTTTGTTTATTTCAGTGCAGTTTTTCACGCTGGTCATTTTTATGTGTGGGACATGGCCCGTCAAACTTTGATTTCCTTAGCACTTTAAAAGCAACAGAATGCCGAAATTTTTGAGTACTTTTTGAAATATTGTTGACGCAATTTTAAACTTGTTTTCTGAAATTTTGAAGTGGCAACCAGACAAAGCAACATCAAAACTATTTTGTCGCACGACAGTGCAACAAAAATGTCGCATTGTCGTATGCTTTTCGCCGTGCGACAAAATATCAACAAAAATTTTTTGTCGTGCGACAATGCAACAAATTTTGCTCTTTGTCGCGCGACAATGCAACAATATTTTCTTCAACAACAGTAGCTGCATGCAACAAAGAGAACCTGTCGTATTTGCGGTTATGTTTAGGAATCAAACATGTCCAGCACCGATACCGACGAGGGCTATGATCTCGAATACTTGGAAGCTGAGCCGATCGAGAATGAAGACACAAGACGAACTGGAAGCTTGTCATTTGGGCCAATGGTTTTTGTTACACACACAATTCGGTAACTATAGCATACTCCTTTTTGTATGACATTCACTTTTAATTTCAGGATAGCAAAAAACACTAAGGCGTCGCTTTTTTCCACTGCACTCGTCAGAAAGCAGCCAATCGACGTGGAAAGCGCAAGCGTTGCAAGGGTAAAGGGTTCGTGAGAACTGGCCAAAATTTATTTTTTCTGACAAAGCGATGTTTTCATCATAGTAACCCGTCTGAATACGATGTAATTTTTTAGATTTTGAAATCATACTTCCTTCTCTTAAATAATTTAAATTCTTTATTTTAGAAGAAAAAGCGAATCAATGGTGGAATGGAAATCGCAGAAGCATCACCGACAGTGAAAACCAAATCAGCAGTGAGAGCTATCAAGCGTGGAGCTGGAGATGAACTATTGGCGAGCTTTCCTAAAGACAGCAGCATCAGTCGTCAGATTCAGAGGAAAAAGTACAAGCTTAACCTAAAAACAGTGGGCTCCAGGAAATTGTGCGATATGGTGATTCCTGAAGGAGCCAAGATAACGCACGCCGAAAAGTATTTTTGCGCTATGATTCAGAGGTTCTCTCAAGATATTTTGGTGATTTTATCGAAGAAATAGGTAAGAGAATCATGAGTTTTGTTTAGCTACTCAACGTGTGCTTGTATGGATGTCGGACTTTGGTCATTCTCTGCTGCTTCGGAGGGAACTAGAAAGCTTCGATGCCACGTACAAAAAATGTCCGCGAGGGGCATACCAGGTACCACATTAACCCTTTATTTAAAACTTCAGTTGATATGTGTCTCGCTTTAGTACTTCACACTTCATGCCTGGATTGATGAAAGATTTTTCGTGGTTGGCTTTGCTTGGATGTGGAAAGACTACTGAGTCCTATATCAGCGTTATGAAAAACTTCTTTCACCAATCTGCTCATCGGTATAATTTGAAAACATTTGTCTCTGGTAATTTGAGTAATTTTTTTTATCAATCTTTGTTATATACGTCCTCTTTCTTGCAGACTTTAAAAGTGCCTCCACTACTGCTATTATGAAGGTCTTTCCAAATCTCAAGCCTATCCGATGTGTCTTTGATCTTTCGCAGACAATTCAGAAGTGGGCAAGATCTCATGGCCTGGCAAAGTACTATGCAGTTAGTGAGCTCAAGCGATGGATAATCCTCTTCTCTAAGCTAGCGTATCTTCCTGTCTCAGATGTTCTCATTGGATATGATGCTTTGGTGAAGGAACATGAAAGGCTGATGGAATTTGGCGTAGTCGATGCTGCGGAACAAACGAAAGTTAATGGTAATTTACAGATTACATAG
Organism: Ditylenchus dipsaci; assembly: GCA_004194705.1. NCBI lineage: Eukaryota > Metazoa > Nematoda > Chromadorea > Rhabditida > Anguinidae > Ditylenchus > Ditylenchus dipsaci. Next base: position 643,620 of record SADC01000001.1, on the reverse strand, counting down.
GTTGGTTATTGTTTCAATTACGAAAACCTTGTTATAGCCTTTCTCAACTACGTGCGTCAGACATTTCTTTATCGTGGTACCATTGATGATGTGCGCCCTGCTCTCTACAACATCGAGTTCTGGAATGTTAGCGAACACTTATCGCGCCAGTGGCCTGTTACTAACAACGCTGTGGAAAGCTGGAACAAAGAGTACAATGCGCACTTTCCGGGAGGTGGAAAGCCTGATCGAAGTAAAGTTATCCGCCACCAAATGGATGAGGAAGAATCTGTTCGTCACGCAATTTCACGGTAAGGTTTTTTTTCTTTGCTGGACTTATTTTTAAAACTTTTGTCAGACACCAGTTGAAACCTGAGGAGGAGTTCCGGAATATATGTCCTATGCAGAGGGAATCTAAGGAAAGAACCCATGCCCTGGTTTCACAGTGGAGGGAAGAGTCAGCTGCTGCCTTTCCATCCAATGAAGCTTTGCTCGAGCATCTTCAGTTAATTCAAGACGCGCTTTGGTATGCGAAGGAAGTGATCCAAATGTGGACGAAATTCAAGAAGATGATGAAGAAGATGAGGAAAATCTTGCACAATAGACTTCGTCGCCGTAGATTATTGTATTGTTGTTATTGTTAAGTTTATAATAAAGTTTATTTTGAAAATATATTCGTTAGTGAGTGCAGTTAGACCTCTTTTATACGCCACTGTGGAGGCTGGCCTTAGAATAGCGTATGATCGGGGTGTCAGTTGACTAAGAATACGGATGTGAACACTTTTTCGTCGGACCGCCTTTTCGTCGCGGCCACTTTTTCGTCGCACCGAAAAACAGCAATTGAACATAGTTTTGAATACTGGGGCCTACCGCATGAAGAAACTCTGGTATGCATACTGTTTTATGCATCCAGAGTCACTTTCGAGTGATTTGCGTTTTAGGTATGTGGGCGTTGCACTGTCGCACGACAAAGAGCAAAATTTGTTGCATTGTCGCACGACAAAGAGCAAATTTGTTGCATTGTCGCACGACAAAGAGCAAAATTTGTTGCATTGTCGCACGACAAAATGACAAAAAAATATTTTGTCGCGCGACAAATGTTTATTTAAAAGTATTTTGTCGGACGACAAAATAGTTTTGATGTTGCTTTGTCTGGTTGTCTTTAAAGCACCCTATAAGGAACTTTGTTGCCTCAGAATTTTGACCCCAACTTTTTTTTGCCCATCTTGTAGAGCAACTCATTCTGAGCAACTTTGAAAAAAACTGTCATATTAAAAAGTTGGCCCTGCACGGAAATTTACGCCTTTTAAAAAAGAAGGTGGTGGAGACTAGGGTTGGGTGCAGTGTTTTCATAATTCACACTAACAGTGACACTGACATTGACACTGACATGTCAGTTTAGCAAACTGACATTTTTTAACAGTGGTCGTAGACATGAAAGAACTTGTCTTTTCGATTGAGAAAGGTGTTATCAGATTATCAACCCGCCTATGAAAAAAAGCCGGAAAAAATAAGTGTCAGTTTCATTTTTAATGTCAGTTTAGCAAAAAAATGTCAGTGTCAGTTTAGACTTTTTTGCTAAACTGACATTAAAAATGAAACTGACACTTATTTTTTCCGGCTTTTTTTCATAGGCGGGTCAAAAATGTGATAACACCTTTCTCAATCAGAATTTCATCAGCTTTCTAACGCACTTTACAGAATTTCGAAAAGACAAGTTCTTTCATGTCTACAACCACTGTTAAAAAATGTCAGTTTGCTAAACTGACATGTCAGTGTCAATGTCAGTGTCACTGTTAGTGTGAATTATGAAAACACTGGTTGGGTGACGTAGAATTCTACGAAGAATTCTACGCAGAATTCTATGGAATTCTACGGGTTTTCTACGCTTATTTCTACGCATACATAGAAATCGTAGAAAGAAGAAAAACAAATTTTCGAACTATTGCAGTGCGCTTAACAACTATTTAAAGAAGCATGCTTTCCTAGTACAACGGCAATTGTCAATTTTTGAATTCCCGGGACATAAAAAAATAAAAATAATTATCACAAAATTCGCGCAAAATATTTTTTAAATGCAAACAATTATTTTCGGCCGCCATTTTTGACTCCTCAATTGAATTTTTGGTCGGGTCTGTCGAACCGCTCTTACTTTGTGGTCGCTTATTTGGTTTTGTGTAAAGGTAGTTCAATTATAGTGGCTATACTATGTTTATCTTTTTTGTTACAGAAGAAGAAGCCAAGTCGTTCCCCGAAACATATTAGATAAATTTTAATGGATTATTTGCCGTCTTTTTCTTTGTGTGGTTTTTTGCGTTTTTTAGATTCACGTGGAATTATTGACATCGAATTTCAATTCATATGCAACACCAAAAACAGAAGGATCATGGTCCTAACTTTTCTGATGGGTCTGAAGTTATTGAAGTCTGAAGCTGTAGGTGTCTTTTTTGTCTTTTATTGTTACCATGTTCACAATGAGATATTCTTACGCCTTTTCAGCTTCTACTCTGATAACTACGAACGTGCCGTCTCGCATCAGATGTCTTTTTATTATATTTTCTGCCGTCTCCTGCTTTTTTCCTTTTGTGTGTTCTGGGTATCTGCGGTCGCTTCCAGAAGAACAAGCTTTGAATCGAAGGAATCCAATATGCGGAAGGAATCGATAAGTCTTGTACGTGTGCAAAGGTATGTTATTCTGTTTTTACTACAGTCAAACTTCTGTATAACATACCTCATTGGGACCGGGTCAAGGGGTACGTTATACAGAAGCTTTGTTGCGAAGGGAGTGTGTATTGCGGAACATACCCATCCTGGGACAGGCCCGAGGTCTATGTTTCAGACAAAGTATGTTATGGAGGGGGTATGTTACAAGGAAGTTTGACTGTATGCGAACTACTAGTTACTTACTGGTTTTTAGCCGCCGCTTGGATAGCTCAGAAGGTGATTCAGTCAGCACTTGAGGCGCTTTATTAGATAAGTTCTTATATGTTTCAGGTGCCTCCAAATAGATGAGCAAGAAGAAAAACTAGAAATAAAATGAGTCTGCTTCTGTGTTTCTGCTCTGTCCGTACGCGTAAATTGTCGTGAAATAAAGGTCTGGCTAAGTTTACTATACACCCTTCACTCAAGTGTAGTATACACCCTTCAGTCAAATTAGCTTGGGGGACCAAGCAACTTTTTTTAAAATAAAATAATTTTAAAAATTATGCCTTGGTCCCCCAAGCTAATTTGACTGAAGGGTGTATACTACACTTGAGTGAAGGGTGTATACTACACTTGATCCAAAGGTCTTATTATTCATTTTTTTGTGGTTGTTGTAAAGTCAGCTATCGTTTACTGGCACCCCTGGTGACCTCCCTTAGGACTTCTCCTGAGATCTCCCCTTAGATTTTTGTTCAATTCTTTCTGGCTAGCCAGATCAGCCTCGTTTAGAAGATGTACAGCTGTCAACACAAGGAACTTCATTATAGAGGGAGTACGCTATAGCGAGAGTTCGTTGTTCACAGATTGGGTTGGTCAAATCCAACTAAAAATTGTTCCGTTACAGAGAGATTCTTTTACATTGAGTGTACAATATAGAGGGAGTCGACTGTACTTGGAATACGATTATAACATACACTCAGTATTTCTTTGACGCATGGCACAGGATGGAAGTCGTTGGTCGACCAGTAATGTGAAAGGCAAGTAAAAGGCCATGATTTTTCTTAGCGACCATCAAGAAAAACAATGAGGATAAAGCATAACAATTTTTTTCTAAAATTTATCGACGAAAGATATATCACATTCAGAAGATAACTGATCATGATTTTGGCACACAGCATTTCACTTCGTTTCCTTTTCTCTCTTCTTGCTCATCTATTTGGAGGCACCTGAAACATATAAGAGAAGAAAAGCAAGAGGCGGCCAAAGATATAGGAGAAACTTATCTAATAAAGCGCCTCAAGTGCTGACTGAATCACCTTCTGAGCTATCCAAGCAGCGGCTAAAAACCAGTAAGTAACTAGTAGTTCGCATACAGTCAAACTTCCTTGTAACATACCCCTCCATAACATACTTTGTCTGAAACATACACCTCGGGCCTGTCCCAGGATGGGTATGTTCCGCAATACACACTCCCTTCGCAACAAATCTTCTGTATAACGTACTTCTTGACCCGGTCCCAATGAGGTATGTTATACAGAAGTTTGACTGTAGTAAAAACAGAATAACATACCTTTGCACACAATTCTACGTAGAATTCCATAGAATTCTACTGGGTTTTTCTTTCTACGTAGAATTAACCAACTCTACACGGCCCCGCAAAATTTGAATCCTAGTGCATCAGGAAGAATTGGCGCCAAATGAATTTTTTTGAAAAATGGTCATTTTTGGACTCTTTTGGAGTCTTTGCGTTTCGTACGCCTGATCTTCTTTTTTCTTGTTTCCTTTGGTATATTTATGACCAAAATATTGCTCACACTGAGGGCTGTCAAATGAGCCATCACCTGCTCGTAAAACAAGCAAATTATCAAAATCACAATCGATTACTATGAAAAGTTTCAATATTTTTTCATTATCTGGTTCTCTAGATTGAGATCCTAAAAAGTTTTTTTGACTATTTTTGCTCAAACAAAATCGGAGACGCGATAGAGGAGTAAATTTGCTACATTTTCGTACCAAGGAATTATGCAAAAAATGCAAATTTAGGGTGTGATATGCAAAAGTTAAATGAAAAACTCAAAAACCCCTATTTTTACTCGGGAAAATGGCAGTTGTTTGCTTGAACTGGTCTCTAGTTTCTAAAATAACATCTTCACAAAAATCGGCTCAACTTTTCTAGTAGCTGAATGTCAGGGCTTTCTTTTGGTATATAGAAAAGTTCTGAAAATACAAAATTGGCCTGTCTCATACAAAAATAAATTAAGTGTTTTTTCAGAGCTAAAGATGGTCTCCACCAGAAGAACGTGCCTCAAGCATAGCAGAAAGTCTCTCTTCGAAATTCGTTCGGCCGTAGCTAAGAAAAGATGGTGAAAGAAGAGCTGAAGAAGCAGAAGCAAATCGGAGTCAAAATACAAGCTGCTGAGGAAGCAAACATGAAAAATAGAGCTCGTCTATGTGAGTGAAATTTTTACTGTACGCTTTTTTTGATGTCCCTTTAACTTTTTAATTCTGGTGAGCTGCGTTTTAGGGAATCATCAGCCACTTCGAAGGACGTGCGACTGTGCAAGTGCAATCACGACAATACTTACGAGGACTCCTAAAATATACGACTCAAACAGGTCAGTTTTTTGTGTGAAAAGCATGCAAAATAAATAGTAACACAGCGATCGGCACGCCAAGATCAGGCCATTTCAAATTGGGCCAATTCGAGTTGGGCCCAGTCAGATTGGTCCGATTCAGATTGGGGCAAAATAAAATTGGGCCAAGTTAAATTCGGTCTTTTTCTGACTGAAATTCGACCCTCTATCCACTTTAATACCACCTTTGACGTACTTAAATTTTTGATCGCGACATAATGGCTTTATTGGTATCAGAAATTCATGGTATTCAGGAGCGAAAAGTCCATTTTCCGCAGTCAAAATTTGACAAATTTGAATTCGGCCCAATTTGAGTTGCCCCAATTTGATTTTGGCCCAATTGAAATTGGCCCAGTTTGAAATGGCGTAATCTTTGGCGTGCCCAGGAATCTACTTATTTTCAAATCAGTCCTAAAAAGGTTGCTAAAAAGCAAAGATAACATTATAAAGTAGCCAGTTTTTTAAATTTATGGTGGTCACTAAGAACGGTCATTTTTCAGCAATCCAATGTAATTTTAATCAGATCTCATCAAATTCAGATAAAGCAACATATTTCGGTAACAAAAATGGATTTTTGTACTGTTATTGGTCAAAAATTTGCTGAGCATATGCTGACCTTGTGGTCTCCATATACTTGAAAACGAGAAAGAACTATAACTAGCTCGGAAAAACTGTGAACAGCTCAATTTTTGTAAAAAAGATAAACCTGCGGGTAGAAAAATCACAGTTCTTTCATTTAAACATAGAAAAAATTAAAATGAACATAGGGAAAAAAAGTTATGGACTCGAGAAGAGTGCTCGTCTTTTTTTTCAAAATCATTATGAGCAGTGCAAATCGAATAGCGCGATTTATTATTCTTTCAATTGCGTATTTGGTGTCATTCAAAAGCTAAGACTACAGCAAATTTTTTAAGACCAAACACCACCATGGTTACAATGTCTGGAAAATTTGCAACCACAAAAGAAAAAAGAAAAAAATAAAATCACTACTTTTTGTGAATCGGTCTTGGCACGAAAGTTTTCTAATGCTATAAAATTCAAATTTTGACGGCCGTTGGAGTATGACTGTATGCTAGTCATAAAGTGCCCTAATAACCGCTTTTTAAATAAACGACTATTTAAGAAAACTGAAGTATCTCCCTAACTGCAGAAATCAATTGTCAGCAAACTGCATGTATACATGCAATATGTCAAAAGGACCGCCTAAATCTGCTCTTTTGGATGAGTGTATGTGAGCTGCAATCTGTGCGCAAAAAAGCGTCGACCAGCGTCCAACGCAAAAACCACCATTTTCTCACCTGCCGAATTTCCACTTAATGCCGCTCAAGAGCACGTCGTAGGTGCGCATAACTGCTTGATGCTTCGTCAATACTTGTAGATAAATTCAAGAGCTACAAGATAGGCCCAAAATCAGCACCAAATCAAAACAAAATTCACATAGAAATTACAAGAGAGTAAGTTAAACCGGCTGTTCCCCTGGCACTGAAGTTTAAAGGGCACTTTGTCAAATTTGAAGGGTACGTCGACTTTTCTAAAAAAGTTGTCAAAAAATATACTAAAATTCTCAGCTTGGAAAATGCGACAGAACGAGTGCAAAGCCTCACAGGACAACACGCAAATATAACAATATCCAAACCAAAAAATTTGACCACAAAACCCCACGAAAAACCAGAGTCTTTTGAACGAAAATTCAGGTGCTTGTGGCTTGGTTTCGTAATTTTGTCAAAATTCTTTATGGCATTTTCAAAAATAAAAATATCGCATGATAGAGGGCAAAAAACCGCATCAAATACGAGTGTTAGATATTTTTGAGTGTTTTTCTTGTTTTTGAGAAGATTGAAGACATATTCCAGCAGTCTAGTCATAGATGGACGTTTCTGATTTTACTCTAATGAAGTTAAATTTTTGGTGATTTAGATACCACAAGCATAAAAAGACTTGGAAACATCTAAGCTATGATTTTTCATAGAACTTGCACAAATATTTTGCTTAAATATTGATTTCCAACGCAGGAAAATAAAACCAGAAATATCGGCTAGGTGATATTTGCCAAAGACGACATTTGCCAAAACGACATTTACCAAAATGACATTTGGCAAAACGACATTTGCCAACACGGCGTTTGCCAAACTGCAATTTCCCAAGCGTAGCTTTTGCCTAAAAAATAATAGGCTCTATATGTGTTCGTGGAACTCCCAAAAAAATTTTGCCTTGGTCCCCCTGTTGTTTTTTTTTCGTAATTTTTTGAAATTTGTGCCTTGGTCCCCCCTGTTGATTGTTTTGATATTTTTTTTCAAAAGTCTTAAAAAGTATCAAACAGCCAAAAACCTTTTTTTAAAGTATGTGAGCCCTTGTCCATTTACTACGGTGGACAGAAAGGTGAACTTCCATTGAATTAGGGGTCGGCCGAAGGCCGGCCAGGTAAAAAATCATTAAAGAGAAAAATTCCTTAAAGGGTTTTTTACCTGGCCGGCCTTCGGCCGACCCTTAATTCAATGGAAGTTCACCTTTCTGTCCACCGTAGTAAATGGACAAGGGCTCACATACTTTAAAAAAAGGTTTTGGCTGTTTGATACTTTTTAAGACTTTTGAAAAAATATCAAAACAAATCAACAGGGGGACCAAGGCACAAATTTCAAAAAATTACGAAAAAAAAACAACAGGGGGACCAAGGCAAATTTTTTTGGGAGTTCCACGAACACATATAGAGCCAATAATAGTATCAAATTAAAGTTCATAAGTCTTTTTCAGACGAAATCCACGTTTGGCAAATTTCGTTTTGGCAAATGTCGTTTTTGGCAAGTATCACCTAGCCGAGATATCTATGCCTGACCAGATTGTTAGCCTAGATCTTAAATCCTCTCAAAAAGAGGAAGAGCACGGTCTCACCTGTAATCTAAGCATTGTATCTAATGAGGTTTTTTTGCTCTATCAGGCGGTATTTTTATTTTCTGAAAATTCTTGATAAAATTTTGAGAAGATTACGAAACCAGCCCACAACCACCCGAGTTTTCGTCCAAAAATCCTTGATTTTTTGTTGGTTTTGGGGTCGAATTGTTTTGCCTTAAATTTTGTTACATTTTCTTTTTGTCTTGAGAGTCTTTGCATTAGTGCCGTTGCATTTTTCCTGCTGATCATTTTAGTATAGGCTGTTACTGAATTACCACACCTAAAGTCTGAAATCCCACACCTTTTTAATTAATTCCCACACCTTTTCAAATTTGCGCTAAACATACTGAATTCCCACACCTTTTTACTTAATTCCCACACCTTTTTTCTGAAATCGCTAATTTATGTTCTAAATTCTTTTCTGAGGTGTCCTACTATAGTAAATCGAGGTCGCTGAGCACGAATATGACCTCAGAATTACATTGTTCCAATGTTCCAATGTTTCAAATTATTTCGAGTTTGGCTGGATTGGTCAATCTACCCATTTGAATCGATTGCAACTTGCTTCATTGGTTAATTCATCCACCTGAATCGCTTTAACTGGCTGCTACCATCTGGCATTCAATGGCCTTCTGACATTTGTTCTATTGATCATTGTATCATTTGCCTTCACCTCTCCATCATCTAATTAATCGACCCATTTCCGGCACTTCTTTAGTTCCCCCCCCCCATACTCGGATTTTTTAAAAAATGAGAAGTGAATCAAAAGCAAAAATGTTTTCCATGATCTTGCGCATTGTTTTACTCTGTTTGATCGGACTTTAGTTTCATTTGAATTATTCTTTCAACTCGATTTTTGAACACGTTGATTTTTTAATCGAGACAAAAGTGACGGTCCATTTTTGGTTTGGTGCTGTCTCTAATGTATCTATGATGTCTATGGCCAACTTTAAATGTTTATTTGTAAGCCCTGTTTTTCAGCTACAACTTAGGATGTCAAACTTACTTTTATAATTAATCTAGTAAAAGTTATGACCATCAACATAAAAGCGTCGATTTCTAGTCAAAATAAAGAAAAATCTAAGGAAAATGACTGTTTGGCCACATAAATAATAGCTTTTCTCAATGTGTCGATGACATCCATTGCACCATTCGAAAGCTCTTTGATTTATCTACAAAATGACATGTCGACTATTAATTTAGAAAAAAACAGGGCTGAGAAACGGACGGTTGAAGTTCCAAAAAGTAAGGAACCCCTCTTTTTGGCTTTATTTGCCTTATTTTTATCCTTTTTTGTCTTAATTAATTAATTAATTCAACCGATTTATCACATTTTTCTTGCTGAAGCTGGGCAAAAAGAGTCTCTAAATGCATTTTTGATCAAGAGTCTTGCTCGGAATTATGTCTCAGGTATGTGTGTGTGCGCATCTCAAGCAACCAAGCCCCCTGCGCCCCCTTCGGGAACTAAAGAAGTACCCCATTTCCTTTCATCTACAGGCCTACAACCCTCTACAATCCAATGCTCAATCATACACAACCCTCACAGTGCAACTCTTCATTATTCAACTTCCAATCATCGTTGGGTCATTTCAATCTGAATTGTCACAATCATCAGGGCTCTGCGATACAAGAAGTTGAAGGGGAAGAGTAGAAACAATGCAATTCTGAGGTCATATTCGTGCTCAGCGACCTCGATTTACTATAGTAGGACATCTCAGAAAAGAATTTCGAACATAAATTAGCAATTTCAGAAAAAAAGTGTGGGAATTAAGTAAAAAGGTGTGGGAATTCAGTATGTTTAGCGCGAATTTGAAAAAGGTGTGGGAATTAATTCAAAAGGTGTGGGATTTCAGACTTCAGGTGTGGGAATTCAATTTGATCCTTTTAGTATATTGTGGACAAAATTTTCTAAATTTTCTGGTTGTGCAATTATACTTATTCGAAAGAGCATATTCTGGAGGTGATTATGACATATTGCAGTGATACATGCTGTCTGGAGACAAGTGATTTCTGCCTATCGAGTGATTCTCCAAGTTGCACGAAATGGTCGTGAATTTAAAAGAGGTTATTAGGTTACTTCATGACTAAAAAACACTTACATTCTCATGCACAAAAATGATCTACGTGAAAAACTGTACTAGAATAAACAAAATTTACGATCCGACTTTCCGTGTTAAATTTTCATACAGTCAAACCTCTATATAACGGCCCCCCTAGGGACCGGCCTTGGGGGGCCGTTATATAGAGGGTTTGTTACTAACGTCTGTAAAGGGGCTGTTGTATAGAGGTTTTGCAAAACGAGCTCATTATTGAAGTGGCAGATTCAGAAAAAGCCTTTTTTTTTAAACACCAGCAATAACAGCTACATTCAAAAAAAAATCGCAATCAACGGTTAAACGAGAAGAAATAGGTTAATTTGCTTTGTTTTTGTTTCTTCCTGCGCTTCTCATCCGGAAATTCATCGAGACCATCGCTGAGGCGAAGCATGGCCGGATCGCCAGAACTATTCTCTACACACTGTCGGACATTTCGAAAAGCCCGCTGAGCATCCAAGACAAAGATCGGTGGCTCCTCAATTTCGACTTCCTCCGCTTCATTGACATTGCTTAGCTGGTTGCCATTGTTGGCCGTGACGCTTTTCACAATTTCAGCGAGAGTAAAGACCCCATCGACAACAGAAGCAAAAACGTACAAGTCTGTCCCCCAACGCCATCAAGAATGAACCGAAGAATGAGTGCAAACCTGTCACAACTCCATCGTCTACGTTCAAAAATTCGTCCATAGTAAGGCCACCTTGAATTTCGTCGCGCAATCCGCACTTAGTCCATGCTTCAAGAAGCAAAAAAGGCCGTGTTCAAGATAGGGGCCGTTATATAGAGGGTTCTTTTTATCGCTAGGTAACCGCATTGGGGCCGTTATATAGAGGGGTCGTTATATAGAGGGCCGTTATATAGAGGTTTGACTGTATCGAGTTTTAGAATTAAGAGAATTAAATGTGCATTCTTTTGGATGAAAAATGCTTTTTCAGCCAAAAGACCTCTTCAACCTTAAACTAAGTGTCGAAGAGGCAAATATCTAAAGAATTTTTTTCCAAAGTGATTACACCATCAGGTAGCCATGAATTTCTAGTTTCTAACCACTTTTCATATGTTGCAACCATAGTTGCACGGGCGCCGGTGTGCGATCCAAAAATTTTCAGAAAATAAGGACGCCGGCGCTCGGCGCCGATTTTGAAAAACTCCGGCTACGGCGCCCGGAGCCCGTTTTTCAAGCAAATTTCAGTATTTTTTCCAATATGTCTTTTCTCAAAAAATTTGCAATCTTTTTAATTTTTTTATTGATTTTCGCTATAAAAAATAACACGATTCATTCTTTTTTGTACATATGGTTAACCAGAAAATCATGAAATTGAAGAAATTTCAGCAATTGAACTTGCTACAATGAACTTTAACTTACACTATTTTGCATGCGCTTAAGTTAAGTGACTTAACAAGCTTATAACTGGTCTAGGTTTTACTTATCACTGGCCATGCTAGCGTAGGACATGATGTTTATTTGTGCAAGCACAGCGGCTGTGAATTGCACGTGTATATTACTTCAATGCGAACAGCTGAAGGAAAAAGTCTAACGCATCGATAATTGTAAAAATGCATAACCATTTTATGTATAACAAGAGAAAGATAAATTCATGTCACTTTTCTTATTGAAAATGAAAAAACGAACTTTTTGTGAAACAAACATTTTTTTAGTTACTTTTAGATTTTTCCGGCGCCCGACGCCCAAAAAATGACTGGCGCCACGTAATGCGCACGGCGCCGATTTTTTTGAAAAACCCGGCGCCGGTGCCAGCGCCGGTGCCAGCGCCCGGCGCCAAAAAAGTTTTGCGAGCAACTATGGTTGCACTCTGCATGAAATGCAACTCTGCATGAAATGTTGAACTTAGGGAAATTATTGCCCCCATTTTCCTTATCTATTTATAAAATTACCTTTAAGTTTAGCGAGCAGCTCCTTGAGTTGCTTCACCCTCATCTTCTCGAGGTCAAGGCTGTCCCAGTCAATGGGTTTGTCTGCAACAATTACCAAACATTATAACTGCTACAAATATTAGTGTCCAACCATATTTGAGATCACAAATCTGAGAGTCTTTAGCCTTGAGCTCCTGGCAGACTTTACTAGGTGGTTTTGGAAGGACAATGGCTTGACCACCTCATTCACTATGGACGTGGCTGCCTGTTTGTGAGCTAAAATTAAACAATGATTTATTTATTTATTTTATATTTGTTTTATTTGCATTTGCTCAGCACACACCTCCAATGAAAAAGCACTAAAATTAAGTAATTGTAAAAGTAGTAAAAAATTACAAAAAGACTCACAAACTTCTCCCTCTTCTCGTCATCACCAATGACTTCCTCACAGTAACTGATCAGTTTTGATTTGATCGCCTGAAGAAAACAGTTTTGTTATGAATCACATTGATTTTTTCCTAATAAGGATGAGTTTTTCACATTTAACTTTCTGCGTTTTTTGGCATATTTGCTTTTTTTACAAAAAAAAAAAGAAAAAGATTTCGTGGTCATATCTTTTCTGTAGCCATGATAATTGCTTTATGGCTCTATAGATGTTTTTTAAAAGGTTATTGAACACAATGGAAGGGATAATAGAAGTTCTATATTTTTCTGCAATAAATTGGCACTTTATCTAAAGGACCATACTTGTTGATGACAATGAGAATTTGGCAAATTCAAATGCGCGTGGGACACTTTTTTTAATTCGAAAATACTTTTTGAATTAGGTATTGTTGGTGTATCAAAATAAAAAACGAGAGTCACTATAAGTGGCTAGGTAGTTCAGTGACATAGTAGCGTTGTTTGGTCATTGTCGATCTCAGGTTCGATTCCCCTGTCTGCTCTGAAGATTTTTAATCATTCATGTGAGTAAATGATAAATTATGAAAAAAAAACGATTTCGGGGTGAAAAAAAAGTGTCCCGCGCGCATTTGAATTGGCATAAACTGATTTGGTTTGCGAAAAGGCTGAAATATGCCACGAAAAAGATTATTTCTGCCACGAAAAACGACATACCACGAAAAAGCGGAAATTTGCCACGAAAAAGCTGAAATGTACCACGAAAAAGCTGAATTGTGCCACGAAAAAAATATTTATGCCTTTTTCTGTCCAAGACCAACCAAATTTTGCAATATTTTGCAAGAATTCAAATTTTTTAGTCATGAAATAACTTGGATCCCTCAGAATCCCACCCCGGAATGGCCAGAAGCCCCTGAAAGTTGGTTTTTTGGGGTTTACTAAAGGGGGAGTAAACTTATTGCGAAAATTCGATTGAGCGGATCAGAATTCCAGTCCGATGGGCTGAATCACTCAGAATTCCACCCTGAACCACTCAAAACCACCATAAACCTGGAATTCTGAGTGATTCAGCCGATCGGACCGAGATTCTGATCCGCTCAATCGAATTTTTGCAAAAAGTTTACTCCCCTTTTAGTAAACCCCCAAAAAACCAACTTTCAGGGGCTTCTGGCCATTCCGGGGTGGGATTCTGAGGTATCCAAGTTATTTCATGACTAAAAAATTTGAATTCTTGCAAAATATTGCAAAATTTGGTTGGTCTTGGACAGAAAAAGGCATAAATATTTTTTTTTCGTGGCACAATTCAGCTTTTTCGTGGTACATTTCAGCTTTTTCGTGGCACATTTCCGCTTTTTCGTGGTATGTCGTTTTTCGTGGCAGAAATAATCTTTTTCGTGGCATATTTCAGCCTTTTCGCAAACCAAATCAGTATGAGCCATTTGAATTTCCCAAATTACCATTGTCATCAACAAGTATGGTCCTTTAAGAACCCATATCTCAAACCAGAGCAAATATTTTACATGATTACAGTATATATTGTATTAAACCTCGTTCCTCCGCCCCGTTCATAGTATGCTTGTTGTTGCATTCTTAAGAACAGCCAAAAGTTTTGAGATTTTTAAAATAATAAAACTGAAAATTATGGTGGATTAAGAGGAGTTAGATGGTATCACCTGAAAACTTTCAAGGAGTTTGGTAAAAAAAATGTTCCAGACCACAGGTGTTAGCCCAAATTAGAAAAATTAATTGTTATATCATTCACCTAACATAAAATCATATTATTGATGGACATTTTTAGGACACGTTCAAGGGGATCAGGACGAAACACCCCCGCCGAAACACCCCCGGCCGAAAAACCCCCGCCGAAACACCCCCGCCGAAACACCCCCGGCGAAACACCCCGCCGAAACACCCCCATTAAAGTATTTTTTACGTTAGATTTTCGACCGCAAACTCAAATTACTTTTTTCGTGTTTTCCTGTGTTGCTTGCTTCGCTATTTCGATGTATCTCGATAAAAATTGCATTCGTCATGCTTCAAATTTTCACTTTATCTTGCTATTAACATGTCTTTTGGCTACTCACATGTGTATGTTTTTAGTTCTAAAGATAAACATGCGTCTCAACTACAGCAGCGAAGAGCGCTCAGATGGAAACTTGATTGATTTCGGATGGCTGGGGAATGTGCTTGAACGTGTGGTGGATCAAAGTGATAGGATACAAGCGGTAAATATTTAATTGTAATCTTTGTTCTATTTAAAAATTTCAGACTATGGGGACGACTAAATCGCAGAAGAATAAAGACAAACTGTTCTATTCCGGCCATCTATTCCTTTACCAGAAGGCGAATGCAGATGGCACAAAGAGGTTTTGGCAGTGCGACAGATACAGAGCTGACAGATGCCCAAAGAGGTTGCACACGAATGCTGCTAATGCCATCGTTGCTGAAGTTTCCGAACACAATCATGAGACCAATCCAGGCCGCAAGGGAGTGCATGATTTGAAACAGGATCTTCGTGAGAGAGCCAAAGGAACACAGGAGGTTTATATTTGTGTGATATTCTCGCTTATACGTAAAATTTAGCTTCCCTCTCAAATCATCTCGTCGTCGTTGAGAAATCAGCCGGATTTCGTCAAGGGTCAAATGCCAGATGGTTTTGCTCAAAAGAAGTTGATTCGTCGAGCTCGTCGCGAGATCGAAGCGCCTCCACCTACGCCTGCTTGCCGCCAAGAGTACGTCATACCACGCATTTACAAGTACTACTCTTCCGATCCAAATAACGAGGAATTGTTCTTGCTTGCCGATTCAGGAAAGGACGTTCCAGATATGAACAGGTCAAACTTTTTGTCCGATTCTTTTTCAAAAATTCATTTTTAGAATTCTCATTTTTGGCAGAAGCGCTTTTTCGATTTGGATCCGTCTGGTGTCGAAGATTTTTATTGATGGGACATTCAGTATTTCCCCTACTCATTTTGCTCAGGTTTAATATTATTATGAATGTTTGAGCAATCTTTGGAATATTTAAGGTCTTTGTCGTTATGGTGAGCGCAATGGATTTGTCTTGCCGTTGTTTTACGTCCTCCTCCAAGCAAATCCGAAGAAATATACAGAAAGATGTTCGAAATGATACGCAACCTCTTTCCGAACTTTAAGCCTACTACTGCCTCCGTCGACTTTGAACTGAGTTTGATGAATGCGATCAAGAATGCCTTTCCTGGGAACAAATTGGGGGATGTCTCTTTCACCTTTCAAAGAACATGAAGAAGCATTTGGGAAACAATCGTATGTGCTTTAAATTTTCTGAGTGTGAGCGTTGCTCTATTTTAATCTCTCATGGCTCGTTACAGACAAGGTGGACTGTTTACAGAAGGAGCAAGAATGGTCGTGGCAATGGCTTTCTTACGCCCGGCAGATATTGAGCAGGCCATGGTGGATCTGGAGGATTACTATGACTCCATGGATATAAATGATTTGAGGCCAATTCTCGATTGGTTTGAAGAAAATTATGTTGGTGAGTATCATTGTTTTGAACGGTGAAATCTAAAAAAATCCCAAACTTGAGGTCATCTTACAAGGAATGGTCGTCGGACTCCACCGTTTGAGAACTCTATGTGGACTGTGCACCAGCGAACTCTGGATGGAGAAGCTCGGACGAACAATCACGTGGAAGCAGCTCATCGTCGTCTTCAAACCGAATTGGGAGTGAAATATCCAACTTTGTGGAAATTCATAGATGGACTGAAGCAAGCTCAAGCGTCTAGAGATGGTGAATACCTGCGATTCATCAATGGTGAAGAGCCTCCAGAAAAGCGACTCAAGTACAGATTAGCTGACAGAAAAATCTTGCGCATCCTCCACAATTACGATAACACAACAATTATTGAAAAATTGAAAGGA
This sequence comes from Ditylenchus dipsaci, assembly GCA_004194705.1. Taxonomy (NCBI): domain Eukaryota; kingdom Metazoa; phylum Nematoda; class Chromadorea; order Rhabditida; family Anguinidae; genus Ditylenchus; species Ditylenchus dipsaci. The sequence goes on along the minus strand of SADC01000001.1, from coordinate 627,215 downwards.
ATCTCGCATATTTATGGAATGATCTAACCTTTGTTAAATGTCTTGCTGTTCTAATGCTTTAATCAATGGTTGAAGATTTTGGTGTCAAATAAAAGGTGAACTTTGAGAATTCATTAATCGGCCATTCTTTGAAAATCGTTTTAGTCAAAATAATCTGAATGGGGGTGTTTTGGCCGGGGTGTTTCGGCCGGGGTGTTTCGGCCGGGGGTGTTTCGGCGGGGGTGTTTCGGCGAGGGTGTTTTGGCCGGGGGTGTTTCGGCGGGGGTGTTTCGGCCGGGGGTGTTTCGGCGGGGGTGTTTCGGCGGGGGTGTTTCGGCCGGGGTGTTTCGGCGGGGGTGTTTCGGGTGGACCCCGTTCAAGAGTACAATAATTTACATCTATCTGATTGTAAAAAATTTTTGAGAAAGTGCAATTGCCCAGAACCCCGCTGAAAAAACTTAAATCCAAGCAAAAAATTGCACCTCCTGGTCATTGACAGACGCCGAAGATTCAGTGACTCGTTTGACCACCTCTGTCAGAACATCCGTGCAAACTAAAAAAAACGTCCCTTTCTCAGTCTGAAAAAACTATATAAAACCCCGCACCTTCACACTCCTGAGAAACAACTACCACAACAGAGAGCAAGGCCCAAACAGCTAGAAAAATAATAGAACGCAACAATTTTGGGCCAGCCATCTGAGAAGAAAAAGACTCTGAAAAATTGAAATAAAATTCTGAGATAAATCTAGCCCAATGAGGGTAAGAACACGTCAACGTTAGCAATTTGATGACGTTGAGTTCACACTCAGGTCCAGCCCAATCCAGGCCTATACAACCAGGTATACATGAGCAATAATATCTAGCATAAAAAATCTGAGAGCCCTCTCGCACGACCAGAGACATATGTGTGACACTAGTTATAGGCAATTCATGAAGAAGCCATTCAAAGAGGACAATATCTAGCCATTTATTTGAAGAATATGTGCAACTTGTTCTCAGAGACACAAGTAAAGTAACCCTTAGAGAGTAAAAAGAAATTTTCGTGGTGGGATGGTTTGCATTGAAAATAGTGTTTTTGAAATAAGAACAAAAATGCAGATGGGCCGTTTTTAACTACTTCCGAGGTAAGTCATAGTTTAGTTTTTGCGTTTTGATGGAATTCGGTTGTTTGCTAGTTTTATCAAAGCAAATTTTTAGTGTTTTAGTGTAATCAATAATATTAATATTTAGTGTAATCAAAATTTTATTTAAATATACTGCTGTTACGTTTGCAAGAAAAAAGTTATAGATATTTCAAAGTGGGCTTATTTCTTGGGATAGCTTACAATTTACATTCCCAGGGAACCTGACTGTGCCCCTTGGAAATTTCGATGAATTTTTTTTAAGCGCATATTCTTATAGAGGGTGCCCAAATCTGTAGTGAATTTGGCTCCTTCAAACCTCTGTACTCAAGTCATAGCGCTTATTTAAGAAGGTCAAACAGTTCTTTATTGCAAAAATATTTAAATACCGACTAAATCGGAATTTATCAGATTTTCGTTATTAGACTGACAAATCAGAACTAAGGCGAAATTTAGAAAATTCAGATAAAAATGTGCCGGACCAAGCTTGGGAACGAAATCTATGTGGTTTCTTTAAATTGAAACCCGACAGTAAATAATGCTGGCAGGATGAATTCTGCATTCCACTATGAAAATTTTACCTTCACTTCCACCTCCGCCCTCCAATCCGAAAATGTATATTCACTTTTGCTCTCCTCTCCTGGAGGATTTTTCCGGATGGCTTAAAAGGGCATGCCCACCCTATTAATGGTGGTGCCCGGGAATTCGAAATTTTTTCCTTATCATTAAACTTCTGAACGGATTTTTCAACTTGGTTTCTAACAAAACAAGGCACAGAATTTTATTTTAGGTAAAATTTTGTTAAAAACCAAGTTAAAAAATTTTTACATGAGTTCAGTGATTAGGAAATTTTCTTTAATTTCCGGGCACCACCTGTAATAGCGTGGGCATGCCCATTTATAAGGGGCACGCGAGTGCCCCTCGAAAATTGGAGGTTGGAAACAAGCACTTCTTTTTGTTCTCGACAAATTTTCACATCACGGCGTGTCAAATTCGAAAAATCGCGAAAAGCTGTTTTTCCTGCCAGGACAAATATCATTGACAATCTTTTCAGGATGGTCTTTTTTCAAACCGCAAAACATTTGAAAATCACCGCAAATTATTTTTTTCTAACAGCGAAAATAATTTCCCGCAAAATACTTGTTTCTCACCGCAAGATTACTCTTTTCTCACTACAAAATTTTTTCTCATCGCATTTTGTATTTTTTAGTCACAATTTTGCGGGAATTTGACTTTTTTAGTCAACAAATAACTTGGATCGCTCAAAATCTCACCCCAGAATGGCCAAAAAGCCCTGAAATTTGGTTTTTTTGCGAGTTTACCAGGACTGCCATCTCAAAATTAAAAAAAAGGATATTTTCGCAAAAAAAAGGAATTTGAAGGAAAAAGTGCATTTTATCTAGTGCTTATCGCCATTTTGAAGCGAAAAAAAGATTTTGACTGAAACTTCAATAATAAAAAAGATTCGGGATCCCAAAAAGGACAAATCTTTTTAAAAAAGACATATGGCAGCCCTGGGGTTTACTAAAGGGCGGTGGATCAACTTTTTGTGAAAAGTTTTTCGCCGTGGGAAACAAGTATTCTGCGGGAATTTTTCACAGTGAGAACAAAAATAATTTGTGGTATATTCGCAGTGAGAAATTCTTTTTATCCATTTTTGACGCTACTATGATATATCGAAGTAGCGCCCATTTTTTTATTTAAACCCTTAGAAAAGTCGATTTACAGAAATTTAGCTTATTTTAGTCTGCAAAAGGCTCCAGTAGGTTTACAACCCATCGCTGATGATCTGTCGGATAGTCAAGAGTGTGAGGATCATTTTGACACCAAACTTGTAAACTAATAAAAATAAAAAAATTGTGGAAAGAAATAGTGCAAAACGATTTTCAATGCTTCATAAAATACGGGATTTTTGATGGTCCTAATAGGGTGTGCAGTGCTTACGAGTATGCTGTCTAAAACGTAATTTTTTAAAGTTGCAGTGACGAATCCCCCACGGGGAGTGGTCGGATGGAGGAGATAACCTCATATTCGTGTTTCTCAATCCCGATTTTATGAGAAAGCTGGCTGTTTTTTTGATTCTGAGAAAAAATTCGAACCACAGGGGGGTATCATAATTTTTAGCCAAAATTTTGAAAATTTGAATTGGCGCCGTTTGAATTTCAAAGCAATTGAGGGCTGTATTGGGAGGGGAAGAGAATGAAATGGGCCACTTTATGGCAGAACGTTAGAAAAGTAAATGTTTGTATTCTTCGAATGCCTCACCATATTTTTCAACTGGGCCGTGGCAAAAATAGACTCTATATGCATTATATGATCAAGAGTGCTTTTCGGAATCATGTCTAAGGTAAGTGAGTGCGCGCATCTCTAACTCTCAAGCCTCCTTCGGGGGCGCACGGGGCTTGGCGGTTTGGATTTGAGATGCGCACACCCACATACCTTAGACACAAATCACTCGAAAGTGACCCTGGATGCATGAAAAAGCATGCATACCAGAGTTTATTTATGCGGTAGGCCCAGTATTCAAAACTATGTTCAACATCTTCTTGTTAGTGGGCCCTGTATGATTAGTGGCCCCTTTTATTCCCTTCCCTCCCTATGCAGCCCTTTTTCCCTTAAAAATTCAAAAGGCGCCAATTTGAAATTTTCAAATTTTGACTAAAAAACCATGATACCCCTGTGGTTCGAAAATTTTTTTGGGTGGTATTTAATTTTGGCCGTAAAATTGTGAAAAATGGCCGTAAAATATTTAATTATGGCCGTAAACTCGAGCTGGCCGTAAAATACTGAATTTTGGCCGTAAACTTTTGAATTTTGGCCGTAAACTTTTAAATTCTGGCCATAAACTCAAATTAGGCCGAAAAAAAACTGAATTTTGGCCAAAAATTGTTGGATTTTGGCCATAAACTATTAGATTTTAGCCACAAACTCAGGCTGGTTCTAGCATAATTGATCTACATGTCAATTGGCCCGAAATTTTTTCATCTATCCTAATGCTGAACAAACTCCATTATTCAACCCGAAATCGTGTGCTGAGCACGGTGTGTTGGGGCCAAAATGCTGTTTTGACTATTTAGAATCTCAATTTGCAATTAGTACCTGGATAGGCACCCATTCCGAGGTGGTTGACACCAAATTCGATGGAATTTTTCTGAATGAGGCCCTAAAATACTGAATTTTGCCATAAATTCAACCTGTCTATATATAGACTATCTATTCATAGACTCCAGCTGCCGATCTGCACGAACCCAGGCCCTCGATGACGAATAAGGACGAAACCGGCGCGTAGCTCCCCTTCCTTGTCTGCAGTAATATCTGCAAATTGATGGAAATTAATTTGATGAACCGACCTCATCATACAAAGGAAGATCAAAGAGACAACACAACAGACACTATGAGTTTCAATGGGCAAAATTCATAGCCATATTTGAGTTTATGGCCAAAATCCAACAATGTATGAAAGAAATGCGGTATTTTATGGCCGAATTCGAGTTTATGTCCAAAATTTAAAAGTTTACGGCCGAAATTCAGTATTTTACGGCCAAAATTCAAAAGTTTACGGCCAAAATTCAGTATTTTACGGCCAGCTCGAGTTTACGGCCAAAATTAAATATTTTACGGCCATTTTTCAGTATTTTACGGCCAATTTTTAATATTATCTTTTTTTTTCTCAGAATCGAAAAAACAGCCGGCTTTTTCATGAAATCGGGGTCAAGAAACACGAATATGGTATTATCTCCTCCATCTGATCACTCCCCGTGGGGGGGGGATTGTGAACTCAAACCAGGCAGCCTTTTGAGTTTAGGTGGTGGAGGGTAGAGAATGGATGCAACAATAGGCTACCGGACATTTAGCATAATTTGTCCGCGGACAAATTTCACAAATTACAGTCGACGCTCCAATAACATACACCCGAAAGTTCGTTCCCACCTAGGGTCCGACACTTTTCTTAGCCCCATTTTTTCAAATTTTTTCCATTTCTGTTTTGACAGTCTGGTCGCAAATATCGCAAGGGTTCCGATTTTGCCGATCATTTTGCAGAAAAAAATGATTTTGGTTGCAGTGACGAATCCCCCCCACGGGGACTGATCAGGTGAAGAAGATAACTTCATATTCGTGTTTCTCGACCCCGATTTCATGAGAAAGCCGCGCGTTTTTTTGGTTCTGAAAGAAAAAATTTTTCGAACCACAGGGGGGGGGGTATCATGGTTTTTTAGTCTAAATTTGAAACATTTAAATTGGCGCCTTTTGAATTTAAAAGGGAATAAGGGCTGTATTGGGAGGGAAGGGAATAAAAGGGGCCACTTTTATGGCAGAACGTTAAAAATTAAATTTTTGTATTGTTCGGCTGCCTCACCATGTTTTTCAACTGGGCCGTGGCAAAAAGAGACTCTATATGCATTTTATGGTCAAGAGTACTTCTCGGAATCATGTCTAAGGTTAGTGTGTGCGCGCATCTCTAACTCTCAAGCCCTTGCGCCCCTTCGCTCTTGCCTTAGGTTGATGCTGTCTTCCTTTGCTCTGGGCTTGGCGGTTTTCGGATTTTGAGATGCGCACACCCACATACCTTAGACACAAATCACTCGAAAGTGACCCTGGATGCATGAAAAAGCATGCATACCAGAGTTTATTTATGCGGTAGGCCCAGTATTCAAAACTATGTTCAACGTCTTCTTGTTAGTGGCCCCTGTGTGATTAGTGGCCTCCTTTTATTCCCTTTTCCTCCCTATACAGCCCTTAATCCCTTTTAATTCAAAAGGCGCCAATTTAAATTTTTCAAATTTTGACTAAAAAACCATGATACCCCCTGTGGTTCGAAAAAAAATTTTTTCTCAGAACCAAAAAACGCGCGGCTTTCTCATGAAATCGGGTCGAGAAACACGAATATGAAGTTATCTCTTCCACCTGATCAGTCCCCGTGGGGGGAGGGGGATTCTGAACTCAAGCCATGATTTCGATATTTAAAAGCAAAAACTCCCATTAACATACACCTGTTTTGGATTTCGGTGTATGTTAATGGGAGTTTTTGCTTTTTAAATGTCTAAATCATTGTTTTCTGCAAAAATGATCGGCAAAATCTGAATCCTTGCGATATTTGCGACCAGACTGTCAAAACAGAAATGGAAAAAATTTGAAAAAATGGGGCTAAGAAAAGTGTCGGACCCTAGGTGGGAACGCTGTATTCACTCCGTATCATAAGTATAGACGCACCCATATTTTGTGATATTTTAGCGATTTTTGACTAAAAGTGAGAAATGTTTTAATATAACGAGATACATTTAGGCGAAAAAACATGTTCTGGCGCAATTTCGACAAGACAAAACAGGCTAAAAATAAGACAAAAAGAGAGGTTTTTACTTTCTTAACTTCAACCGTCCGTTTCTCAGCCCTGTATTTTATATAAAACAACAGTCAATATGTCATTATGTAGAGAAATCAAAGAGCTTTTGAATCATGCAATGGATTTTATCTTTTCATCGACATTTTTGAGAAAAGCTATTATTTACGTGACTAAACAGTCATTTTCTTTAGATTTTCCTTTATTTTGACTAGGAATCGACGTTTTCATGTTGATGGTCATAACTTTTCTTAGAATGATCAAAAAAAATAAGTTTGACCTACCAAATTGTAGCCGAGACACAGTCGAACCAGAAGTAAGATGATATCTGCTTCAAAATAAATGAAAACATCGAGCGGCGCATTACAAACCGAACTGCGTCTATACTTATGATACGTCTGATTTCAATGTTTACAACTACAAATTATTTTCTTGCGCTTTCTAACTTGGTTTTTGCGCCAGAACATGTTTTTTCGCCTACATTTATCTCGTTATATTAAAACATTTCTCACTTTTAGTCAAAAATCGCTAAAATATCACAAATATGGGTGCGTCTATACTTATGATACGGAGTGTATATTTAAACTTTAAACTTTTCGGGTAACTAAATAAACAAAAACTGGCTCCAAAATGGCTCCGGGAGTCCAAATTTTCCGCTCCGCATGTGGCTCCCGGCTCCGTCGATACAAACTTTCGCTCCGGATCTGGCTCCGGCTCGGGGTGAAATTTTCACTCCGCTGGGCTCGGAGCCGGAGCGGAGCTAGAGCGGAGCCGGAGCGGATTGCCAGCACTGCATACCGGTCAGAAAAATTGTTCCAAAAAAGTCTATTTTTCATGTAGAAAAGTGTCAAAAAATTATTTTTCTATCGTTTTTAGCACATAAAAGTTACTAAGAAGACATCTAAACACTATTCTTGAATGGGTAAAACACCAATCCACCTCCCCCCTCCTCCTTAACCCAGTAAGTAAGTACCAGAAATCGAACGATTCAAAAAAAATTGCTGGTCCCGCCTTTACTTTTTGAAAGGCAATCCCGGTTAACCTAATGTAAACTGTAATTTTTCTTTTTTCTAGTTTCTCTTGCCTCATGTGCGACCATTCCAATTTACACCAGTATTATTGAAGGAATAATCTAGCCTACTAATTATCTCTAAAACTTTTTTCTTTGGCTGCGTCATCTGGTCGTGAAAGTTATTTCCTCGAATTTTTTCTGTCCCATTTTTTTGTAAATCTGCTAATAAACTTTATTATTCATATTTCGCTGGTGTGGTAAAAAGAGTTTTGTGTGCCAAAAGTGAACCAACAGATGGATATCAATGAGAAATTGCCAGAAAATTATGAGTGGTACAGAGATCAGATCGCTGGACATCACCCTTCAGTTATTAGGAATGGAGTGCGTCAAATCGGTCAGTTGATAATGTATTTTCGACGCTACTCGTTTTAACACTCGCCCCCTTGGCGGTAAAACCGAGGAGGTTTTTTTCGGGAAGGGGGGGGGGGTAAAACCAAGCAGCGCCGTATTTTTTTATCAAAATAATTTGGTTTTGTAGGCATAATAAAGGAAAAGGGAAGTGATCTGATCCTCAAACTGGTTCAAGAGGGCGATCGCGGCAAACGGGAAGTAAGTGAATTACAGTCAAACCTCGATAAGCCGGCACCCCAAAAGTTCGTTCCAGCCTTGGGTCCGACACTCTTTTAACGCAATCTTTGAAAAGCTTTTTTTAGTTCTGTTTTTGCAGTCTGGTTGGAAATATCGTCAGGATTCCGATTTTGCGATCGTTTTTTCAAAAGAAAACAAAATTTGGGTTAAACAAGTAAAACCTCGAAAACCTTTGGCCCAACTAAATAAGTACCCTAATTAGTGCATCCGGTTCAAAAAAAATTAGACGCTACTGTCATATACTCCCCCCCCCCAAAAAAGCTACTGTAATATACCCTCCCCCCAAAAATCGGACCTACTGTCAATACCCCCCCCCAAAACCGACTTTTTTGGGAGTGTCTAAAAACCATTTTTATGCAATAATTTCGCCATGAAGGGACCAGAAAAGCAGTTTAAAAGGATTATGGGCTGTATTGGGAGGGAAGGGAATAATACAGGGCCACTTTTTTTTAGCTGCTTTACCATGTTTTTCAACTCGGGCCGTGGCAAAAATAGACTCTATATGCATTTATTATCAAGTGTATAACTCGGAATCATGTCTAAGGTAAGTGCGTGCGCGCATCTCTAACTCTCAAGCCCCCTGCGCCCCCTTCGGGGGCTTGGGGGCTTGGAGTTGAGATGCGCACACCCACATACCTTAGACACAAATCACTCGAAAGCGACTCTGGATGCATGAAAAAACATGCATACCAGAGTTATTTATGCGGTAGGCCCCAGTATTCAAAACTATGTTCAACATCTTTATTTTTTCGCCGAAGAGCATTTCCCCTCGTTCTACAAGGCCGGGCCAGAGGCCCAGCATCCAAAAATTCAGCCTAGCACTCAAAAAGTGCTATGCCTATGAGTAACCCCGCGAGGTCCACCCCGCTGATCAGCTTGGTCCATGAAAAGAACTTATATTTATGCCTGCACCACAAGTTCCTGGGTTTCAGAGCACCCTTAGACGCTTAGAGAATTAATACTCTAAGAATCCCAACCATCTCGAGAAGTGGCCCCTGTATTATTCCCTTCCCCTCCCAATACAGCGCGCAATCCCATTTAAATTGCTTTTCTGGTCCTTTTATGGCGAAATTATTGTGTAAAATGGTTTTTGACAATCCCTAAAAAAGTCGGTTTTTGGGGGGGGGGTGTATATGACAGTAGGTCGATTTGGGGGGGGGGTATATTATAGTAGCGCCAAAAATTAGTACCTGATATGACCTGATGACCGTAATCCCTTAACCAGGGATGCGTCGAAAATGGAAAAATATCGAAACGAAAATCGAAATCGAAAATCAGAGATTTTAACTTCAAAAGCGAAAAAAATAATTCAACTTTAGAAAATTTAAAAAATTTGTCTTTTTGATTTTAAGTCGATTTTTTCGAAAATCTGAAATGAAAAGTTACTCAAAATTGAAATTCGAAAGTCAAAATTTTTTAAACCACCAATCTCGAGTGTAAAACCTCGAACTCGAACAATTAGTATAGATTTAGGTTGATCTCTACGAAAGAGTTGAACGATGCACCTCTGAAAATGGTATGCTTTTCGAGCTACGAAATTTCCTACCGAGGTACTACGGTTGCCGGTCCATTAAATTTGGAACTAAGGGATTTCCTTTTAGTTAGAATATAGCTAAAAATAGAGTTTTAGAAAATAAATTTCTGGAATTGGAGGATGTTACAACCCATACAAGATGCCTTGTATTATGGACATTAAAATCGGCCAAGTTACGTATGATCCACTTGCAAGTGAGGAGAAGAAGATAGGTTTGTTGAAAAACCATTTATTCAATAAGTTTCAAATAGTGCTGCAGCATTTCAGCGGAGTCATCCAAAGCCCCTTTCAGAAGAAACTTGGTTTCCGTGTTCTAGGATACCGTGTACTGTAATTTTCCAAGTCTATTTTGCTCATGCAAACCAATTTCGATAGAAACAATTTCAGGTCCACTCAGACGCTTACAAGGGTACTAATTCCCGTGATAGATTGTGGGGCAGGGAGCTGTCTGAAGACAACATAAAACTAGGTTCGAGCCTTTCAATTAGTAAATTAGAAAGGCCAAGAGTAGTACAACTTTAGCATTCGAAGAATTTTTGGTGCAAGTTAGGCCTCGAGAGGCTTTAGAAATTTTGAATACATACATTGTCCAACTGGACAGAATTGCAAAGTGGTTCGACAGCCAGGGTTAGGCTTACCGTAAGAGTTTCAAGACGTTAATTGTTGATAATAATTTAGAACAGCTCCATTTCTATGCGTCTTCCCTTCTCTTTGTATATGAAGGTCATCTGAAGGACAAAACAAATTCCAACACTAAATGATCGACTTCTCACACGTTTTTGATGAAAATTCAGGAATGGCAAATGGGAAAGATCAGAACTACATATACGGACTTAACTACATCCAAAAATATTTCACTTAATCAGGACGACTTACTTAGAAATAAATAAAATTAATTATTACTGGGATGACACAGCTAATTATAGACAGCATAACCTTTTATTGTGATTACGAAACGGCAGAGCGATTTCAATAGTACATCAACCACAGACATCAATATTTTGCAAACAGAAAAGTTATTCATCAGGATTGAAGTTTTCGAGATCAAAAGTCAGGATGCCACTGGCGATACAAGGAGTAGTGCTTTTTGGAAAGACTCCAATCAAAGCATCCGCCTTGTTGTACATCTCTTCTTTTAGTGAAATAACCACCAGCTGGATGTCAGTACGCGAGCGCTCATTGATATAATTCACTACTTTCCCAATGTTCGTGTTGTCCAAAGCTGCGTCGATCTCATCAAGCACAAAGAAGGGGGAAGGGTTGCTAGAGTGAATCTAAAAATATGTTTGGTGTACATGTTACCAACAAATTAAAAAATCTAGAGAAGACTCCTACAGCAAATAGAAGAGCAAGAGCCGCAATGGTCTTTTCCCCACCGCTGAGTGAGTCCATTGGCCTGAAGCGTTTACCAGGAGCGATACAACTGAAACATTCAAATGAAGTGAAACCGAAAGGATAAAGCTGAGCTAGTCCCCTCTACAATAAAGGCAATACCTAAAGACGATTCCATCAGTGTAGGGTTCTTCGAGGTTCTGAGCACCCAAAAAGGCTTGAGCACTAGCATTCTGACTCAGCAGCTGAATATCGATTGTATTTAAAAAAAGCAACAAAAATGGTTTGCCACAAACCTTATAGATTTCGTCAATTTTTTGTGAGACGGGTTCAAAAACTCCTGGAACCGCTTCATTCGGTCAGACTTAACCTTCTCAAATGCAGCTCTGGCTTTACGGGCTTTCTTGCGAGCAGCTTCACATTCCTCGGAAGTCTCTTGTTCTTTCTCCTTTACCATATCCATCCTTTCGTTCACGTGAGTGCTTGGAGCAGCCATCTTCGACAGAGCAGCTTCAGTTTCTTGCACCGACTTTGTTAGCTTCTCCACCACCTTGTTCGTCTCTGCTTCACTTTGCAACTGAAATGAGCCAATGAATTAATGTAGTCAACGAGTTAGATTACATAGGAAGAAGGTAAAATAGTAGCAAGCACTTACTGCCTTCTTTATAGCTTTGGTGAGACCAGAGTAGTCAATCTTAATATCTTCCGACCTGCCGATTGACTGCGATGACTGTGACTGCGACTGGGACGAACTTCCCGGTTGTGAATCGTCAACTATATAAATAAATGCAATCACACCCCAAATTTACAGCACATAAATTCCAACTCACTTGCACTGTCTTGTTCATTAAGTAAAATAGCGTCGAGAGAGCCACCTTCCAACGGAATTTCTATTCCATGCAGTTTGCAGTCATGAAGCAGGGAATGACGCTTTTGAGCACGGCGAGTCTTAAATAAAAACCGTTGCACCGCAGAGACAGAAACCTTATGCGGAACCATACCTCAATTTGTTCTTGCTGAATCAAGCCTTTTTCTTCTGAATGAAGTCGCTGATCAACTTCTGCAAGCTCCTTCTTGGCTGCAACTACCTCATTTTCAGCAGCTTCCACTTCAGTCTTTTTTTCTTGCACTGATTTCTTCAGCTCTTCGACACTAAAAAATACTTTTAATTCAGACCAAAGAATAAAAGATTTCACTACCTTTCCTCCAACTCGACTAATTTAGCGGTTTCATCAGCGAACCTCTTCTCTATTTGCTTCTGCTCGGTTTTCAAAGCCTCAATTTTTTCCAGGGATTTCTGCACGCTTGCTAAAATAAAACAAATAGTCGCAAAAACGGATTGATAGTTTCAAGACTCAGACCTTTCTTATCTTCACTCTGCAAGTATTCCAACTCATATCGAAGACGATCCAGTTCTCTCTCAAATTCGTTCATCTTACGACTGTTTTCTTCGTGTATTTTCATTTCCCTCTGTTCATATTCCCTGAATATAAAATTGAAATCAAACCGAATTAAGTCACGTAAGTATACCTTATGTGCCTGATGCCAATGTTAGCGCAAAAGTCTCGGTAGATGTCGTCAGCAATCCTATTGGAACTTTCTTCAAGTTTCTCAATCTGTGCACAACGCTCGGCCATCTGCTGTGTGAGTGAACGAATCCTCTCCTAAAAACACAATTTTTGTCTACGCATTCGGTAAGGAATTTATTAAAGTCTACCTCAATGATATTGATCTCGCCAGTGGCCGCCTCCAGGTCATTCTGAAGACGGTTCACGTGCTCTTCTAGCTTATTGTATTCGTTTCTAGTGCTTTTGATACGAGCTTCCAAAGTGGTCAGCTGATTTCTCTTGATTTCTACGTCTAGCTCCCTTCTTCTCGTCCGATGAAGCATACTACATTCTTCTTGTAAAGCAGTGCGCTTTTCCTTGAGTTTCCTGAAAAAAATTGATTAGGCGAGATTTACAAGCAATACGAAAGATCATTTAAAAATCACTTGATCGCTTTATCGTCCCACGTCCGGGCTCGTGCCTTTAGATCCATCCCACCACCAGAAATGACACCGTTTGGCTGAAATTGCGTTCCGTCCAGAGCAACAGCACGATGTCGATCTCCACGGTCATTTCCATATGCCAAATGCCGAGCATGTTCAGGAGTGTCACAAACCTAAATTCAGATCCTGAGTTAAAGTACAAGGTTAGAAGAACCGATGCAGATATGAACTACAACAATGAACTCACTAATGAATTTCCGCAAACAAATTGAAGAGCCTTACGAGCTATCGGCAAATTGCAATTGATCACATCGTAGCAAAGTTTGACCTAAAACAAAAGCTGAATTAAGATCCGGACATTAGACGAACGAGAACTTACATTCGGAGGATTTGATATCTCCCGAAGCTTCTCATTGAGTGGCTGAACATCCAAAGTGGAGAGCGGAAGGAAGGTCTCAGGCCCATAGTGCTGCTCACGAAGGTAAGAGATACATTCCCGAGCTGTTTCACCAGTGTCGCACACAATACCAATCATGTATTTGGACAATATCTGCAAACATCTACCACGACTGATCTTGACACAGTTACAGGTGTATTAAAAAACAAACTTTTGTGACAGCAACCTGAAATCTCTTATGCGATGGCTGGCAAAGATCCACAAGACGTCCGTGTACTTTCTCAGGAAAGACTCGCTTGAGGCTCTCAATTGCTTCGTTTTGTCGCCTTAAATTTATTCGTTAAATTGGAGCAATTCAATGAACGAATCACCTTTGTCGCTCAGTTTCAGCAGTGTCTCCATGAGCATCAGCGATTTGTTTCGTAACTTCTTGCAAGCTCAAAGTGGCTGCTTCAAGCCGCTCCTTAGACTCACGAACCTTGTGTAAAAACTTTATTAAAAAAGACCTGAAAAATTTAGTCAAAAAACACCTCCTTTTCCATGTTCACCATGCTGATCTTCCCATTAGCCAACATTTCTTTCTGCTCTTTTTCAGTCTCTTTGAGGTTCTCAATGTTTTTCTTCTCCCTTTCAATTTCAGCCTCTTTCTAAAATGTTAAGTCCAAGTCTAGGATTTGAAGAAACGCAAGTCTCTTCAACATAATCCCCAATAGTTCTAAAATACGGGGGGGACGAGAAATGCGCAAACTTTTAAAAAGCCATAACTTTACCTATAGACCGTCTTTCGAACATCTGTTATTTACAGTGCCGGTCAGATTTTCATTAATAGTTTTTTGGTATATAAAGTCAAAAACACGACTTTAACTTTGTCACCCCTGAGGTTTGAGCCGTACCCGTTCATAGGCCGTCCACATACCAGGAGTCAAACAACATGGGGGACCAAGCGAAAATCATGTTTTTCACATAATATATTAAAAAATTGTAATGAAAAACTAGGGGGAACTGTGAAAACAAATTTTCAAAAAACAGTCTGAAGGTAAAGTAATGGCTGTTAAAAAGTGCTCACATTTCACGGTCCACCCTGTACATACCTGTTTTATTTTTTCAATGTGTGCTGCAAGACGTCGCTTCTCATACTCAACAGCGTTTTGGTCTGTTAACTGTTCTTGACGTTTGTTGTCCAAGTTCTGCGTCTCCTCAATACTCTTCTTTTCAAACTCAGTTTTGAGGCGGCGGTATTCGGCAACCTGAAGTCAATGAAGACAAGGATGGAGTCTCCTAATTTACAAATCGGGTTTCGATATGAAGAAAAGCCAACCTGTTCAGGGTTCAGATTAAGTTGTTGCTCTGCGACTCTTGTTCAATTTGCTTCGCTAGGTCCACCTTTTTAGCGTTTATTGCCCTGGAACATTTGTATTGGTTGCTAGGACAGGAAATACAAAGTCAATCTTACTCCATCTTCTCCTTCATATCAGAAACATTGCGACTGTAATCCTCGGCAATCTGTAAAAAAGCTATGCATGCAAGCTTTTAAGGTCCTAACGGAAAATAATTTACCTTTTGAGCGGTAAGATGTTTCTTCTCTGCATCTGTCCGTTTAGACTTTATATGGCCCATCTGTTGTTTCAATTGGGTAACGACAGGCTCTTGAGCTGCTACTTTACGATCCTAAAAGAGGATTTTGTAAGCCAGCCTCACAATAATCGGCTAAATTATTACCTCACGAGTAACTTTGTGCTCGATTCTGGTCATCTCACGATTCAGATTTTTGACATGTAGCTGTTTCTCCGAAAGATTTTTTTCACACTGAATCTTAGCACTGCAGGTCTCCCCAACCTGATCACGCAGAGCTTCAAGTTGTTGGAGGGCAGCATTGCGACTGAATTCGACGAAGTAGAGCTGCACCATGTAAAGTTCACGATTTTTCGCAGCCTGAATCATAGTTTAAAAGCAAATAATATCCTAACAGCCACACGCATACCAATTCTTCCTTCAGTGTCGTATACTTCTTCGCCTCTCCAGCTTCCTGCTTGGCCTCACGTTTTTCCAAGGCAATGTCACGGCGTTTGTTTAGGTTGGACTGTGCATTTGACTCAGCTGCATCTACCTCACTGCGCAGACGGTCATACTCCTCTTGAAACTCTGACGACCTATAAGCATTTAAAATCGGACCAAGGTGATCAAAAAATTTTGAGCACGCAGTACCTGGAAAGCTCTTCAAACAACTGCGTTAACTCCTTAGGACTTTGCATAGCAATTTGTTCAACGGCACCCTGATAGACGAGGAAATTTTTGGCTTTGATAAAAATATTTATCTCCTCCAAAGCCGCACGGTACTGATTTTGGGAGACAAGAACATTGTCGATTTTGAATTCCCCAGCTGTGGAAGAGACAACAGAACGACTGAATGTTTTGGTTGTCTTGTCATCATCAAGCAAGTAGCTCATTGTGACATTACATTTCTTGCTTTTTGCATCATTAACAGAAGCTCCATGAATCAAGTCCTGAAAAAATAAGGAGATGTAGATTTTGAAATGAGAAACAGAATGTCTGTACCCCCAATTTCCGGACTCGTAGATTATTACTCTTCTCTCCCAGTACAAATGAGATGGCGTCCATAAGATTCGATTTCCCGGATCCCTGAAGTAGAATGAATTACAAATAAAAAGCAACGCGAGTGGCCATAACTCACATTTGGTCCAACAATAGCCTAAAAAAAAGAATTTAAAAAGTTATCAGGAAAAAATGGTGACAAAAAATTTGCCGAAAATTGTCGAAATGGTCCAATTAAGTGCTTTCCTTTGAATGATTTGAAATCTTCTAGCTCCAACGAATAAAGGCGACCCATTGCTGAAATATATAAAATCAGATCATGAAACTTGTGGAGTGCCGGAATAGCTCAAACAAAATTCTGACAAAAACAAAAAGACAAGCAAGGTGATTGATTAAATACACAGGAGTGTGCCTGTTTTCCACTGGATAATGTTTCGTGTGCACACACGGAGGACATAATCTCATGAGAAAATAGCTCTAAACAAGAATCAGGTGATTAGAAATTAGCTATAAACAAATATCGAAGGTTCAAATCAAATCATTTAGCTTCAACCAAGGAACAGAGAATTGGTTTTGGCAAATGAAATTACAGGATGTCGAAATTTTTATATCAAATGAAAAATGCACCTTTTTGACCGCTAAGTTTGCTATTATTGCCTTTAAAGGGGGAGGGGATAACTTTATATACGCATCGTCTTTTGTCGAAAGTTATAGTCCCTCTGGGGGTGTTTTAATTTACTTTTTCAGTAAGTTTTTTGACTTTCAGGTCCAAACATCATCGACCAATCGATTGCAACCATTTCAGCACTGCCTTGCTGTCATTAACTGCCTCAATTTTGCGATTTTTGGCAAATGACCACCAAAATTAGAGGAAACCATCCAAAATGATGCGTACTAGGAACTGAGATTTTTCGCGATTTCAATTTACATTATTTTATACAACCGTATGCTGAAAAGGACGGCAAGAAGCAGGTCTACATTTTGAGTGTAAGATTGCAAATGAGTATGTAAATTAAAATTGGGAAAAAACGTCAGTTCCAGGATGTTACCGAAAAGTACTGGTATAGTCCTATTGAGGATTTCACCGAATTGGATTTTTTATATTTCAGCTCTAACTTTATAACAACTTTTCATCTGTATGATAGATCAAATGAAAGCCCAGAAGCTTGGCTACATTTTGACACTAAACTTGTAAATAAAAGGAGAAAGAAAATAAGGTCTGCAGCCAGTGGTTGTCGAACCTGTGACCTAAGGCGATGCGTATATAAAGTTCCCCCCCCCTTTAAGCTGCTTATTTATGTTTTTCAGGATCTCAAGCGTGCTTTGCAAGTGGAGTGGTCATATCTGGACTTGGCAAAACCATGGAGGACTTTTCAGGAATAATCAAATTGATTGAATATTTGGCATTGATATTTGCCAATCAAATTGAATTGATCAAATATTCAATGCCTGTATTTTGAGTGATCATTTGTTATGGTGTGTACTGTCTATTGTCGTTGAATTAGTGGGCGGAATAAAAACTTTTTAGAGATTGTTGAAGTCGTTGGCTTTTCATATCTGTGTCGTTAGATGAGCATAAGCGTGTGCCTAGATTGTAGCTCGAACAAGGAGCTAGCTCGCCAAATTTTTTAAAAAAGTGCGCGTAATTCTGACACACCCTGTAGAAGTCGAAACAGCTTTCAAAAATTTCGAGTCAAAATTTGCGGTACAACAAAATTGCCTTTCGCGCAACGGTTTGTCCTGCAGCAAAAAACCTTGTTCGTATTTCAAATAATAATTTAATTTTGGCCAAAGAGATTTTACCTTATCCGTCCTTACGAATCCAGATTGGATTCTCCAGTAATTGACCATGAACCTCGACTGAAACTATTTCGGAACACCTAGTTATTTCCAACTTTGATAATTTTCAGAAAAATGGAGCTCAACGTAAAGCAGAGTGGTATTCAACAGAGAATTATATCGACAAGCTATCGAAAAACACGAGGGGACAAAATTCACAAGGTAATTTATTTTGTGCTTACCTTCTCAAGAGAGTGTGGATGGCTTGGAAAAGTATGCGGCACTGTGTGTTTCAGAGAGTGCATGAACTATACCTGAGAAATGACATTCCATGTGGAGCTAGTACGTGCAAAACCTGTTCATTTGCTGATATGAAGCCGCTGGAAGTGTGCGACAATTCAAGCTATAGCCGTAGTTTTGCCTCAAACCATTTTTTGCTGCTTGATGGGATCTGTATCTTGAGGTATGTAGCAAACATCAAACTGTCTGTAATAATATCCATAGGTTTTATCAGGTTCATTGATGTGCTTCACGAAGATGTTTTCAAAGGGGCTGTCATTCTTCAAAGCGCATGGAACTATGTCAAAAAGCTGAATCCTCCGATATACAAACGGCTTTCCAATCTTTGCTCAGAAAATCTTGGTCGATTCTTCGTCTTCCTAAATGAATTTGTCAGTGAAACTTATGTCGATCCGGGAGTGAACCGAGTGCCAGAGCTGTAGTAAGTTTCCTCGTGATTCTCCACCGCATAATTTTAATAACGATTTTATGTTCAGTCAAGAAACTTGTTTGCTTCGTAGCGCCTCATACCTTGAAAAGCATTGGAAAAGCCTTGGTTTGCTTCCTCTCATAATTTGTTCCTCTGTGGATAGCAAGAAGCGGATCTCGGAAAACTTTCCAAACACGGTTACTCTGCTGGATTATGTGCAAGGTATCTATCCCTTATCTGTCCCTTCTATCACTATATATCCCTTATAACTTGTAACAATCTGTATTTTAGGCGTCGATGACTGCTCAAAAATTGCTGAACGTATCTCAGACTTGGGGAAAGAAGAAACTCGTGGCAAAACTCTATTCCCGGAATACTGGACTCAGGATCAGCTGTTGGAGGGCATTTCAAAGGGAACGCTTAAGAAAGGAAAATTTCAAGTGGGTGAAGCTATTCTTTAAACTAACCGAAATGCAACCTTCTTGAGCCATCCATGCTTAGGTATCCCAAGAGAACTATATGGAAGCCTACGTTCTTTTTGATTTTGGCGACCAGTGGTTCATCCAGGGACGAAAGCACATGAATCGGTCAATTCAAGGAGATGTGGTTGTGGCACAGCTTCTTCCGGAGTCCGAGTGGGAAGCACCAGCCAAAGTAATTCGCTTGCGAGATGCCGAAGAAGTTCAAGACAATGTGATTCCTGAAGAGGGCGAACAAGTTGATGACATCGAAAATCAGGATGATAGTTCCATTCCAGCAAAGAAGCTTAAAAAAGAAGTCATTCCAACAGCAAAAGTAGTTATTCTGGCTTAGAACAATGGCATGGTGGAATAAATTTTTCAGATAGTGGGAATACTCAGGCGCAACTGGCGAAGCTACTGTGGAATTGTCTTGCCCTCGCATATAGAAGGTGTCACATTCTGTCTTTTTTCCATGTTTTTCAAACTATTTTTAGGTGGCCGAAGGTTCTTATTTGCTCCTACTGAGAGATTGATGCCGCGCATTCGGATTGAAACTTCACACTATGAGGACTTGAAAAACAAGAAAGTGCTGGTGCAAATTGACTCATGGCCTCAAGATTCCTACTACCCTAAGGGCCACTATGTCAGAATTATTGGAGATGAGGGCGATCAAGCAACTGAAGACGAAGTTATATTTTCTTTTAGAATATTTTCATCTTTACGTGCATTTGTTAGGTCATCATGTTGGAGCACGAAATACCTCACGGTGAATTCTCACCAGCAGTGTTAGCTTGTTTGCCGTCGGATGATTGGAAGCCTGAGCCATCTACTTACAGAAGAAATTTGACGCACCTTGACATTTGTTCGGTAGATCCAGAGGGTAGGATTCGCCGACCTGTTCACCTCTTAATACCGTAAATTCTCTAATAATCCCCATGGGGGATTATTATTCGACATCTAAAAATCGGAAATCCCCCACTACTAATGGAGACATGTGTGTGTGTGTGTCTGTCCGCACTGTTTAAACGTTCATTTCCTCTCGAGACCAAACATTTCTTTTCTTAGTCATTCTGGCTATATAACCAAATTTTTCAGTCATTTCATTCATTATTATGTTTTGTTGTTGGACGGGCGGTCGTGTCTGCTCTCTCCTCTCCAAGCTCAATGGTCAGTGGCTTGGAGTGGACAGGACAGTCATCAGGCCTACATTTTTAAAATTCTTCGAGTCATTTCGAATTATTTTTGACTTTTTTCGAATTTTTCAAATCGATCCAAAGTGCCATGGTTAAATCTATCTGGACGGGCTAAGTTGATATGATTCATGCAGTTAAATGGATTCATCTGGCTGGATTAATCAATCTATCCATTTGAATCGATTCAACTGGCTTGCTTGGTCAATTTAACTATTGGAATTGATTCAACTGGCTGGATTGGTCAATCTATCCATTTAAATCGGTGGAACTGGCTTTATTGGTCATTCCATCCATTTGAATCGATTCAACTGGCTCGGTTGCTCAGTCTATCCAATTGAATCAGTTCAACTGGCTTGATTGGTCAATCTATCTACTTGAATCGATTCAACTGGCTCGATTGCTCAGTCTATCCATTTGAATCGGTTGAACTGGCTGGATTGGTCAATTCATTTATTTGAATTGAATAAACTGGCTTAGTCGGCCGATTCATCCATTTGAATTGATTCAACTGTCTGGATTGATCAATCCATTCATTTGAGTCGATTTAGCTAGCTTGATATAATTTATGCATCCAAATATGCCTTAACCATCTGACATCCAATGGGCTTCTGACATTTGTTCAATTGATCATCGAATCATTTGCCTTCACCTCTTCATCATCTGATCCATCGACCTATTTCCTATTGTCCACAGGCCTACAACCTCTACAATTTAATAGTTAATCATACACAACTCTTAGAGTTCAAGTTTTCAAATATGGATTGTTACAATCATCAGGGCTTTACAATACAAGAAGTTAGAGGAGTAGAGTAGAAGTGTGGGGGAGTGAAGAAGAGGAGAAATTAGATGCCCCGGGCTGGCCCCGCGGTAGCGGGGCTGGAAGACTAGTTAATTACTAATTAAGAAAACGCAAAAAATATGTTTGTGAATTGGCTGATATATGAGGTCGGTAGGGTGGGGGATTATTAGAGAGTTGGGGATTAATAAAGAATATACGTTAAACTAATTTACAGGTTGTACAGACATTGATGATGCTCTGCACTGCATTGACCTAGGAGATGGGCGCTATGAGGTAGTTTTTTTGTTGTATGCTATGACCGAAAACTTAATTGTGAACAAACTTGCTAGCCAAGTCGTTTCTATCCTCGAATGCAAATGTTTTAGGTCGGAGTTCATATTGCAGATGTAACGCACTTTGTCAAGCCCGATACTGCAATCGATAAGGAGGCAGCGGTAATATTAGGTCTTAAAATAAATGGTGTGTGCTTACGAATTTTTATTTTAGGAGAGGTCTACGAGTGTATATTTGTGTGGCAGACGAATTGGTAGTCTTCAATCAGCATGTTAAAAAATTAATGTCAATTTGGTAATTTAGACATGCTACCCACAGTGCTCTCGTCCAACTTGTGCTCGCTCATTGGTGGTCAAGAACGCTATGCGTTTAGTGTTATTTGGATACTGAAGGAAGATGCGAGCATTGAAAGTGTGGATTTCACCAAATCACTGATTCGCTCAAGACTTGCTCTGACTTACCAAAGGGCTCAGGATATGGTGACTAATGCTAATGGTGAACATGTAAGCTTTTTTTCTATTAGTTTTGATGGATTGCTATTGTTTGTATTTCTATAGCTTTTTGAAAGGATTTATCACTGATTTTTTGACTCTACTGTCTTTTTTAGAACGATTCTATTTCTAAAAGCCTACGGAATTTGATGAAGCTATCTCGCTGTTTGAAATCCAGAAGAAAGTTGATGGGTGCTTTGGAACTGGCCTCCTCAGAAATACGCTTTGATATGGATGAAAAAACTCGCGCTCCCGTGAATGTGCAAGAGAAAGCACATTTGGATACGATGTCTATGGTGGAAGAATTCATGTTGCTGGCCAATATTTCAGTTGCCGAGAGAACTTTGAAGGCGTATCCGGATTGTGCTATTCTTCGACGTCACCCTGTGCCCAACCGTGAATCATTCAAACCGCTAACAATTGTGAGTCTTTTTTTTATACAATATAATTATTTTATTCTGGTCGTGGTCTCTCTTCCCGTGTCAAATCTGCGTGGATGTATCTTTTTAAGCATCCACTATTTGCGCACATCTTTCACACTTATTTTCCCAGTTGTATATTGCTTATAACACCATTCGCTTTGCTGTGTTTTTCCCAGGGCCATATCCTATCTTTGTAGGCATGAAATATTTGTTGTTGTGTCCTCTCCCTGCCTATTGTAGTGCCATTCATTTGTTTAATCAAATTACGCCGATTAAAAGAAGGGCATAAGGACGGAAGCATTTTGTGCTGTTTGTCCTTCCTTTCTTTGAAGGTCAAATCATAGAAGCGTGCCCCTTTCCTTGTCTGACTGAAAAACTTCCCAAAACCGGAAGGATTTTTTAAGATTATTGTGGTAGGCTATGCAATAATTTTTTCAGGCTTGTAATCGTTAATCCTAATTACCGTATTTCTTTTTAATAATTTGCGGTAAAGATCGACTGTGGAAACGAAAATTTTGTTTTTGAGGCCGTTAAGCCTCCTGAACATTCAGCTATTTAATGTGAATTGTACTGACTCCGTCTAACTTCAGTTCCACTTTATATTATGTAAGTATTCTTTTAATTGCTTGATGTATAGGCTGGCAGTTAGCATTAACTAGTGCCCAAAGACCTTTATGAATATTAGCAATAATCCATCATTGTGTTTGGTGGAAGTCCGGACGACATGCTGTCCTGAGTTGGTAGTGAGCACATCATCATCTATTTCTCTCTTTCATAACTTGTTGTCTATGGTGGTAGTGCTGTAAATAGTGCAAAGCAACGGATAACCTTTTGTGCTGAATAATGGTGGAACTGACAAACGCGGCTAGGACGGTGAGGAATAAAAATATGGGTGACCTCTGCTATTTTTGGTTGCGCTCCCTTCTAGGATAAAATGCATCCTGTGTGTATCTTCCTGTCAAATGGGATTTTAGTTGGGCTTTCTTTTATTATTGTCAAAAAGTTGTAATTCCTCCTACCTTTCCTTAATTCGTTTCAATTGTTTGGCTGGCTCTCTGGCTCTCTCTGAAATCGTCTTTTCCCTTGCTTCTGTAGTAGGGTATTTAAGAGGACCAATATACTTACAGTATCCATCTAAGCCTTTCTTAGATTTTTGTTGATAAGTTTCTATTTTTCCATTACATTTTGTTTATTCAGGCTGCTGAATCATGTGGTTTTCGCTTGAATGTCGACACCGGAATGGAACTCGCAAAAAGTTTAGATGAAGTAGATCGCAAGTCCAAGGGAACAACTATCTCCCGGATGCTAAGAATGTTAGCAACCAGGTGTATGACCCAGGTACTCTCGTTATCGGATAATGGCTAAATTTATTGCGGTAATGGGGCTTTTCAGGCTGTTTACTTCGCGGCAAGCACTGTCCCTCCAGATCATTATCTTCATTATGGCTTGGCGGCTAAGGTCTATACTCACTTCACATCTCCTATTCGTCGCTACGCTGATGTCATGGTCCATCGTCTGTTGGCTACCATTATTGAAACTGATAGAGTGCACCCTGCAATGGTGGATCGAAAGAGACTAATTCGCCTTACAGAAAACATGAATCGCAGGTTGGATAGTTTTTTTTATTAAAGGTTACCAGCGCTAAATGACGACTATTTTTAGGCACAGACAAGCTCAGTACGCATCTAGGGCCTCAATCCTCCTTAACACCTTCTTGATGATCAAAGAGCATCCAGAAAAAAGCGTCCCAGCCATGGTTATTGGAATACGAAGCAATGGTATTCAGGTGATTGCTTGGTATTGATTTCGTTTATTACTTTTGAATGTTATCGATTGCAGGTGATGGTACCGAAATATGGCTTGGAGTCGGTTATTTTCTTCAAAGCTGCTGAAGAGATGACTTCACAAGAGCAGATGATAGTGAGTGTTTTGCTACTTTTTATTGGTTGGAGACGCTCATATTCTGTCTCAGGAGTTTGTCAATAACCGTGTGCGACTATTTCAAGAAGTTACAGTGGGCATCACTTTGGCGGAGAAGGATCAACGGCGCAGAATAAATGTCAATTTAATTGAGCCGCACATTGAAGGATTCAGTGTTGTCACAAGCGGTGGAGAAGAACAGTAGAAAGTGACCACATTCAGAAAGTTAATTTGTTGTTTTTTGAAAAGCCTTTTGTCTATGTTGTTCGCTGTGAGTTTGCAATAAAATTGTTGGAAGTTAGCTTTAATTTTTGCAGTTTGCGAATTATTGGGTAGGGAAAATTTTAGATTTCACCCAGTTGCAGAGAGATTCTAATTTAAAGCTCTTTCTTGTTTTTGTGCTAAAGCGTATATGAATTGCCTAATTCATTTATTAGGGATTGCGCTCATTGAGTATCGCATGGAAACCAGTGGCCATTTTCTTTCTTGTCCCACAAAAAGCTTTTAGTTTAATTTGTCTAGGGAATCGCAGCCACTACTGCATGTAGCTTTGTAAAAAAGCGGTTGATAAAAGAACAAAAACAGTTAAGAATGTTTTCTTCTTCTTGAAACAAAGGTATTAATTTTCAACACAATTGTACAAGCAAAAATAATGACAAAGTGTAAAGGCAATAAATAAGTGGAAGGTTAGTTTCAATCTATGATTACTGCGTCTCCTGCTCATATTTGGCAAAGACGCATCTGCTTTTCTAAAATTATTATTTTTCATAAATAAGTTAGGATAAATGGGGCCTGGCCAGTTAGCCATGAAGCAAGCTGGCGGCCAGCGACAGATTGAGACAATTCAAATTGAGACAATGACGATTGAGACAAAATAATCGGTCTTATTCGGCAAATATTTGTGAAAATTAAAAAAAATTTTAAAAAATTATTCGGCAAATATTTGCCGAATAAGACCAATTATTTTGTCTCAATCGTCATTGTCTCAATTTGAATTGTCTTAATCTGTCGCTGCCCCAGCTGGCAATGGTTTTTTTTTTTCGAAATTTTCAATTTTTTTTTTAAATACTGTCTCTCGATTCAGATCACCGTAGTTATTTTAGCTACTGGCTGGTATATAAGTAATTTATCAAGAATAATAAAAACCAAAAAAGCATCGCCAACTGACCGTATACCGTGAAAAATAGGGGGCTGGCCAGTTAGCCAGTGAGCGTCTATTGCGCTCACTGAGTGTCTGAGTGAAATTTTTTTCAATTTTTACAATGTTTAAAGAAAACGAGGAGCTTAAAATTTCGATAACTAGGTTTAAAATATGTTCCACTGTGAGATTATTAGATTAATTACGGTAAGTTAAAGGACCATTGCCGTTGCCGACAACGAGAATTTCAAATGTTTGAATGCGCGCGGACACATTTTCACTCCGATAATTTTCGGCACAATTTTTTAGAATGTGTTACTGCTTCAAAAATGAAATTATTTAGGCTAAAATAGTTGTTTCATCACAAGTTACTAATTTGTGTAGTGGTAAAGCAGCGACGTGTGGTCAATGTTTATAGTGGGTTCGATTCTCAGTGCCGGCTCTGCTTTTTAATAATTAAATTATAACTTTACTATAAATAATTCTGAATATTTTGGCAATAAAAAAGGTGTCCCACGCGCATTCAAACATTTGAAACTCTCGTTGTCGGCTACGGCAATGGCCCTTTAAAGGGCCATTGCCACCTGTTTTGAATTGTCCCCGCCAATTCAAATTTTCTCGCCTTATCATTCAACTTATGTACGGATTTTTCAGCTTGGTTTCTAACAAAACAAGGCCTAAAATTTAATTTTAGGTATAGTTTTGATAGAAACCAAGTTGAAGAATCCGTACATAAATTTAACGATTAGGAAAAAAATTTGAATTGGCGGGGGACGACCGTTGTCGGAGACGGCAATGGCCCTTAAAAAATTTTGAGATCCGGATGGGCCAAGAATAAGTTGATACAGCTACCATGATTACTGTTGGTGTGATCATCGCTCATAAATGCACTGCCCTCTTGCTTATAGAAGAAATTGACATTGCCAGACCAGTAGGCTGGAGGCAGTTCCCTAAGTCCATTGCTGGCTGCTGACCCAAAGGCACTTGGTACAAATGACTTTGGTATGGCAGGAAGTGGAGTTTGGGACACAGTTCCACTAAGAAATTGGTTGTTAGTGTTACTTTTGGCTCCTTCAAAGCAGCTAGATTCATCCACTGCAATATTAGTAGTTGTGGAAGAGGAGTTGAGTTTAAGTAGCTTTTCCAAACGTTCTGTTGTATTTGTAGTGGAATGGTGGTGGTGACTGGTGTGGTTTCTGTTGCGCACTATTCTGTTGATGGAGCTGACTGAGGGAGCATTGTCCACATCACAAACTCTATCCTCAATTAATTTCTCACGGATTTCCCAGGCGAACATGGTGGGGTTTTGCAGTTTGTACAGAGAGATAGTCTTGACAACTCGAGGCGTGGCCACTTTTGGTTTAGATCCGCCGATGACACCTGAGAAAGGGTATATAAAGAAAAGGGATTTTTGGTTAAACTAATGATGAGTAAAGGGAACTGAAGCTTTTAGGGAACATTGGTGGTGTAGTGGATAAGCCTTATGCTCGATAAAGTGGTCTCAAGTTGCATCTCACATGAACACATATTTTCCTTTGTGAATTAGAGAAATTTATAGGCTCATTCATGGCTCAAAAACCAAATGCAGTCTATTTTTTTCCGTTTGGTCGAATTTGCGACTTTTCTTAAAAAATTGGCAGTTTGGCAGTCCCTACGCCTAATTCTTTGCCTGACACGGGATAGGCACGAACGCACCGTGCCCTATCAAAGAACCTTTATGCCAAAAGATAGCCCTAGACGAGGTTGTTACTAACCTGCACGCGGAATTTCCCACCGAGCGGTCTAGGCCGAAATATTCCACTTTGAAAGGGCTAGGGGAGATTTGCCAAAAACGAAATTTGCCAAATGTACGTTTTGCCAAAACGAAATTTGCCAAAAACGAGATTTCCCAAAACGAAATTTGCCAAAACAAAATTTGCCAAAACGAAATTTGCCAAAACGAAATTTGCCAAAAGACAAACAGGGGGGACCAAGGCAGTTTTTTTATGTTTACGTTGGTCATCTGAAAAAATGACTAGCTGCTTGCACGGTTAATTTAAATTTCCAACTTCAGTTAAGATTCAGTTAAGTGGACAACAAAACTTTATTTTACTACTGTCAAACCATCTTCAGCTTGTCCGAATTAGTCCAGAAAACAAGTTTTGGAACATGAAAAACGTAAAAATTTTTTGATCCAAGTGAACGACCACTTGGTTTTAATGGTCTAATATGCAACTCGGGTACTGCCAACTGAGTACTACAATCAAGATACCACTACCCAGAAAACGCATTCTACCAGCACCCAAGTTCCATTCCCTAAGCACTTCCACCTGAGTACCGATACCCCGTCACTGCCTTGGTATAACCACCTGGATACCAATTTCTTGGTACTACCACCTCCATACACCTGGAGACCTTACTAGATACGAAACTACTCCAAAACTGGGTTCCTGTAAGTCATATCATCTTTAATCTTTTCTATAATACAACCTCAGGTTACTGGGTAATTCACGTATTAACTAAACCAAGTGATCGTCCACTTGGGTCAAAAATTTTTGGATCAATTTACCGCCACCCAAAGCAGTAGTTTGAAAGAACTAACATTTTTAGGAGGTTTTGGGTGTTTTGAGTGGTTTGATGTGGTTTTGGTCGGTCTGGGGCGGTTTGGACACAATCTAAAAATTTCGAAAAAAAACGTAAAAAACTGCCTTGGTCCCCCTGTTTGTCTTTTGGCAAATTTCGTTTTGGCAAATCTCGTTTTGGCAAATTTCGTTTTGGCAAATCTCGTTTTGGCAAATTTCGTTTTGGCAAATTTCGTTTTGGCAAATTTCGTTTTGGCAAATTTCGTTTTTGGCAAATTTCGTTTTTGGCAAATCTCCCCTAGCCTTTGAAAGTTGCAAAATTTAGTACCAAGAATACATGCAAAAAATATGAGGTCGTGTCAAAAGTTAGGTCGTTTTATTTCAAAAGCAATATTTGTGGCGTTGTGTTTTTACCATAGATTTTTTATCATTTTTCAAAAGTTTACCACTCATTTTGTAGCTGAGAATCTTGGCTACAAAACAAGTGGAAATCTTTTGAAAACTGTTAAAAAAGTCTATGCTAAAAACACAACGCCACAAATATTGCTTTTGAAATAAAACGACCGAACCTTTGACACGACCTAATACTTTCAAAGTCAATATGTCAGTGTGGTGCAGTGGAATTCGTTGCAGTCTCTCTTTTATTGTCGCAGGATCGATTCCACCCTGAATCATTTCTTTTTTTCTGTCGATTCAAATACTTTTTTCAGACTCTTATTAATCCTCTCACCCATTGCAATTTTTCTCTCACCAACTACAATTTTCATGGCATCACCACGTACTGGATACTTTTCAATAATGATTGAGATGAAGTTTTCAACGGAAAACACCATGAGAATATCAGCAATGAATCTATTAAAATCAATAAAAATTGATGCGCTAACAAAAATATGGTTAAAAATCAACGAAAATTGATGTACTAACAAAAATATGGTTGAAAATTAGCAGATGAAAATTGTAGTTGGTGAGAGAAAATTGCAATGGGTGAGAGAACTGATAAGAGTTTAAAAAAAGTATTTGAATCAACAGAAAAAAGAGATGATTCAGGGTGGAATCGATTCTGCGACAATAAAAGCGAGACCGCAACGAATTCCACTGCACCACACTGACATACTGGCACTGAATATATTTTTCCATGTATCTTGGTACTAAATTTTGCAACT
Source organism: Ditylenchus dipsaci (assembly GCA_004194705.1). Taxonomy (NCBI): domain Eukaryota; kingdom Metazoa; phylum Nematoda; class Chromadorea; order Rhabditida; family Anguinidae; genus Ditylenchus; species Ditylenchus dipsaci. The sequence goes on along the minus strand of SADC01000001.1, from coordinate 598,402 downwards.
TTCAAAGTGGAATATCTCGGCCTAGACCGCTCGGTGGTAAATTTTGCGTGCAGGTCAATAACAAACTCTGTTAGGGCTATCTTTTGGCATTTAAGGTTCTGGATAGGCCACGGTGCGCACGTGCCTTTCCCGTGTGAGTTAAAAAATAAAAAAGGGAATGCCGAAAAAATTAAAAATTTTAAGAGCGCGAATTTAAACAAGTTGGAAAAATCTGGACAAACTGCCGGTGCGTAGGCGTTTCGTAACTTTTGTATAAAATTATACAAAAGTTACGAAACGCCTTATAATAACGCCATGGATTTGAAATTCATTTATTCATTATTGATTTTGGCTCGGTCGGCTGTGTTTCCTTGTACCTTTTTGCTTCCCCTATTTCTGAACAACTACTATAGCGCTGCTTTGCGCCGTGGGAAACACTCACTTTTTAGGTCACTTTTTGAAAAATTTAATTTTCGAAATTGGTATCCTCACTTAGGAAACCGCATGGAGGCTCGCGGTTGCGCTAATGAAAAATTGGGGTTGGTTAGGCGAAAAAAATTTTTCTGGTCAAAAAAAATTTTGAAAATTTTTGACTGGACTTTTTGACTAGGAAAACTTTTTTGGCTAAAAACGCGGTCGTGTCAGGGGTCTGAATCGATGCGCCTGCTCCTTGCGCGTCGAATGAAAAAAAGATCGGGCAAAAACGAAGACTTTAAAGTAGGGGCGCGGGCCTTTTTCTGAAGGTACTCAGAATCGAGAAATCGGAAAATTTTAATGATTTTGAAATTTGAAATAATAATTTTGTGGTCTCGAGAGGAATTCAAGATTTGTCAGAGATTATTATATTCAAGAGTAGCTTATATAGTAAATTGACCACGCTGAGCATGAATCCGGTGTTAGAATCACAGGTTTGCTTATAAAAATTTTTTTTTGTTAAAAATCGGTTTAAAAGTAGCTTTTTTAGAAAATCACAGGGGGGAACAAGGCATATTTTTTAGTGTCACAGGTTCAAATCCTGCTAAGAACTGGTAGTAACTAGGCAAAAATGCCCGAAAAGAGCTAAATTGCCTGAAAAGGGCTAGAATGCCAATAAAGGGCAAAAACGCCCAAAGTGGGACAAAGTGCCTGAGAAGGGCCAAAACGCTCAAAAGCACCCAAACTCTTAAATCAGGCCGAAATGCCCGTAAAGGGCCAAAACGCTCAAAACGGCCAAAATGTCCGAAAAGAGCCAAAACGCCCAAATTGGGCCGAAATGACCGGAAACGGCCAAAACGTCCACATTGGGCGTAAATGACCGAAAATCGCCAAAACGCCCAAATCGGGCCAAAATGACCGAAAAGGGCCAGAAGCTCAAACTGGACAAGATTGCCAAGAAGAGAAAACGGTAAATTTAGGCAAAAAAGAGTGAAAAGCTGAATTCGGATACAGTCAAACCTCGATAATCCGCCACCCCATGGGACCGATCCGAGGGTGGCGGATTATCGAGGTGGCGGTTTAGCGGAGGTAAACTTTGTTGAGTTTCTCTGATGGCCAACCAAATCAGGCTTCTCGAGGGTGGCGGTTTATCGAGGGTGGCGGTTTAGCGGGGTGGCGGATTATCGAGGTTTGACTGTATCCGAGTCCAGATCACTGCTGTAAATTTCGGTACCTGCACAGCACCGGCCTGGAAAATTGTCCAAAATCCAAAAAGACATCCGAAATTTCGGCACCGGGCACCGGCGTCCAGATGCCGAGTATCCAACTCACTCATTTCTAAATCATACCAAAATTTCGGGTACTCGACTCGAAAACTTCCAATATTTGACATCTTAGAAAAAGAGTTATTCTACCACGTTTACAAAAATATTTGACTTTCATAATAAATTATATCTACGGCACTACCAATGACGAGATTTGCATATGGTGAGATTTGTACATACCTGGTCGAATAGAACCAGTTTCATTGAATCGACCAAGGATTTTGGACACACAGCCATGAGACACTCTCAACTGCCTTGAAATATCACAGGGCCTGACCCCTTGTTTGGCTAGCTCAACTATGCGGTTACGGATGTGTCCTGGCAAAGGTCGCCCATTTACAAACACTCCGCCCAGCTGGTTGATGCCTGTATGACCTGAAAATAGAAGACTAGATACTATTATTAATCCATGTGACAGTAGTAATTATATCTAGGTCACCCAGTGGATATCCCTGTAAGTTCGCTAGGTCACACTCAGTAACGAGCAGAATGAACCAAAGAAATATTCGAGTCTATGAAATTTTGGTCAAAAGTAAAGTCTACCGACCAGCGATACAGTTTTGCCAAATATAAATGCTCTGAAATCAGCCATTTTAGGACAAGATCATCAAAATGCTTAAAATTTTCAACTAGTTTAATCAAAAGTCACAAAGATTTTGATTCACCCGTTGAAAATATAGCCATTTTTAAACATGACGGTGTTAAATCTAGAGAGAATGAAAAAATTGACATTTTCGGGAATGCACAAAATTTGAGTAGTTTCTTGTCAGGACAAAATAAGTCCTGGGACGCGGAGTCATCTAAATTTTTAGAACGAAACACCGGGATGGACTACGCTTTAAAATTCACCTGGATGGGCGCAAATTGTCCCATCCCGGTAGTTTTGCCATCTTCTAAAATCTTGCAAAGACCCTAAAAATACAGAATTTAGGGAACTTATTGGGTTGGGGGGGGGCGGGTTTTCACTTATTTAAAAATAGTGTTTAAAAGACTCCGAAGTAACTTTTTATGCTTAAAACGATAAAAAAGTTATTTTCTAACATTTTTCCACACAAAAAATGGTATTTTAGAAAAAAAATTTTTTGACTTTTTGCCTTGGGGGACCAAGGCAAATTACCTTATATTAAGGTATTCTACCCCGTTTTGGTCACTGGAGCTGGGCAAAAAGAGTCTCTTTATGCATTTTAAATCAAGAGTCTTGCTCGGAATTATGTCTAAGGTAAGTGAGTGCGCGCATCTCTAACCAACCAAGACCCAGCGCCCCCTTCGGGGCGCAGGGGGCTTGGTTGCTTGGGGTTGAGATGCGCACACCCACATACCTCAGATACAAATCACTCGAAAGTAACTCTGAATTCATAAAAATGTATGCATACCAGAGTTTCTTTATGCGGTAGGCCCCAGTCAACAAAACTATGTTCAAATTCCATCTTTTTGTGGTATCCAGGTACCCTTTCAGGTTGGATTGCCTTGGGGAGCAAGGCAAAAAGTCGAATTTAGTCAAAAAAATTTTTTTTCTAAAAATCCATTTTGTGTGGAAAAATGTCAGAAAATAACTTTTTTATCGTTTTAAGCATATAAAATTACTTAGGAGTCATTTCAAAACTATTTTTAAATAAGTGAAAAAAATCCAACCACAACCCCCCCCCCCCCCAACCCAATGAGTGCCGAATTTAGGACTGGACACCGGGACGGATTAGATACCAAAATTTTAGGGAGGGTGGGAGGGTGGCGGCTGCATAATGATTCGTAAAGTCGTTTTCCGAAATACAAGTTGCAAAAACTGGCATTATATCAAGAGGCGGCTGTAATTTTGATTGAGATACTTAGGAGACTCAAAACGGCAAAAAAGGACACTTCGAAGTAAAAATGCATTTAAGAAAATCACACGAAACGCCCACTAGAATAGATGCCCGCCACGCTGCACATCCTAGCTGTCACATCACGGCTGCCTCCAGGGAGCTCTGATCAATAAAATTTGAAGAAGAAGAGGAAGCTGGTCCACACCCCAACGCTTGTTGTTGAAGTTGCAAAGCGGCACAATAAGGAGCAGGCATCTGGTTAGCAGAATGCCCATCAGGACCCAATTGACCTTGGCCCAATCTTTGATTATTCTCCGCACAGCCAAGTGCCAATCCATTGGCAGCACTCAAACCAGCCTGCGAAAACTGATTTGGTGGGTATGGTAGCCACGGCCAAATGACCGTGGTTATTGTTAACTGCCAGAGGCACAATTCCGAATTGCCATTTTGATTGACAGGGGGAGGTGGATAGCAGTAACGGTTCCAAAAACTAGCCCCGAAGCATTTGCGGTTGTGGCAGCAGTAGCAAGGACTGAGGAAGAAATAGGAATAGCACCAGCAGCACTAGAATACATGGCTGCTCAAGCGAGTGAGCAAAAGCCTCACTGGATCACTGACCACCACTGCTGGAGCGTGGCCGTCCCAACCACCAACAATGATGAATTATATTGCCAGCAGCTTGAAACAGCAGGACCAGAAGAAATAAAGAGGGCGGAGCCTGTTTGCAATCCACCCGAAAAGGAGGAGTCAACAAAGTAAGGCTAGGCACCAGCCGTGGAATGGTGATGACCTCTATACCCTTCATCCATGCCCACCTGGTTGAGAATACACATTATTTCTGAGTTTGTTTGCAGCAGCAACGACTTGCGCAAAATGGTCTTTTTGGTACACCTCTATCGCCCACATCTTTTTGCTTCTGGTTTTGAGAGAGAAATGGGCGGTGCCTGCTGGGAAGACCAATCACTACGATTGGGTGAATAGAGTATTGAGGCATCAGGTTGACTACTTCTTCTTATCCTTTCTTAGGAAAGGAGAGGATGATCAGAATAGTGAAGATATGTGGAAACACCACTTAGAAATGGTCTGTGAATATAGAAAAAGGGATTACGGTAGGTGGGAAAAAATAGAAAGAATTGCTTAAGACTTTTTGAGGAGGATTGAGATTTGACTTTGCACATAAATTTTTCGACCTACTATAGAATACAATCCCCCCCCCCCAAAAAATCCGACCTTTTAAAACTTAAGTAAAAAGTACCCAAATTATGTCCCAGACCCGGAAAATGTGCGCAAACTCTTCATTAGTCACAACTTCCGTACGCTGGCCTACCAAAGTCTAAGGGCTAAGCCTAAACTTGTTGTTTGCAAGGGTAGTTACAGCGATTTTATAAGGTCGGATTCTTGGGGGGGGGGGTATTCTATAGTAGCGCCATTTTTTCTTAGAACGTACCAAGAGCAGGTTATTCTACAATTAGCTGAATAATTACCTTACCCGAAATTGGTAAAATGTAAGTGTTCAAGAACGCCATGAAAGAACGCGAATACAGTCGAGTCTCGATTTAACGTACCCCTGGGACCGCCCTAGGGTACGTTAAATCGAAGGGTACGTTAAATTGGGGGTACGTTAATCGAGACTCGACTGTATATAAAATTGCCGAATAAATTTTCGGTGGGGCATCTTTTTGGCTAGTGTTGTTAAACTTTGAAAGCCATTTTAAACTTGGCCATACGCCAAATTGTAAAATATTGATTTAATTACTCCGCCGAGGCAGCGTCTCTCAACCAGGGTCACAGAAAGAAAAACGCAAAATCAGGATTTCGATTTAAGAAATCTGGATTTCGAATTAAAAAATTTCCGAAAATCAGGAATGCACATTTTTTGCATAACAAGAATGAACATCAAGAAAATATCTCAAATAACTTTTCATTAATCATTTTTGCATATTTTTCACTTCTTTGCACTTGTTGAGAAGATCCTTGTCTTGCAGAAACTAGTCGAGAGCTTACTCACACCGCAACGGAGTAATTTCATGCAGAAGAGTGCATTCACAGTAGGTACTTGAAGAGAATCCTTCGCATCCGTCCAGATTTTTTGACCGACGAGAAGATGGTTTACAATACGCGTTCGAAGCTATTAGACTTGAAAGAGCGCTGACCGCCCAGCCTTCTTGGAAGTTTCGATCCAGGTGTAAGACTTCTTCCATTAAATCTTGAACGCTTGTGAGTTTTTAGGATTTCCATTCTTCTGGCCAACTAAACGCGTACTACATTTATTACTTCAATCTTTACAAAATTTGAGTTTTTCTTTATCTCTTTCATTTAATTCCATTCCCTTTCATCATTGACTTCTGGAGAGACGGGATTGTTATTTGTAGGCTCTGCCCTTGAAACTTTGTGAACATCCATCGCATCATTTGCCGCGATTCCTGAGCACCTTCACATTTCACCTTCACTCTCACTCTCACTCTCGGGTTTTTCACTTATATAAAAATAGTGTTTAAATGACTCCTAAGTAATTTTTATATGCTTAAAACGATAAAAAAGTTATTTTCTGACATTTTTCCACACAAAAATAGATTTTTTCACTCTTTTTTTTTTTTTTTCACTTCTTCACTCTCGGGTTTTTCACTTATATAAAAATAGTGTTTAATGACTCCTAAGTAATTTTTATATGCTTAAACGATAAAAAAAAGTTATTTTCTGACATTTTCCACACAAAAATAGATTTTTAGAAAAAAATTTTTTGACTGAAATTCGACTTTTTGCCTTGGTCCCCCAAGGCAATCCAACCTGAAAGGTTGCAGCTTGCGCGATGCGCGAAAATATACCAAGCGTGTTAGGAATGTTGCTTTTCTGCCAGAATCCTTCGAAATTTCTGTCCATTCCGGTACAGTGGTTGGCGTCTGAAGATAATCTTTGTGCAGATTAGCATAAATTGCTTCACATGTTTCTTGTACAACTCTGGCAACTAAAATGATCAAAATTCACAAAAAAATCAGACGATTATTTCATGTGATTACCTGTCTTGACTCCCATGCGAAAAGAAAATGCAAGGCTTTTGTAACTTTCTCCTGTTGCTAGAAATCGAATAGTTAGCATCAAACGCTCTTCAGGACAAATTGGCAGTCGTAGAGATCTTCTTGACAAGCTTAAATGAAAACAATAGTCACTGAATTCACAGCCAACTACGATTATAGCATACCTTGTTTGTAATTTTTCAGTAGTAATTCGAATATCCCTTGATGCATTAGGAGTAAGCAAAGATTTGTCTGGATTGTTCTTGAGATCCGTAATAGATAAGAAAAGGCTCCAAATTGGCGACGACCAGCATTGAAAGGATGTATCCACCACCGAGCTTGATCACGCTGTCTCTTTCGCTTCGCAGCCAACACAACAAGCATCAGCATTTGCAACCGGACATTCATCTTGAATAGATTGTATAAAATATTATTGAATGCAAAGGCTATAACATGTTAGAAAATTATGAGTGACAGTATAAAAAAAGGACCGCCATTAGACACACGAAGAATGAGTGAAAGTGAGAGTGAGAGTAAAAATAAGTGTCCGCTAATTGACACACACTGAAAGTGAGAGTGAGAGGTAAGAGTGAGAGTGAAAGGAAAATCCGCTAATTGGACACGAGGCTTAAGTACGCCAGGGAGTTATCGTTCAACCTCAAAAAAATGGGAAAGTTTTGAGGTCGATATCGAGAGTTTTGGGTGCTCAACCAAAATTTAAAAGTTGAATCAGTGGAGTATTCGCTACTAGCGCCTTTGTTTGAATTGTCACGGAAAAAATAAAGTTCACTGTGCGGTGGCTAAGTATGTTAAATTAATTTTTCTATTGTCAGTCGGCAACTATTAGTTTAATCTATTGTCAGTTGACTAGTGTCAGTTGAATCTATTGTCAGTTGATAGTTTACCGTTTTAAGTCTTAGCTCTCGGTAGGTTGTTTTGGCGCTGGTTAAAAATTCTTTAACCGCAAAATACATTGCCAGCACGGTCCAGTACTGTGCCAACATTTCTGACTTCTCAAAGATGGAAATCCTACCTACTGAAAAACTATGACTACAACAAAAGACCCAAAAATTTTGTCACTTTCTTACTTACACTAGAGACGCATTCACCATCCAAAGAATTTTATTTCAAAATCAAACAACACAACAAATCAATTTTCTTCATCACTCCTTCATGAATAAGACCCTCAGAATACCATGAACCTTTCTTTTGAGATCAATTTTAAGCGATGTGCCGACTTGGTGGTGATACAAGAATGACTGAGTCCCCGCGAACAAACTGAAAAGCGAAGAGTTATCACTAATCGTGCAACCAAATATGACAAGTCAAATTACCAGCATAGGAATTGTCGCTTCGTCGTTTTGTAGATTTCTTCGTAGCTTTCTTCATCCGTTCACTCAAAAGAAAAAGACAGTAGACAACTGTTTTGATCACAATTCCTTTTTATGATCGAATTTCAAAATTATTTAAACACAGATTGACTAAGAATCGAAAGTGATATTTCTGGTCCAAACAAGAGTTTGTCGGAACTATTGTTGTTGAGAACTTTACAGACGTAGAAGGTTCTATAGAACAAGACCCAACCACAAGGGGATCATACGACAATCGTGTTTTTTTACAAATTACATATCAACAAAACTGCTTTTAATTTCTTAGTCGATTTGTATTTAATATATTTTCCGGAGCATTCTCATTTTGCAGAATACCATCCTGATTTTAAAATTTGAAGAATTTTCCTTAAAAATTTTGGGCGAGCATTCACTTGCGGATTTTTTTGTGGATTCCACAAATGTGGATTCTAGACTTGCGGATTTCACATTTGCGGATTGCAATTCGCAGATTATAACCTGCGTACAGTCGATTCTCTCCATAGTGATCAGCCAAAAAGTTCGTTCCCACCTAGGGTCCGACAGTTTTTTAACTCAAATTTTGAAGGCTTTTGCCAGTTGTCTTCGGCTAGTCTAGTCCGAAATATCGCCAGGATTCCAGTTAGCCCGGTCGTTTATGTAAATGGAAACAGTTTTGCCACAAAGATCCGCGGCTCTCTCCATAGTGATCACCTAATTTCCAAAAAAGATGACCACTATGGAGAGAGCCGCGGGTCTTTTGGCAAAACTGTTGCCGTTTACATAAATGACCGACAAAATCGGAATAATTACGATATTTGGACTAGACTGACCGAAGACGACTGGCAATACCTCTAAATTTTGAGATAAAAAAGTGTCGGACCATAGGTGGGAACGAACTTTTGGGTGATCACTATGGAGAACGTCGACTGTATTCCATATTTGCAGATTTTACCTGCGGATCCCACACTTGCGGATTCCATGTTTTCAGAATTTATTTGCGGATCCCACATTTACTGATTTCAACTTGCATGTTCTGCAACTCCGGATATTTTTGCAGATCCCACATTTGGAAGTTTTAACTTCCGGGTTCTGCAACTGCAGATATTTATAAATTTTGACGCTACTGGATATACCAGTGCTGTAAATTTTGGAATTTCGGCACCGCACCGGGCACCGGCCTGGAAAATTTTGGCACCGGGCACCGAACTCCAAAATTTCGGCGCCGGGCACCGCACCGGGCACCAGCGGTGCCGGTGTCGCACGGACATTTTTATATATGTTAAAAAATTATCAATTATACTTTAATTTTATTTAGCTAAATTGTAAATTTGAACAATGTTTTCGACATTATCATGCTGGTTTTAGGCTAATTATACCTTAGTTAGCTGCTGTCGGTATGATACACACCACTTGCTGGTGCGGTACCGCACCGGGCACCGGCCTGGGAAATTTTTGCACCGGCACCGCACTGGGCACCGACCTCTAAAATTTCCGACCGGGCACCCCACCGGCACCAACCTACAAAATTCGACATTGGTGCATATACAGCACTGTAATATACCCTCCCAAAAAGCTACTGGAATATGCCCTCCCCAATAATTTTTAGAGGGTATCTAAAACCACCATTTTGAAAAAAAAGTTGCATAAAAGCCTTGGTAGTAATGGCCAGGCCCTGAGCCTAAACCTAAGCTACGGGCCTAAGCCAAAGCCTAAATTATTGGGTGGGGCATATTCAGTAGCGCCGTTTTTTTTTAATTAAATTTTTTCATGATCGTTTTGCGATTTTGTTGACTTCCAGGAAAATGGATTAGGCTGAGTTTAATAACAATTATTTATTTAACGACACAACAACAACCGAGGTTGACGATTCCTAGTTCACTACATCCATATACTTAGTTCACTACATCCATATAAGGGTGCGAGAAATTCACCACTTTTCCACCAAAAATATGGAGTTGAAAAGAAATACAGGATAGTGTGCTACGAAGAACAAATAATGCTCAATAGTCCTTTCACTCTCAACTGAACGCTAAATTATAAAAAAAATAGCATTTACAAAGTATGCGGGTTAAAGGTAGTTTAACAGATTTGGTGAAAGAATTCCAGAGTTTTGAAATAGCCATGAAATTTATTGCACTTTGATTGTTTTGTAATGTCTTTTGCAAATATTGCAATCTTTATCAGTGAAAGCATATAGTAAGTAAGTTGTCTTTAAAACTGTTTGCTCCTAGGCAAATAGCTGCTCACAGCATACACAGTAAACTAGCTAGTAGCTACGTCAATTAAAATTTGGCATTAAATGTTTGTTAAAATTCTTTAACTACAAAATGTTATATATTTGAAATAGTTCTCTCAATTTTCAAACCGGTGAAATTCTTGAACCAATCTGTGAATCACAAGCTTAATTTCATTCTAAGAGCCATTGAAGTCATAAAAAAAGAAGAGCTAGTGGCTGGAACAATGCGTAGAGAATATAAACTAGATCTAACTGCTGGCTTATTGGTCCGACAATAAACCTGATATAGAATCAGCAGGTAATAATCCATAAACGAGTAATCCGCGATTGCGTAATTCGCAAGCTAAATTACGCAAATGTGGAATCCGCAAGTGATATTTCGGAAATGTAGAATCTGCAAGTGCGGATTCCGCAAGTTAAAGTCTGCAAATGAAAATCCGCAGATCTGCAAAATAAATCCAGAAATGGGGTTTCCGCAAGTGTGGAATCCGCAGGTTATAAATCGCAAATTGCAATCCGCAATCCAAGGTGGAATACGCAAGTGAAAATCAGCATTTGTTGAATGTGTAATCGGTGGAAATCGCAATGTAGAATTGCAAAAAAATCCGCGAGTGAATGCTCACCAAATTTAGATCTTAGAATATTACGTAAAATTGTACAACCCTGAAGTGTTCACAGAATTTTTTACTTCGAGCTCAAAGATTTATGTCTTAATCCGTTGGAAGACTGTGTAAAATGAAATGATAATTTAAAAAATATTACATGGTCGTGAGAGTCTCTTCAACATCAGCAAGGATCATGTTCAAGTGCTGGTCAAATGCATGCAAGCGTCCTAAAGAAAATTATTGAGTTACAACCATTGCGGCACGAATAAAAGAGACATACCACGCAGTTCACGCTCACTTCTCATCTTGACATAGACTCGCTCGTTGAGACTGAGACGAATCAAATCCAGAGGTTCTCCACAGCCACGCTCAACTAAAATATTTGAATCAGAAAAGAAATTAATTACAAAGACCTTAACACATTACCTGAACATTGGAGTCTGCCATTGCTTTTCCAATCTTCGAAAATGAGAACTGAAACTAGCGTCAAAATATCAGTTAAACCATGAATTTAATGAGTATGCTCGCCGCCGATGGAAATATTTCGAAGGGCAGGTACCAGGTCAATTCAAAAAAGGATTATTTTGTAATGCAAATTTGTTGAGCACCCTCTTGTTTGTAGTAATAAAAGACATTCTCACCGGTTAATAGCATCGGGGCTCAGTGGTTAAAGGGCATGGTCACCTGCTACAAATTTAGTCCCCGCCAATTTAGAAAAGTTTTCCTAATCATTAAACTTCTGCATCAAACTGGTGCACAAAATCGGACGCAGCTCGGCCTATCTGGACCTCTGAAGTTGGGAATTCAGACGAATTTGGAGCCAAAACCGCAGGGGAGAACAAGGCAGATTTTTCAAATTCTTTTCACGGTCACAACTTTTAATCCTGACACCAGATTCGTATTCAGCATGGTCAATTTGCATGTGAATACAAAACTAAACACAAAACTCATTGTCAAATTGCAAATTCCTCTCAAGGCAAAAACATTAGATTTAGCGAAAAAAGAATCATTTTGTCTTGAGAGAATTTGAAATTCGACACTGAGTTTTGAATTTCAAGAGCAGTTTTACATGTAAAGTTTACATTGTGAACTCACCATGCTGAAAAAAAAATGGGGCCGTCCTAATTTTACACAAAAAAAGTCGACTCGCAAATCAAGCTACAAAAGAGGCGAAAAGCAAGACTGCGATCAAGAAATAATCAGTCATAAGGTCAAAAGGCAGCAAATTTCAGCTAGAGAATCACTAAGCCATGTTATGGAGAAGAAAAAGCGGCTAAAGTTTAGAATGTGACCTTTTTCTAAAAATGGTCAAAATCAGTTTTTTAGTTGTGTAACATTGTAAAAAATGCTCAGCATTCATTTTTATTGTTGGGAAAGCCAATTTTTCAAAAAAAAAATCATGGTTTTTAGTCAAAATTTGAAAAATTTAAATTGGCGCCTTTTGAATTTAAAAGGGAATAAGGGCTGTATTGGGAGGGAAGGGAATAAAAGGGGGCCACTGATCACACAGGGCCCACTAACAAGAAGATGTTGAACATAGTTTTGAATACTGGGGCCTACCGCATAAATAAACTCTGGTATGCATGCTTTTTCATGCATCCAGAGTCACTTTCGAGTGATTTGTGTCTAAGGTATGTGGGTGTGCGCATCTCAACTCCAAGCCCCCAAGCCCCTGCGCCCCCGAAGGGGGCGCAGGGGCTTGAGAGTTAGAGATGCGCGCACTCACTTACCTTAGACATGATTCCAAGAAGTACTCTTGATCAAAAAATGCGTATAGAGTCTCTTTTTGCCACGGCCCAGTTGAAAAACATGGTGAGGCAGTCGAAGAATATAGATATTCAATTTATAATGTTCTGCCATAAAGTGGCCCCGTTTTATTCCCTTCCCCTCCAATACAGCCCTTATTACCTTTTAAATTCAAAAGGCGCCAATTTAAATTTTTCAAATTTTGACCAAAAAACCATGATTTTTTTTTTTGAAAAATTGGCTTTCCCAACAATAAAAATGAATGCTGAGCATTTTTTACAATGTTACACAACTAAAAAAACTGATTTTGACCATTTTTAGAAAAAGGTCACATTCTAAACTCCAGCCGAAAAAGCAATCAAAAGCAGAGGCTGCAAACCAATCGGAAATATCAAGCAATCAAACAGCGCTGACTCTCTTCTTCTAGTTTCTCTCTTTGACAATGATGATAGCTATGAAAATTTGTCAAATCTCTTTGCAGTCTTTGATCAGCTGAAGTTCCACTCGATCAAGATCGGACATGATGAAAAGCAAATAGTTTGGTAATTTTCTGAAATCCATTGCTATATCTGTTATTCTTTAACTACTACCTTTAATTTCACCAGGTTCACGACCGGAGACCTATAATTCATCGATACGATTTACGGTCACCTTGGGTCGAGCGCTTGCTATCCCTGCCCAATCTGTTAAGCACCAAAATCAGGGTTCAAAGAGAATACCAAGCATAAGAAGAGAATTCTGGGGCTTCTGGGGCCTTTTGTCGGAACAGGCAATTGTGAAGCTCTGCACTGTGTGGTGAATGCAATGGAAAGAAGGTTTGCTTGCGGGAAAGAAGAAAAACTTTGACGAAAATTTTCGAGGAATCTTATTTAAGGAATATTTTGTTTGATCAGAAGAAACCGAGCTAGTCATAGTAGAGTTTTATTTGTTGTGTCCTTGGAATGTTGTTGAAAGACTTCAATTGAATAAAGTTAGCGTCGGGGTGGGAGCAGGGCAATTGACCCCTGGACAATTGACCCCCTGGGCCGATTGACCCCCGGGCCAATTGACCCCATGGCTTTTGACTACTAAAGCTTTGTAATTTCATGAAACCAGGAATGAAATGAGGCAAATAAAAAAAATCGAACAGCAAACACGTTTTTATTCTGGTTAAAAGAACAACAAAAACATCCAAGAGAGAGTATAACAGTTAATGGTTTCATCGTCAAATGAGTATTCATCGCCAAAATTCTATTCGCCCATCATGAAGTTCATGGGACACGGACATTTCATCGCCGGGTCATTTCACCGCCTGTATCATTTCACCGCCGGGTCATTTCACCGCCCGTATCATTTCACCGCCTGTATCTGTTCATTTTTTTAAGTACGATTTTGTATTTATTCATTTTTTCTGTGTTTTTTCTTTGAAAATCGATATTTACTATAAATATAAAAATTTAGCAATCTGATGGATGCTAATATAGAGCTCGTATATAGAGAGTTAGCCCTTATCCCGGACCATGTACCCCAAAGGGTCAGCCCTTATCCGGACCATGTACCCACAAAGGGCTTCCTATTGAATTAGGTTGCCTGCCGAAGGCAGGCAGGTAGAAAATCTAGAAAAGTCAAAATTTTGAGGGAAAGTGGTCAGATTGTGGTCAGATTGCTTAACTTTTATATTTTTAGTAAATATCGATGTTCAAAAAAAAACTCAGAAAATATGAATAAATACAAAATCGGACTTAAAAAATGAACAGATTGAAGATGAACATAGTCAAAAAGCCACAGGGGTCAATCGGCCCAGGGGTCAATTGACGCGGACCCACTTTTTGGGTGATCACTATGGAGAGAGTCGACTGTACTAAAATGTGTTTTTTCAACTTTCAAGGCGCATAGCTCGCTTGGGGCGTGGAAATATGGTGTTGCACTTCCGAAAAGGGCACATCTCCAGACAATTCTGCGTCGAATAGTATGTAACCCTGATATTAAAACTACAGGGTGGATAGACGCCTTACAGGCGTCTTTAATGAATTCCTTCCGTGCGTTGATCATTTAAGTAGAAGATGCCACTGGCATTTCCCAATCCAAAATAAGTGTCTTTCATGAAAATGTGAAACGAAAAAACAAAAATATTTAACTCAAAAAAAAATCCAAAAATACTGCCTGAAAAATATTTTGAGTCCGATTTCATGCTCAACACGAAAAACTACGCTAGGAGTGTCCTACGGGATGTAATGAAAATATTCGAACTAATACTTGAACGCAAGAAAAACTACAGTTCTCGTGTCGAGACAAATTCCATTTTTGGAATTTGAAAGTAGAAGGAATCCTGGTAAAATGAAAGTTTTTTAGAAAAAGTTGCATTCATAAAATAGAACTTTCTTTTTTTTAAGCAATAGCTGACATCTTGGGAACACGAAAGACTTGGCCGCAAAAGTGATTTCGCCCTTTATGACCCGTTTTTGACCTTCGAAGTCAAAAAAAACTCCGAAAAGGAGATTTTTAGAAAAAATGGCATTCATGAAAATAGGGAGACAGCTCTTTTAAAACGCGAATTTTTCATTTTTCTTTTTTAAGCGATAGCTGACATCTTGGGAAACACGATAGACTTGGCCGCAAAAGTGATTTCGCCCTTTATGACCCGTTTTTGACCTTCGAAGTCAAAAAACTCTAAAAGGGTAGTTTTAACACCTAATTTCTAACTGCAAGGAGCAATAACTCAAAAATTTTCACAGCATTGTTTAAATATAAATTTCAAAGATCCTCCGCCGTTAAAAGGGCTTTCGAATGAGTACTAACTCGCTGAATAAAAAAAGTTTCCAGAAAAAAGATTTAGCTAGTGCGACGGGACCACACAAAAGTGTTACGGACCCCCCCCCCTCAAATTCTAGTCAGGAGTCTTGGGCGGATTCTTACATTTTTATATCAATTTTTTGATGGACATCTACATTATAAAATGCTCATCTGGTAGCCCTGAATCTTAGCTACAAGGTGTAATAACAGAATAATTTTTGAAAAATTGAAAAAAAAAGAATTGAAAAATTGAAAAAAAAGACTCCTCATTGTGTTTGAGGCCTAACACACGAAAAAGTTGGACAAAACACATGTAAAACTTTACGACCAACGACTAGGATTAAAAGTTCTCATTGCCAAAAATTACTGAAACATCCCGCGAATAATGAATAGGCACACAAGTGAAATAAGCGCATACATAAAACACACCACATAAATAATAATTTACTTTATTACAGGCAAAAGAAAGTCATTTATGCAATATACGCTCAAGCGAGATCAAATAACGATTGGCAACAGTTGAGTCCACCACTCCAATTGGCCCGATTTCACAGTCAGCACAGGCGAGAAATTTCTGTCCATTGTATGAGTGTGTGAAGCCGACGTTCTGAAACAAACTAGCCTATGTGATCTATCAAAAAATAGGGCAGTAAATAAAACCTCAAAGGCAAACATGTCCGTGACGTACCACCAACTAGCTGAAATCAAGTGGGAATTCATTATCCGAAAAACTGGGAAAAATAAAAAAACTCGCATAGCTTTTCTGCATCCACCACTTCCGAGGCCTGCCTTTCCTTTTTCTGGTACATCAATGGAACATCGAAAGGAACATCTTTGAGGAAAGTGGCCACACCGCTTAGTAAAATGAGGCTGCCACACTTGACACATGTTACCGACCTTCTGTTCTTCCCTTCTTCGCTTATTTCCTGAAAACATTTTGAAAACATAAACTGCGGGCTCTCTCCTGTTATATCCAAAACTGTTACATCTAAAAATGGTTCTAGTTTATCTGGTTCTCGCCAAAAGTTCTAGCACGGTTCTAGCTTTTCATTTTAAATTTTGTTATTTTCCATATAGTATTAGAGGGAAAGCCTGAAGTATTGTATCATAAATAAATTGAACTTAAAAGCTAAAACCTTGCTGGAACTTTTGGCGAGAACCAGATAAAACTAGAACCATTTTTAGATGTAACAGTTTTGGATATAACAGGAGAGAGCCAAACTGCGAGTTACACAAAAAACTACTGTCAAAAACACAAACCTCTTGCACATTAAACTCCGCCATTTTTGTCTGAGATAATCTTTTGACCTCTAAAATCAAGTTTGGCAAAAATGAGAGTGAAAATTAATAGACCAAAATATTGTGGTTTGTATTTAGCTTGCAATTGCTTTGGACAACTGTATTAGAGTATGTAAGAATAAATTTATTTTAATATTTACATGAAGAGATCAAGGACAAAAACTTTCTCTTGGGAAAAATGTCATGACCAAAATAAATTACCGTATTTATTCCAATAAAAAGCCATGGCTTTCTATTTTTCAACCTCCAATTTTTATTGCTTTGTGTTAAAACTGCAATAAAACGTGGTTTAACTGCCTAGTTTCAGCCTTAATGGGTGGCCTTCTATTAAAGACTGGCCTTCTAATAGAGAATGGCCTTCAATTAGAATAAATAGGGTACGAGCTTTCGGTTTCTTGAATCCACCCCCCCCACCCTATACCAAAAATTGATTTGTAAAATAAAGTTTCCGCGTATGACTGAAAATCACTCTACTTTTACACAAATTTAAAGGCGCATACACAGTGAGGAGGCTGCTTGCGGATGCTAAACGAGACTTTACACATAGAAATGGATTTATCTTTTTTTAAATTTCATAACTTTTTTCTGTTTTGCCATCTTGTAGGAAAGATTCAGGACTACCAGATTAGCTATTAATAAAGTAGATATTGTTTGAAAAATTGATAAAAAAGAGAAGGAATTAGCAGAAGCATTCTTTTTCAAAGACTTGATTAAGAGATTTCTTTTGCAGATTCTTGTAGAGCACCCTGAAGTTTATTATAAATTGCTGCTGATATGATCAGGTCCTCCGGGATAATACTTTTGAATAGGGTTGAAATAAGACCGGTCCGATCGGGTCTTCCCGGTCTAAATGTTTTTTTCCGGTTCGATTTGGTCCAAATCTTTTTTATCTCCGAACAACCAAATTTATTCAACGAATCATAACAAATCAATCAAAATCGTTAAAGAATACATCAAAATCTCTTCATAAAATAGAATACCATTACATGCGGTGGCTATATTTTAAATACCCTTTCAGATTGGTTTACCTTGGCCCCAAATTTGATATTTGAAAATTTTTTTACAAATAGAGAAAAAAATTCGATTTAAATTAATTAGGGGGAAAATTAAATATTATCCAAATACTCTTGTTTATGAATTTACTGCGGTAAATCAGTAATTTACTGCGAGAAATCAATTTTAGCCATAAATTCAAAAAGGAGCTACTATTTGAATTCCCGCCACAATCGTGTATCGACCTGTGTCGGACACTTTGAGAAGCCGTGAGGAACTTTTCAAAGTACTAATTACTATCGGTATAGTATGCATAAAAATATCTCATACAAGTTGGATAAACAAATTATTCATAAAACAGGACAAATTCAAAAGTGTGCTAAGAACCATGATACCCATACCTGGTTTTTCGGCAACTTCGGTTAGCCTGTCCTCCCCAACTTTTCAAAGCACCTGGACATATCAGCAGCACTTTATATATAACTTCGGGTTGCTCTACAAGAATCTGCAAAAAAATCTCTCAATCAAGTCTTTGAAAAAATAACACTTTTGCAGGTTCCCTGGTCAATTAATCACAATCACTGTATATCCATAGCTTCTTGTTCTACATAATCATCTGTTTGTCTTTTGCCTTCTCTAAACTGGCTTATAAAAGCATTTTTTGTGTGAATTTGTCTCTGTAGATCATTAATCTTCTCATGTTGTTTGTCCGAGTTTCTGGAAATATCCGTCAACGAATTTGTTTGCTCTTTAGTTGGTCAAGCGAAGCTTTGAGCTATAAATGTACATATTTTCTTTGCATTCTGTCATGAACAGAAGTACCTTCAAAACCTTCAAGTGAGTTTCAGAATTGTTGTCTTTCTCAATTCTGAAATGTACTTCATATTATTATTATTTTTTCAGAAAATTAGCATTAAAATTTACGAGTTCAGTAGGGTTTGCAGATTAAGTCTAACTGATTTGAGGGACTTCAAACACTCAACTGTATCTCCACTTGTAGCACCACTCATCAATGAAATCTACAATACGAAAGGGCACTGTCAGATATCATATTTACAGTCGGGTTTCTATGATACGATTATTACCCTAATTTTCGAGGCCTTTTGCCAATCTAATTGTCTAGTATATTATTTAATGACTAGACAGAATTTTGAATTTACCACTCTTTTCGGTAAAATATCTATTCGTGACACTTTTTGAACGTATTTTTTAAAATTTTCATTAAAAGTTGACAACTTCGACAGTAAAAGTTTTTGGGAAGTCACCCCTGATAGCAAAATATCTTTTTTAATCTCAATCCGTTGAGACCAGGTCAAAAAATCATGAACGCGAGTTGAAGGACAGTTAAGAGTTTCGGCAAAGACTCTGAAAATTGAAGTAAAAAAAAGGGACCCGCTGGAGGAAAAAAACTTGATGGTTAGTCGGCTCATCAAGACTCTACTGTAACACAATCCAAAGTATTTATTGATCAATACAATATACTACGTTCTCCCAAGTCATTTTTTTTTAAATTTTTTTATTTTAATAAAATTATGCACAAATACCGTTTTTCCTCTAATTGCCGCCCGGGCGGCAATTAGAGGAATTTTTTCGGATACAATACAAAGCGTGCAATTTTTTCAAATTTCGAGTAGTTCAAAACTCGTGTTTTTATTTACTGTTTGAGCTGTGCAAAAAGTGCATGTTAGAATTTTGAAATCCCTCGCAGGCACTTGTTAGACAGCTCGAAAAGTAAATGAAAACAGTATTTTCAGACCACTTGAAGTTAAGGGGAGGCGGCAATTGGAGGGGGCAATTAGAGGAAATACGGTAGTCACACTTTCATCACCAAGAACACATAATGTATCACGCAAGTTTTCTTCTTCTAGCCTGCGGAAATGTCGTTCTTTCATCCACAGATCTAGCTTTTTCACAACTGCATCGAAGAATCTGAAACTGAAAATTTCACCTAAATATCTTTGTCCGCAATCCCACCTCGAAAAAATGATTCGATTTGTAGATCCAGGAGATATTTCCTTGCGACAGTCCAGGAACACACTTTCAAACGGCTTTAGACTGGATACCACTGATCTAGTCTGGTCTCTAGCTCTGTGAGGTGCCAGATCCAGCCGACTACCTGAAAAGGGGGCGTTTTTAGTTGGATTTCAGTAGCATTGATGGCTAGCATTACCAATGATTAAAGTGGGTAGGGAGGCAGTTCTCTCCACATCTATGAATGGGCTTCCAGCATATTCCATGCCCAAACGGTTAGTGCTGTGATGTACTTGAGTGGAGCGGTGGTTGTAAAACAGTTCGTGCCACTGTAAATACTCAAATTAATGAGAGAATTAGTATTTTAAACATGTGTTTATTTATTCAGAACTGTTAGGTTAGGGCTTGGGGTCCTAGATTCCGTAAATATCTAATTATTGATCCTTCCCCATGATTCAAAATTTTGTTCTTAGAATTCTGTTTTTGATCCACCTTTTGAAAAAACTACTTTCAAGCAAATTACTCATGAATCTGTATCCGATGAAATGAGCTACAAAACCGGTGCTAACTTGCCAGTTAAAAAATAATAATGCCTAAATTACGATTTCGAATCAGGAGGCTATGATTAGAGGTTTTTTTTTCAAATACAAAACTTTTTTTGGGAGAATAGCCAGTTTGATATTTTCTTTAATTTTCGGTATTTTTTCAATAGAGCTTGTTGTGAGGCCCTCATCAGCTGAAATTTCTTCCGGAACCTGAATCACAAAAACGAAATTCCTAAAAATGCTTGTTTGCTGAGATTTGACCCAAGATTTCAAATGACAAGCATCCGACTTTAGGCAGGGTTCTCATCCAGGGAACTACATTTGGGTACAAGTCTTTAGTAAATAGTGCTAATTTAGTGCCACACTTATAAGTGTTTTTTGAAGTGCTTTTTTAGCGCTAAATTAGCACTATTTACTAAAGACTTGTGCCCAAATGTAGTTCCTTGTTCTCATCTCAAAGTTTTAAAATAAAGTAAATTCGGCCAAACTAAGTACAATTCGCTCATTTTCGGCAAAAAGTGCAATTTTATCCACTGCATGTCTTTTATGTACAAGTCAAACGGTTTTATATATCAAAATATAGCCAAGATTTTCGGCTTTGGAGACCTTACAGAGAAGAGGTAATATTTAGTGAGAGCTGAAATTAGAAAGAAATAGAACGATGTCCAATTCCATGCCATCCTGCGCAGGCCTGTCATTCGCATGAAATCCCAAAATTAGGGCATTCGCTGACAGTGAAGCAGTGCTAAAAAATTGGTGGCAATCGATTGCTCGCGGGTTTTTCGAATTAGCAGTCAGTGAACGTATTGAAAAAGTACAGTAAAATAAATAGGATGTGTACTCAGGGGGATTTGAACCTTCTTCTCTAGACAAGGCGTATATATATTTTTCTCCCTTTTAAAGCTTTAGAAGACCATGAAACTTGATAAGCACAGCAATTTGCGGAATTCGGAATTCGCACCCTGATTTTGTCGATAATATTTTTGGATAAATTCTTTGTGTGCATTGAAAATTTGAATTCTATTTATAAATAAATTTTTAACACATCCTCTCACAAGCAGTTATGGTGCAGTGTAAGTAGGATAAGTCGGCCGATCTGGCAGTCTCGAGCAATTGTGCTCGACTAGTAAACCATGAATTTTTGAAAAATTTTACGTGCAAACAAAAAACAATTCGAAGACATTATTGGCAAAATTAGGGTTAGGGTTTTGGTCCCGCGCAAATTCAAATTTTCAAATTGCTGTGCTTATCAAGTTTCATGGTTTCATCAAGGATTCATGGTCTTTTAAGTAAAGTAAAAATGAGAACCTTTTACTTTATGCCATATCTCGCCAAGTAAGCATTTTTTAATTTTAGCTTTGTGATTTGGATTACCATGGAACTTTTAGCTTTAGGTGGAATCAGAACTTGCTTACACTAAATGTGTTTTAATATGGAAAAATACTGAAAACAAAAAAAGCCTATCTAAAAACTGGCTTCTCCCTTTTGCAGAAAGACTAGTTTGTGACTTTCGTATTTGCATTACTTGTGCCAGATTCTGTTCGCTCTTGCTGTTGCTGAGGTCGTGCACAAATATGATGCCAGAGACATTGTCGAAAAAGACACTACTGGCTTGTCTATGCACATTTGAACCACCTATGTCCCATAGTTCCAACAATTCCAGGGATTCCTGGGGTGTTCCTGCTGCATATTGGTGTGGTAATATCTGAAAAAGGATCCTTGTAAGACTAATGAAATAATACATCTCAAGATGTTCAACCTGAATGGCACAGCCCACAGTGCTGTGTGGTCTGGAATCAGGCACTCCACTTAGAGTACTCACTAAAATAAAAGTTTCACTATTTCAGCTAGTTCATTGATTTTCTAACTACATTCGAGTGCCCATATAATGGCATACTTAGAGACCGATTGAAGGTGTTATATCAGTCACCGTTATATCAGGGGTGGAATTTTGTTGATTTTCATGGCTTGCCAAATAAATTTAACCCAAAGGGCTAATACATCTTAGGTGCCGCTATGCCGGCACTTGACTGTATATAATAGTTATTTTATTTAAGTGAAAACACCCCTTAAATTATGTGTTTACCCCCTTCAATTCAGAATTTGAACAAAATATGTGTTTACCCCCTCAAACTATGTGTTTAGCTCCTCAAGTTTAAAATTTTCAGTAAATTTTGCGGGGATTCAAATTTTCTAGTAAAAAAATGACTTAAATCGCTCAGATCTCACCCGGAAATTGCTTAATACAAAAGGAAAAAAAGCCGGTTGCAAAATCGAAGATATGTTTCAAAACTTTACCAATGGTAGATTTTCCAACTCCAGAATCACCTAAGAGCACTATTTTATTGGAGCTGTTCATTGGTTTGCTCAATCCGTAGTAGCCTTGTGCACTTTTAAGAGCAACGAGCAATTGGAACACTCAATGAGAGCGTAGTCAACTAGTAGTTTAACTAATTCCTTCGCCTCTGCTTCAAAGGATCCCCCACACCGACACTCCTCTTCCAAATATTGTTGGGAATTAGAGGAGCAGTCCCACTCTATCTCACTCCCAATGAGTTCTTTAGCTTCTCGCAGTCGTTGTTCTCGCAACCACTTGTTGTACTTTTCTCGCGAAATAGGGTTTGAAGAGAAAAAAATTGAAAATATTTTTATTTTAACTTTTTTACTTAACACGAAAATTTTGAGTTCTGACACTGGCAGGTTCTGATGCAAAATTTAATGCTGAATCTTTCTATCGCAGTAGATTTTTTCGGGACGGCACTTTTTCCGTCGAACACCTCATTTTTAAAAAACAAATTTGGAAAATTAAATATTTGTGTATAAATATTTCGAAATTTGACAGTGTCCCTGGAATTCCAAGATTAGTTTTATAAGCAAATCCACCATGCTAAACATAAATCCAGTTTCAGAATCAATAGTTTGCAATGCAGTAAGAAAGTTAGAGAAATTCGTGTTACATTTTACATGTTTTTTTTCGCAGCGTTTGCCACGATATTCTGTTAAACTATTGCTGCATTTGGAGTCCGGATGACCGCCACATTCTGTTTTTGTTGTTTAGCATATAGTACATAAGTGTTGTAGGAAAGTTACAAGTAGTTTTTCACGAAAATTCTGTGGTCCGAAAATGACATCTAATTTTGAAATGCATGTCTTTTACGACTTACTTAACAAAAATTTAAAATTAAATATGCGTTAGAAAGCCCATTTCCTCAGTTGCAAAATAAGACATCCAAATCCACTGCGATAGAAACATTTAGAATTATATTTTGCATCAGATCCTGCCGGTCTCACAGTCCGGGATTTTCGTGTTAAAAGGAGCAAAATTTTGAGTAGAGTTCTGCATTTTACCAATGACCAATAAATTTATCAACGGTCGCTGTTTTCGGAAACATAAATTTCGATCTTGCGAACGCGGTCAGTTGCTTAGTATATAAATCTTGAGCAATCTTATTAAATATTAAAAATCGTGTTCTTCGGTCTTTACTAAACTTCGAGTGTGGTCCTGAAATTCAAGACTGAAATTCATTGCGCTCCTGCTGTTTTTGCGGTTCAAGTCGCCCGCAGCTGCACAACCCTAATTTTAAGCAAAGTGAAATTTTTTGCCGCTTTACCACTGTACCCCCCCCCCCCATATAAACCCATATTGTAACCCAAAAAATAATAATTAGACTGTCTGAATATGTAACCCAACTCATCATTGTTTTGGAACTGAATTCCTTTATAAATGATCACAATGTGGTCACGTGTCCTAGAACGTGAATCACTGAAAATTACGTTATACAGGGTGTGTCAGAATTACGCGCACATTGCTCTTTCTGTCTTCATTTTTTTATATATTATCAATTTTAATTCGATTTATGCTGTCTGCATGGTATATCTCTTCCTTTTAATGCTTTTTACGTTTAGATCATGGCTAATATCAAGAATCAAGAGCAAGCAAACCGACTTTGTGTGAAGCAGTTCAAACTTGGTCTAGAAGAGATGTTCCGAATAATCGACAGTGGGCGTTCCTAAAGGTTTTAATTTTTGTCTCAATTTATCCTTTTTTCTTATTGTTGTACGAATAAAGATGAATGGGAAGTCTGTGTTATTGATTATTAAAAGCCTCGTAATTCTGGAGATTTCCTCGGGTTAGGGTCCCGAAAACGGAAATCGGCCGGGCAAGGAGCTACCTCGCCAAATTTTTCAAAAAAGTGCGCGTAATTCTGACACACCCTGTATTTTCAGCAAGTAGTGCCTCATCAGCCTTCAAATATGCCATTTTGAAGCTGAGAATATTATCTTCCTAGATTATTTTACCGTTTTTCTAAACTGCTTTTTGAGAGTCAAACTGAGGCCCGAAAATATGACATGACCACATTGTGGTCGACGTGCCCTTTTTAGGGTTAAAATAAGGTTTGCTACTAATATTTTATTTTGTTCTATGTTTCTATCAAGCTGTTGAGAAAGCCCGCGACCACCCCTGAACACATTTGTTTTTTAAACTTCCCACTTTGTTTTTACTTTTTATTTTGAGGCAACAAATAAATGATAACGATGCGATAACAAGTAAATCATCACTTAGACATTCTTTTTCGTATTATATCTGCTAAATCCGTAAGGCCACGAACAAATAAAACAGATACCTTTTAGTTGAACATTTCAAGTTTGCGGCTTAAGGCAGTTATCAAACATCAAGAGAAGTATCTACTTGATGATTGATTTGTTATTGAGTACTTATTATTTAACTGTTGCGCGAATAAAAGGTTAGTGTTCAGGGGTGGTCGCGGACTTTCTCAACAACCTGTTACTATGTTCAAACCATTTTTTTTGGCAATATTTTAACTTTTGCTTCAAGGGCCAAGGTGAAATTGTAGATTTTAAAAAATTTTGAATCGCATGGGTCCCTAGAGGCAAATTTTTTGCTTAAAACGCCCAAAGCATGGTAGAAAGTCTGTAAAAAATATTAAAACATTCTAGGAAAAATGTTGAAAATTGCTTGGTTCATCTGTGATTTTCACTAAATTTTACTGATTGGCTAAATCTGTGCCCGAATAAGGGCCAGCAAATTCCACTCACCCTAAAATAGCCAAGCTTTATTGACCAAAATGAATTCGTCCAAGTCCGGCTCAACACTTTTGTCTGGGTGAAGTTTGCGGAGCAGCGAGAAATAAGCTTGCTTGATTTTTTCGTTAGAACCGACTTCTTCCTCTTCTTTTTCACAATTTAGAATAGAGTAGAAAGTGCGCATTTATATCATACTTTTGCTAAATTTTAAATCTTTGACAGAAAAGTTATCAATTGTTTTATCTGGAGATAACAACGTAAAATCCACATGATATTTCAGAACAAAAAAGTAGCTTTAAAATATTTTATTTGGTCAATACATACCCACAAACATATGACTAAAACAAAGTGTACACCAAGGCTGGTGCCAAAATCTTCCGAATTCTGACTTTTTTGATGATCTAAAATCTGGATCTGATTTTTTTTTTGGAAAAACTAGGCTCTAGACTTGATGCAAACAGTGATGGAGCAGCATTGTACACTTTTAAACATACTAATGTAACCTAGCCTTGGTGTTTTACAAGCGTTTTTTTTCAAATTACAGTCAAACTTCGATTTAATGGCCCACCTGAAGTTCGTTCCGTCGATTTCTTTTGTCTCAGTTCTGTTGTAAAAGTCTGGTCCCAATCATTGAAATTTTTTCTCACCAATCAATTATCCAAAAACAAATTTTTTTCATAAAAGATGTAAAACCTATATTTAACGGTCTTTTTAAAAAAATAAATGTGTATTTGGATTTTTAGAGGCAAACGATTTTGGGGGACGGTTGAATCAAGGTTTGACTGCACACATAAAGTAGTAAAAGTCCAAAAGCTGCGCCAAAGTAGGCATTACTTATAAACGGGTTATAAAACACCTGTCTAAAAATTATTAATATACAATGCGGGTTCTTAAAGCGTTGGCAAGATAACAACGACATGTGCCACTATCCCTGATTGGGCACATTTTTTTCGCCTTGGTCTCTTGTTGTTTTTTGGCCTGTTTTTTAAAAATCTTCCCATCGACGACGGGCATTCCCTTTACTTATAATTCAGTACCGGCTCAAACAAGTTTTCTTTCCTTTTTTGAGTTACTCGAAACTCTCGCTGGCCCACCCTGCACCTAAGTACAAGTTAAAAAATCAACAGGGGGATCAAGGCAAATAAACTGGTAATCATTTGGCATCATAAACTGGTAATCATCAGTCACATGTGGAACCATAAGGTTCCACATGGGACTACTACCACAAATGAAAAAGTGGTATCTAATCAGGTGCCTCAATAGAATGGCCAGTATGTACAACAACGACTTTGACCACCGAGTTCCTGGCAGATACCGAGGCGTGTAGCTCTTCAGACTGAATCATTTGAGCAGTCTCAGCATGCATGCCACTGCCCAATCGACCACTGGCTCGGGGTGCTTCATCTGTGGAATAGCCAAATCTGTAGCTAATGTTGGCATATTGCTGTAGACAAGGAAAGTTGTCGAACACAAATGTGCAGAAGGGCTTTCTCATTGCGAACCACCTTGAAAATGGTTTTTTAGTTTGACCTCAATGTAAATTTGAAATTTTTGTTTTCTCGCAAATCCAAAATTTTAAAATTTGATTAGGATACCTAGGATAGTCTATATTGATTTATTTCGAATTTTTTTTTGTGTTTTCATTAAAAAGGTGATTTTCGACCCTAGCAGCAAATAAATACCACCCAACCGTGAGCGCTTTCCGTGAGCGCAGGGCATCCAAACGTCTTTCACTCAAAGATTTGTCTTTTATTGGGACTTCGAATCTTTAGAAATTTTGAGATCTCACGTCAAAATCTATTTTTGGCACTCAAACCCAACAAGCACTGGATAAAATGGCATTTTTGACCGAATGACCTTGATTTTGAAATTTCGAAGAGAATACCACTGAAAAGAAAAACCATTAAGGAGACAACCATCGAAGAGATTACCATCGCAGAAAGTGCCATCGAAGAGAATATAATCGAGGAGACAACCATCGCAGAGAATACAATCAAAGAGACAACCATTTAAGAGAGTACCATCGCAGAAAGTGCCATCAAAGAGAATATAATCGAGGAGACAACCATCGAAGAGAAACATCTGGATGTCTAAAATCAAAGAATATGAGAGACAAAGAATATGACAATCATTAGAATCCAGCAAGAGAGACGAACACTTATCGCAGATTCATTTTAAAGCACTTGCAGTCGAGAAAAAAGTTATTGCTTTAGAGTCTACACAAATTCAAACACTTCAGAATGAATTTAATTCGAATTCAAAATTTTGGCGTTGTGCCGTTTGTCATATTCTATCTTTATGTGTAGGATCAAAATCACAAAATCAGAGCAGTTTTTGGTTCAGTCTTGACATGATTTTGCATAGTATGTCTCTTTTTTTAAACTTAAAATTGTTTAAAAAGTTTTCTTCTTCGGTTTTAAAACAATCCAGATTTCCAAAAAAAATGGCCTTCTTCATGCTTTTCAATTTTTGACCACAAAAGTTAAGCTTCAAGAAGCTCTAAGATACCATATATAAAAGCTGAGATGCAGGGATATCGAAAAAGTACAAGGATAATAATGAGTCATGAATATACCGTATTTCCTCTAATTGCCGACCCGGGGCGTCTATCATTTGATTATCTTTGAGGCTGTCGCTTGACACTCTGAAGACCCATTATTTTCGTAAATCGAAATATTTTCTGGTGCAGTTTTTTTTGCTCTGTCGAATTGTATGAACTGTTCACTAAAAAAATTGGCGGCACTTGTGCACTTGGGGGGGGGCCTTTTTTGGTTAACTGTAAATATGGTTTAAACGTCTCCTAAGTAATTTTTATACGCCAGAAACGATAAAAAAGTTGTTTCCGAACAATTTCCGCACTAAAAAGTGAAGTTCACAAAAAAAACTTGGCTACCAAAGATTGACCAACTGCCTTGGTCCCAAGGTAATTAAACCAAAAAGGGTACCTATACATCTCAAAAAAACAAAAAGATGGAATTTGAACATAGTTTTGTTAGCTGGGGCCTACCGCATAAAGAAACTCTGGTATGCATATTGTTTTATGCGCCCAGAGTTACTCCGAGTGATTGGTGTCTAAGGTACGTGGGTGTGCGCATCTCAACTCCAAGCCCCTGCGCCCCCTTCGGGGGCGCAGGGGGCTTGGTTGGTTAGAGATGCGCTCACCCACTTACCTTAGACATGATTCCGAGAGAGACTCTTGATCACACATGCATTAAAGACTCTTTTTGCCCAGCTCCAGTGACCAAAACGTGGTAGGATACCTTAATATACGATATTTCACCTTGGGGGACCAAGGCAGTTGGTCAATCTTTGGTAGCCAACTTTTTTTTGTGAACTTCACTTTTTAGTGGGGAAATTGTTAGGAAACAACTTTTTTATCGTTTCTGGCGTATAACTGGTTGCAGTGACGAATCCCCCCGCCCACGGGGACTGATCAGGTGGAGGAGATAACTTCATATTCGTGTTTCTCGACCCCGATTTCATGAGAAAGCCGCGCGTTTTTTCGGTTCTGAGAAAAAAAAATTTTCGAACCACAGGGGGTATCATGGTTTTTTAGTCAAAATTTGAAAAATTAAATTGGCGCCTTTTGAATTTAAAGGGAATAAGGGCTGTATTGGAAGAAGAAGGGAATAAAAAGGGGCCACTTTTATGACAGAACGTTAAAAATTCAAAATTTTTTTATTCTTCGGCTGCCTCACCATGTTTTTCAACTGGGCCGTGGCAAAAAGAGACTCTATATGCATTATATGATCAAGAGTGCTTTTCGGAATCATGTCTAAGGTAAGTGAGTGCGCGCATCTCTAACTCTCAAGCCTCCTTCGGGGCGCACGGGGCTTGGCGGTTTGGATTTGAGATGCGCACACCACATACCTTAGACACAAATCACTCGAAAGTGACCCTGGATGCATGAAAAAGCATGCATACCAGAGTTTATTTATGCGGTAGGCCCAGTATTCAAAACTATGTTCAACATCTTCTTGTTAGTGGGCCTGTATGATTAGTGGCCCCTTTTATTCCCTTCCCCTCCCTATGCAGCCCTTTTTCCCTTCCTATGCATTTTATGGTCAAGAGTACTTCTCGGAAGCATGTCTAAGGTAAGTGAGTGCGCGCATCTCTAACTCTCAAGCCTCCTTCGGGGGCGCAGGGGGCTTGAGGGCTTGGAGTTGAGATGCGCACACCCACATACCTTAGACACAAATCACTCGAAAGCGACTCTGGATGCATGAAAAAACATGCATACCAGAGTTATTTATGCGGTAGGCCCCAGTATTCAAAACTATGTTCAACGTCTTCTTGTTAGTGGCCCTTTCATTCCCTTTTCCTCCCTATACAGCCCTTAATCCCTTTTAAATTCAAAAGGCGCCAATTTAAATTTTTCAAATTTTGACTAAAAAACCATGATACCCCTGTGGTTCGAAAATTTTTTTTTTCTCAGAACCAAAAAAACGCGCGGCTTTCTCATGAAATCGGGGTCGAGAAACACGAATATGAAGTTATCTCTTCCACCTGATCAGTACCCATGGGGGGGGGGTGGTTCTGAACTCAAGCCGTATAACTTACTTAAGGGACGTTTAAACCATATTTACAGTTAACCAAAAATGGCACCCCCCCCCCCCAAGTGCACAAGTATCAAATTGGCTATATCTCACTTAATTTTGCAAATTTAAGTACAAAAACCGCTTTTGAAAAAATGACATAATCGTTTCTTTTTATCAAAAATCTGACATTTTTAATAAATAAATAAGAAAGTTTGGCGCTAATTGCATATACCACTTCCCACCCCCCCCCCAAATCAACTTTTTTAAATGTTCCCAAACACCCTATATCGACCTAAAATCGCGTCATAAGCTCAAAAAAGACATTATTTTTAAGTTCTGGTCAATGAAAAATTGAGTTTTGGGACCACCCAAAAATACCTATTTTTACCGTTTTTGAAGGGATTTAATTTGTATTAGGGTGGAAATGGACCAAAAGGGGCCAATTTTGAACAAAAAGAAATATGTTGAACACAGTTTTGTTGACTGGGGCCTACCGCATAGATAAACTCTGCTATGAATGCTTTTTATGCATCCAGAGTCACTTTCGAGTGATTTGCGTCTGAGGTATGTGGGTGTGCGCATTTCAACCACAAGCAACCAAGCCCCTGCACCCCCAAAGATGCGCATGGGGCTTGGTAGGTTAAGGCCTGTTCACAATGGTGACTGCAGCGTGTGGCTTCAGCGTGTGGCGTGGCGCTGCATGGGTGTTCACAATGTGTCGCCACACGCCACACTCTGCAGCCACACGCTACACGTTGCAGCTACACGCCACACTCTGTTCACAATGATGGCCACACTCTGCAGCCACACGCCACACTCTGCAACCACACGCCACACGCTGCAGCCACACTCTGTTCACAATGGGAAAAATTGAAGGTGCCCATTATCTTAATCCAAACATCATCTTTATTACTATTCAGCCCAACTATTCAGTCACTATTCTCTCTCCATCCAACCAAGTCATGTAGTCGAAATAAGGCCAGGTCGATGCAATCGCTCTATCTTCGGTAACTCCGCTTCCGCTGGGGAGATGCCTCTTCTTCGTCTGCCTCGCATAGCCATCTCGCAGATTCTTCCACTTTTTCGACGCTTTCTTTCCATCTAATAAAATGAAATAAGCATCTTGTCAAAAAAAAGCAAATAAATAATGCAAAACAAACCCTCAATGCCAACAGACTTCGCAATTCTTGACCAGATGGGACCCTTGTGCGTGTTGTTCAAGTACTCCTTGAGAGACTTGTCATAGAGGCAGCGCTCCTTTTTCACTTCCTGAATCAACTTCACGAGAATTGGATCTGCTTTCGAGTCCTCTTCGAGAGATTTGATCGGCTTCTCCACACTTGTTTTTGTCGGCGAAGCGAAGAGCTCATTATCACTTGTAGACATTTTGATCTGAAAAACAAGAAATTCAAGCAAGGAAATATAAGCAACAATATTTAACAAGGAAACAAAAACAACAACATTTCTACTCGAAAGCAACCATAAAAAATAAAATGAAATCACAAACATAAACACAAAGTGAAAATTTTCAAAAAAACGCCACACTATTTTCAAATATTTTTGAAAGTGTGGCTGTGGCTCCAGCGTGTGGCTGCAGCGACAAATTTTTCCCATTGTGAACAGAGTGTGGCTGCAGCGTGTGGCGTGTGGTTGCAGAGTGTGGCGTGTGGCTGCAGAGTGTGGCCATCATTGTGAACAGAGTGTGGCGTGTAGCTGCAGCGTGTGGCGAGTGGCTGTGAACACCCAATCGCCACACGCTGCAGCTGTAGCCACCATTGTGAACAGGCTTTTAGAGATGCGCGCACTCACTTACCTTAGACATAATTCCGAGCAAGACTCTTGATCAAAATGAGTTTAGAGACTATTGTCCCCAGCTCCAGTGACCAAAACATGATAAAAAAAGGTAAAAAGTCAAAATTTAAAAGTGTCCAAAACTCAACTTTTTGTTGACCAGAACTCAAAAATAATATCTTTTTTGAACTCCTGAGGCAATTTTGAGTCGATATAGGGTGTTTTATAACATTTTTAAAAAAAGTTGATTTGGGGGGGGGGGTATATGCAAGTAGCGTCGAAAGTTTTTACTTAACACTAGGACGGTCGAGGAGCTATTTATATTCGTTCGACTCAGAATTTCTCGGTGAGCACGATGGTGAAAAAAAATTGAAAAAAGTTGGTATTTGCGGGTCAGCTGCCCCTACAAACCAACCAAGTCAACATTTTCTGTATGCAACTTCAAGAGGTCAGATCTCGTCAATTTGCATTATCGAATTCAATAAATTATAACTTAAAAGAAAGCGCAGATCATGGGCTTTCAAATAAGGTATCATCGAGGTATGTATGACAATTTTATGTAAAAGTTTTACTTCAAAGAAATATTTCTGCCATTTTTCAAAAGCGTTGTTGATACTTACCGTATTTCCTGTAATACGATCTCGTTCAAAATCGTGTTCTTGGCATTGTGTTTTTGACCCACTTTTTGAATACTTCTCTTAGGCAAATTACCCCTCATTTTGTAGCCAGTGAGATGAGCTACAAAATAAGGGGTAATTTGCTTGAGAGAAGTAATAAAAAAGTGGGTCAAAAACACAACGCCAAGAACACGATTTTGAACGAGGGGGGGGGCGTTTATTACAGGAAATACGGTAAATAAGCACTAAAAAGTGTGATAAGGTTGTTTTTTCAGTTACCAATCGATACCATTCAAAAGAACAGGAAAAACTGCACCAGAAAGTGCTGCAAAGTGCATTAAAACGGGCCTCCAGAGTGTTTAGCAAGACTCTCAAAAGAAAGTTCAAAAACGATTTCGACGTAAAATTTCAGTTTCGTTAATGAAACCTGGATTTTTGACAGCAAATTCGTGTTCAGCGTGATCGATTTCCTTATAAAACTGCCCTTAAA
The DNA here is from genome assembly GCA_004194705.1 of Ditylenchus dipsaci. Taxonomy (NCBI): domain Eukaryota; kingdom Metazoa; phylum Nematoda; class Chromadorea; order Rhabditida; family Anguinidae; genus Ditylenchus; species Ditylenchus dipsaci. The sequence goes on along the minus strand of SADC01000001.1, from coordinate 565,873 downwards.
TCTATGACTTTGCTGGCAAATTTTGAATTCCGCTCAAGACAACAATTATTCAAATCTCGAATTTTTTAAAATAAAAATAATTGTTTTCTTGAGCGGAATTCAAAATTTGCCAGCAAAGTCATAGATTCAAGGGCAGTTTTATAAGGAAATCGATTACGCTGAACACGAATTTGATGTCAAAAATCTGGGTTTCATTAACGAAACTGAAATTTTACGTCGAAATCATTTTTGAACTTTCTTTTGAGAGTCTTGCTAAACACTCTGAAGGCCCGTTTTTAATGCACTTTGCAGCACTTTCTGGTGCAGTTTTTCCTGTTCTTTCGAATGGTATCAATTAGTATCTGAAAAAACGACCTTATCACACTTTTTAGTGCTTATTTAAGTATCAACAACTCTTTGAAAAATGGCAGAAATATTTCTTTGAAGTAAAACTTTTACATAAAATTGTCATACATACCTCGATGATACCTTATTTGAAAGCCCATGATCTGAGCTTTCTTTTAAGTTATAATTTATTGAATTCGATAATGCAAATTGACGAGATCTGCCCTCTTGAAGTTGCATACAGAAAATGTTGACTTGGTTGGTTTGTAGGGGCAGCTGACCCGCAAATACCAACTTTTTTTCAATTTTTTTCACCATCGTGCTCACCGAGAAGTTCTGAGTCGAACGAATATAAATGGCTCCTCGACCGTCCTAGTGTTAACTGGTGTAACAAAAGTTCCCGGACAACTTTTGAGCTCACTTTTTGAAATAAAAATTTAGCGATGAGAAAATTCCAAAAAATAGGTTTTGTAGCCCTGAATCTCCTCTTTCAAATAGCATATTGCTTTTAGCTTGACTATTTTGGATAAGTCACTATTTGGCTCCAAACACTTGTCTGGTCATTTGAGAAGGTTACCAACGTTTTCATCACTTTAACTGGTCAAATGTTTTATTTAGTTTTAAGTGTCACTACAAAATTTCATCACCATGTTATAGCGCTACTCAAGAGCTAAAACCCATATTACAGAATGATTTTCGAAGATCTAAGTGTTGAGATATGGCCTTTTGGAAAAAATTATTTTCTTAAAAAAATGACCGAAATCCGAAAAATTGGCAAAAACTTTCATTTTGGTCATTTTTTCAAGAAATTTATTTTTTCCAAAAGGCCATATCTCAAAACTTAGATTTTCAAAAATCATTCTGTAATATGTGTTTTGTAGCTCTTGAGCTGCGCTACAATAAAGTGATAAAATTTTGTAGTGACGCTCAAAATTCAATGAAAGATTTGACCAATTAAAGTGATAAAATTGTTGGTAAACTTCTCAAAATGACCAGACAAGTGTTTGGAGCCAAATGGTGACTTATCCAAAATAGTCAAGCTAAGTGCGGTATGCCATTTAAAAGAAGAGATTCAGGGCTACAAAACCTATCTTTTGGAATTTTCTCATCGCTAAATTTTTATTTTAAAAAGTGAGCTCAAAAGTTGTCCGGGAACTTTTGTTACACCAGTTATTTGAAAAAGGAGATTCAGGCGGTCATTTTGACACATGACATGTAACAGAGTTTTTTACTATATGTTGGAGATGAATGCAAACAAACTAAAAACATCAATTTATGATAGTCTGAAATATGCTCTGTTTCAACACGGTATATTGACCCTTCAAAGTCACTTTTTTCCGGAGAAAAAACAACTCCGTCAAATTTTGCACCGGAATATACCGACCTGCCGATCAGCCTCGGGACTATTAAGCTGAATATTCGTTTACCCCGCCAAATTAATCATTTACCCCGCCAGTTTATTCTTCTACCACGTCAAATCAATCATTTTTTCGTCAAATTTTAACTTTGCCTTGGAAATGTTTGTATCCTGTCTATGTTGGTTTTCATCTCCTAAATATTATCTGCAGATGAAAAGAAGATCGCCTGCTTCTTGACAACGAAGAAGTTTTGCGAAACCAAAGAGAAAACTTATTTTGGTCGGCCGAGAATATATGATCTATCTCGTCATGGCTTGTTCACGTTCTTCGAGTTCGAGTTCGGATTTTTAGCTACGTGAACATATCTGACTCGAACTCGAAGGTGTTCACGTACCTCAAGTTTGAGTTCAAGTTCGAGGTCGAATTTGAAGGTGTTCATGTATATAACTTGGATTTCCTTGTAGCAAACCCACAAAAACCAACTTGAAGTGGCTTTTGACCGCTCTGGGTGAGATTCCGAGTGATCTAAGCTATATAGATACACATTTTCAAGCTCAACTTCGAACTCGTAGTACGTGAACAGCTTCGAGTTCGATTTAGAGTTCAAGTAAGAGTTTGAGTTTGGATCAGAGGTGTTCACGTAGCTAAAAATTCGAACTCTAACTCGAACTCGAAGAGGCTGTACCTCATTTCGTAACGCGCCATTTCGTAACAGGTTCATTTGGTAACAGCTTCATTTCGTAACGTGTTTATTTTGTAACAGGTTCAGTTAGTAACGGGCTGATTTCGTAATGAGCTTATTTCGTAACAAATGGTTTTGTAACGCGAGATTTTGTAACAAATTTTTCGTAATGCGAGATTTCGTAACAAACATTTTCGTAACAGTGATTTGAAGGCTACTACCTAATTCAAAAAAGCAAGCATTTGACTTTTTAAGGTCATTTGGGTGAATGTAGCCCAACTCTGGAGTTATCTGGATATCGACCTGTCCAGGTGGTAGCCGCCCCAGGTTTGGGGTCGGGTAGGTGAAATCGCACTTTTGGTCTTAACAAGCCCAATTCCTCACAAATTTTTTAGTTTGGAAAAAGGGATTTTTTTATTTAAATTACTTTTTATTTTTAGGACATCCAGGTGGATATCCACCTGACCAGGTGGTACCTTGAAGTTGGAGTGTGTAAAATCGCAATTTTGGACTTAATAAACCAAATTCCTCACACAATTTTAAGTTGGAAAAATGGTTTATTTTTCGTTTTAAAGAAATTTTTATTTTTCATGTTTGCGTTTGGTTTGGGACTATTAAGGCAGTTTGAGGGTATTTGGGTTGGTTTACGATGGTTTCGGGTGTTTGGACACAAAATAAAAAATTTCAAAAAACCTAAAAAACTGCCTTGGTCCCCTGTTGTTTGAAAAAAGTTGTAAATTAGACCAAATTGAATTTGGTAGTAGCCTTGAAATCACTGTTACGAAAATGTTTGTTACGTAATCTCACGTTACGAAAAAATTTGTTACGAAACAAATCTGTTACGAAATCTTGCGTTACGAAAAAAATGTTACTAACTGAACCTGTTACAAAATAAACACGTTACGAAATGAAGCTGTTACCAATGAACCTGTTACAAAATGGCGCGTTACGAAATGAGGTACAGCCCTCGAAGAATGTGAACAAGCCATAACGAGATATATAATATATTCTCGCCGACCAAAATAAGTTTTCTCTTTGGTTTCGCAAAACTTCTTCGTTTTCAAGAATCAGCTGATTTTCTTCTTATCTGAAGCTAATATTTAGAGATGAAAACCAACATAGCCAGGATACAAACATTGCCAAGGCAAAGTTAAATTTGACGAAAAATGATTGATTTGACGTGGTAAAAGAATAATTTGGCGGGATAAAAAAATTAATTTGGCGGGCTAAATGAATAATTTGGCGGAAGGAAAGTACTTACAGCCCTATCCAAATAAATAAACAAAATTACCAAGTATTGCCGCTTTTGCTGCCAAACGACAAAAACAGCAAAAATGACAAAGACATGAACAATGGTGATCCAACGATAATATAGGGCACTCGGCTAGAAGAATGCTGCCTCAGCCAGTCAAACGCGTCCAATTTAGAGCTGAGCAGCAGGAAAAAAGCCAGTAGTGGCACACTTAGTATGAGTGACAGATAGCCGAGAATATGTGGGATCTTCGATGGCCGAGACGACGTGGAGGGATCTGCTTAGGAATATGGAGATTATCAGGGAATACAGGGTGCCCACAAACAACAGCTGAAAATTGGGACTAATTACCTGAATCACCTTTCTCAAGTCTAATCAAAACCAACAGAAAACATGACCATGTGGGCACAAACACTATCACCCAGTTCCAGTGCAGAGCATTGTCCAGTTTGAAAGCAATGAAGACGAATTGCACAATGTTGATGCTGAAGAACATCTCGAACTGAAAAAGCAAAATTCAGAATCTTCGGCAGTGAAGCGGTCCCAAGAATTTTGGGAGGCTTTTTGTAGCTCGTATTTTACTAATCTGTTTTCACATATCCACTAAGTTTCAGATTTTTGTTTAGTAACAATGTAGAATCTCCTCCACTCAGCCAGCTAAAAGGGCTCTAATGCAGATCCGTACTCAAATTTTTGCCTTGCTCCCCCTGTTGTTTTTTTCTCGAAAAATGCCTTGGTCCCCCTGTCCATTATAGTTATATTGATACTGTGATTATGGTGAAGAACAGGGGGAACCAAGGCATTTTTCGAGAAAAAACAACAGGGGGGACCAAGGCAAAAATTTGAGTACGGATCTCCATTAGAGCCCAATGTAGAATCTCCTCCACTCAGCCAGCTCAAAATTTATATTATCCAAGGGGCAACCGATCTTAGAATCGTGATTCTGAGGACACGCAAATATTTTGGTTATTAAAGATTTAAAAATTAAAAGGTCAAAATCAGCGGAAAAGCAAATTACTTAAAACAATAATAACTCGTTCAAAAAGCAATAACCATCAAGATTTACAGTTCCTGCCTGCTTTTGCCAATTTTCGCTTTCATCATAGATACAGTCAAACCTCGGCTATACGCATAGGCGTACCCAGGATTTTCTGACGGGGGGGGGGGGGGGGGGTGCTAAATAGGCTAAAATCCTGACGGGGGGACTAAACTGGCCAAAAATCAAAATAAGGCTAAAAAAAGGCTAAAAGTCCGGACGGGGGGGGGCTATAGCCAGCTAGCCCCCCCCCCCCTGGCCTATGGTTATACGCCACCCCAGTTATACGCGACTTAAATATACTGTATTTGGCTGAGGTTGGCTTATTCTTAGTCAGCTGACACCCAAGTTATACGCGTATAATGAAGATTTGACTGTATAGTCATCACACCCAGTCAAATTATCCATTAACTTCCCCCAGTACTAAAACGGCGGTGATACGATTTGGAGGCGGAAAAAACGGCGGAATTTCAAAAGGGCGTTTTATGCATGTTTGCTTCTCGAACCCATGCTTTTGACACCAGATCCTTGTCCAGTATGGTCGCTTTGCTTATAAAATGCTCTCTAGTCTGAAATATCACTCATATTTGAATTCCACTTGATACAGCAAATATTAAACTCGAAAAAAAGCAAAAATTTTTTTCCGAAAAAAGATTTGAATTTTGTTGGCTCGAGTGAAATTCAAAATATGAGTCAGATCTTAGACTAAAGAGCTTTTTACAACAAAAGCGATCGTGCCAGACACGAATTCGGTGTCAAAAATAATCATTCGCAAGGCAAACATACACGGCACTTGTGCACTTCGGGGGCCCTTTTTATTAAATGTGAAAAGTCAAATTTTGATAAGGAACTTTTTTAAAACTTATGTTTTTAGTAAGGTAAACATCGTAAAACAATCTTTTTGTCATAAAATTACTTAGGAGACTTGCAAATTACTATTCACAGTTAATAATAACAAGGGCCCCCGAAGTGCACAACGCCACATACACAAAGGCCTTTTAAAGGACCATGAAACTTGATAAGCACAGCAATTTGGAAATTTTGAATTCGCGCGGGACCACCCTAATTTTGTCAATAATGTTTTTGAATTAATTTTTTTGGGCTGTATGTGAAAACTCCCGGCAAATGTGTGAAATTTCCCGACTAATTAATTAATTTTCCCGGCAAATTCAAATTTGCCTAAAAGTAATGAATTTTCCCGACAAATCTGTGAAAGTTCCCGGCAAATTTTCCGATCATCCGAAAGACGTTTTTTAATTTTCAAAGATAGCTCGCAAACGATAAAAACAGAAAATTAGTCAATGAATCAGCTTACTGTATCCAATTCCCCCATTTTCAGTCACCCATTCATCGACATCTTCCTTGCTAGAGCAATCCTTTGCAGTTGTCCATTCGCGCGCCACACCACGCTTCTTTTGTTACTTAGCTTGGAATTGCATCTCTAAGAGTATTACCTAAGTCATTTCAAGTAATTTTTTTGAAACAAGAAACAAGGCAGCCGGCACACAACCAATTAAACGTTATAATTAAAGTGTTTGTCGGGAACTTTCACAGATTTGTCGGGAGTTTATAATTTGATCCATTTTTTGTGTTCATTGAAAATTCGAATTTCATTTATGAGTGAATTTTTAACACAGACTCATATAAGTAGTTATGGTGCAGTGAAAGCAAGATAAGTCGTACGATCTGGCACTGTCGAGCAACGTTGGGCTCGACTAGTAAACGGTTCTATATTTTGAAAAAAAATTACATGCAAACAAAAAAACAATTCGAAAACATTATTGACAAAATTAGGGTGGTCCCGCGCGAATTCAAAATTTCCAAATTGCTGTGCTCATCAAGTTTCATGGTCCTTTAAAGTTCCGCCGCCAAATTCCTCTCCGCCGTAATTTCCGCCACTATTTTTTCCGCCGCCGAATCTTATCCCCACCATTGAAACCTAACAAAAGCCCAGAATAAATTTAAAATTAAAAAAGAACATTTCCTACACCTCGAATGTTTTGTCATGTCGGATGCACCACACAGAGATGATCATGGCCATAAAACTTTGAAAAAACAATGGTGAGAATACTAGCAACCATGAGAGCTCTCCCTCCATAACATCGCGGTAGTGAAGTTTGTAGCAGCACAGCTGAATAAAAAAAAATTAGTAAATTTTTTGGTTAATCATTTTTCTGTGGCAAATTTACTTTTTTTGTAGCAAATTTACTTTTTTTGTGGCAAATTTACTTTTTTTTTTGTAGCAAATTTATTTTTTTCTGTAGCAAATTTACTCTTTTTGTAGCAAATCCGATTTTCGTCTGTAGCACATATACTTGAGTTACTGTGCTTATTTATTTCTAAAAATTTCAGAAACATATATATATCCGTTGATACGCTTGATCCGCATACCGTTTTCAGTCTTTTTAGACTGAAAACCGATTTTCGAGAAAACCGAACCGAGAATTTCGGTTTGGTCCAGCATCCGAAAATTGCAAATTCCTGAAAGATCATAATCAGTTGGCAGAAGATCCCACTTGTACCCGGCTATTTCTGCCAACACTCTTTTCTTAACAAGACGGAGCCCGTTAAGATCCAAAAGCGTACGGACTGAAGTGTTGCTCTTCTCAAAATGGTGGAGCAAAATGTGGCTAAAATTGAAAGAGTTATCATCATGCATTTTATTGATGGTAAATCCGGTAAGCTTGAATTTAAGAATTTCATAACTGATCCATCAGAGGATGTTGAGTAATGAAGCAGCCGAGAGTGTGCCGGTGTGTGTGCTAGATTAGACCTAGAGCCAGCAGCTTTACGGGCAATCGATCCCTTGTCTTTCATGAAGTCCAAGTCTTTCATAGACTCAGAATACAAGTTTGAGAATTAAGGATGAATAAATAAGCAAACTAACTCAAGTATATGTGCTATGGAGTAAAATCGGATTTGCTACAAAAAAGAGTAAATTTGCTACAAAAAAAAGTAAATTTGCCACAAAAAAAGTAAATTAGCTACAGAAAAAATTTGCCACAAAAAAAACATTTTTGCTAGAAAAAAAGTAAATTTGCCGTAGAAAAAATGATTAACCTAAATTTTTTAAACTTGGGAGAGTAACCCACCACTTCAAACATTACCAGCAAAATGTGCTCTAAAGTGCAAAAACACATGGCAAAGAAGTCATTTCTGGAGGATACGTCCAACCTGCAACACTTGACTATTGTTGAAATTTATATTTTCTCTGTTCATTCCCTCCCCCGAAGTGAAAAAATACAACTAAAATAACTTTACAGTCGTACCTATAAAATCCCTCGACAATTCGAGTAAAAAAATGTCGGATACTAGGCTGGAACAAACTTTACGGGGTCCGTTAAATCGGAGGTTAACTGTACAAATTTGAACGGGTTCCATAAGAAAAATACCATTCTATGTTGAAATGGCAACAAGACGGCATTTTTCGAGATTCACGGGTTATAAATGCCGAAAAGTTTAAAAGCCCCTGTCTCAAATCCCGCCGGTGCATGTCGAATTTCGGAAAACTGTTTTTTGTAAATTTTTTTGGAAAATCCAAAATTTACAGCAAATTGGACAGAAAATTATAAATTTTTAATGATTTTTAAACAAAATATGCACAGAGTTGAATCTTGAATCACGTCAAATTTCCTAAATTCGTATAGTGTAATTTGTGTATCTTGAAAGGTTTGGGAATTTTGATTACGAACCCTGCCTGGACCCCTGAAGACCAAGCCTAATTCTATCACTACCAGAAACTTTATATGCAGTCGAATCATTAGCCCAAAGCCAGTTCATGGAGTGTCCTTATATAAAGGTAAAAAATCCTTACCTTGATGGTGGAGCGAGACAAAGCTGATCAGTCCAGCGATAAAGCCCCGAAAACCAACAATTCTCCGAACCATATTGGTATGAAAATAAAAAAGTAGCTGACTTTAAGCAATCCATCAAGCTTCAAGGCCAATAATAGGAAGAAGGTAAGCAATGAGAAATAAACCACAAATTTAGACCCATTAAATTCTGTGAGGAAAGATCGGAGGTTGATCTCTATCATAAATGACTATTTAGTGTGAGCTTGTCCGCTTGAAGGGGACAATAGTGGGGGCTGTCGACCCAAGAAAAAGTAGAAATTTTCAAGTTGCGGGAGAGAATCTTTGCTAAAATTGCTGAATTTAGTGATGGAAATCATGTTTTTCTCGATTTGTAAACTCTTTTTGAATTGCACCAATTGGAAAGTGGCACAAACTCAAGGGCAGTGTTTCTAAAAAAACCGTGACATTGAAGTGTGAGTATCACTTCAACAGTGATACTATCACACAAAATGTCGAAACACAGCTCAAGAGCAGTGCCTGAAGGAGTGAATTCGCTGGATTATGAATATTGAGGTCTTTCTTTTATCGCATTTTCGACTTACAAATGAATGGTCTATATATATAATGGAGATATTCCCGGAAATTTCTTGTTTCGAATCTTTGTTTTGCTCATGGTTCGCAAAAACAGCAAAATTTCTGAAATGCAGCAAAATCTTTGGCGTTCTGTACTAACCGAAAAACAGCAAAAACACAGCAAAATTTTTGCTGCGGTTTTGCTGCATCCGATTTTGTTTTGTTTTCGTTCCATTTTCACTCGTTGTCGTATGCTCGATCTTGTTGTCTTCTAAATACATTACGATTGTAAATCAGACTATAAGAACTTCGATAATTGATTCTTGATGAAGACTGCAAATGAGTGAAGGTTACAGAGTGACTTGAAAATTCGGAAAATTTTGAAAACTTTTGATTATGAATTTTTTTCTTTTGCAACTTATTCCCACTGTTTTTAGGCACGCACTTTGTGTCGGAGTGCTCCCAGTGCCCGGTTGCATAAAACAATAGGTCCGAAAATTGGACCGAATTTAAGAAAATCGGTCCGATTTTCGATTTTTTGTTATAAAAATCGGACCGATTTCGGATTAATTTTTGGACCGATTTTTAGATTAATTTTTGTACCGATATGGATTTATTTCAGACCGATTTTGGATTGGTTTCAGATCAATTTTTTTAATTGATCTTTGTACCGATTTTCGATCAATTTTACCCAATGCCCTGTATGACACCCAAACCTCTTCAATACTACAAAAACCTCTTGGATATATCCCAAGCCCTGAAACCATCCAACGGCATCCATACAAGTGCAGGGTATCCAAAATATTCTGACCACTCCTTGTTCATCCTGAACGACCCATAAGCACCCTTTACCACCCATAATCAACCAACCACTTGGATTGTACCCGAACCACCAATAGGGTACCCAAACTATTTCAAACCACTCAAAATCACCCTCAACCACTTATAAGCACCCACATCCAAAAAATTTGCCCCTTAAAAAATAAATTTGCTCCAAAAAATATATATTTGCCCCCAAAAAAGTATATCTGCTCCAAACCCATCTGCCCCAAAAAAGTATTTCTGCCTCAGAAAAAGTATGTTTGCCCAAGAAAAAAGTAAATTTGCTTCAAAGTGAATTTGCCCCCAAAAAAGTTTATTTGCCCCAGAACAAAGGATTACACCACCCAAAACACCATAAACATCCCTGAACCGCTCCAAACGACTAAAATCCACCCTCAACCACTTCAAATCACCTGAACCTCACCAAACTCCCCTAAACTACTTAAACCACATAAAAACCACTGCAAACTTCCGAAAACTTCATTTATTCATAATTAAAGATTGATTTTGGGTGTCTTAGGTGGATTAAGCTGGTTTAGGTGATTTTCGGATCTTTGGGCAGTTTTGGGTGGTTTTAGATGCTTGGGTAGTTTTTAGTGACTGTTTTTGGATGTTTTTGGTGTCTAAGTTAAATTCAACTTTAAAAGTGCAAATTTGCGAAGTAAAATTTTCTGAGTCCCAAATCCGTGTTTACGGTGCTCGCAGCTGATAATTACACCTTTTCCCGATCATACTCAAAAAACTGTAAAAGCTTTGTAGAGTGCCTTGCCTGTCAGTAGAGAATTTTTCTGATATTGTGTGAAAATGATGTGGGCTAAATGTGTGGCTGACAGCTGATGATTAGTGGACAGTAATTATGATAAGAAATTGTGAAGGCCTATGACTATAAAAATAATCACCCATTGCATCTGTCAGCCATAAAGCATACTAATTTTTCTGATGGATTACATTCCTAGGTTTCTCTCTAACCTAATGTTGCTAAGAGGTTCGTTTCTTGCTTTCGCGCATGTTGATACGATAAAAATGTATTTCGGTGTTCAAAACTCAAAGGACCATGCTCACGGTGGTCTGGTGGTCCCCCGCCAATTCAACATTTTCTCCTTGGATTCATGTGCGAATTTTTTCATTGAGTCTCTAACAAAACTAAACCTAAAATAAAACTCCAGGCCTTGTTTTGTTAAAAACCAAGTTAAAAAAATTCGAACAGAAGATCAATGATTAGAATTTTTTATATTGGCGGGGAACAATCCAGACCACCGTGTGAGCATGATATAATAAATGCTGAAGAAAAAATAAAAACATATATAATGCTAAAATATAGAATTAGGAGCCTTCTTAAAACTGCGTGCAATATTTACGAGACGGTATTCATGTCAACTTGGCGCAATTTTTTCTTATTTTTTTTTGGTTTTGAAACGTACTTTAATGCACTTATGACGATATTCTAAGGAGGACTACTGGATAGTTAATTTTCATTCGGCCGAATTTACCGAAATCATGAAAATACATTACAAAACGGCATCTCAGTGCTATCAAAACATCCTCACAATCATCCAAATAGTACAGAAAACATATTTTGGAGCCCAAAAGCATAAGAAAAATTACGCTGACTGGATGACCACTTGATTGGGTTGACCATTTACGCTGAAAAATCTATCAAAAAAAAAACGTTTAGAGTCTTTGCGTTATGTTATTGTTGTTATGCTTCGCAAAAAGTAAAGACAAAAGGCTGTATGTGAATTTCCCCACCAAAACTGTGAAATTCCCCACCAAATTAAGTAAATTCCCCACCAAATTCAAATTCGTTCTAAAAATAGTGAATTTCCCCACCGAAATTGTGAAATTCCACACCAAATTTTTTATTTTATTGTCTGTGCTATTTATCGTGTATAAAAAGTCGAGCATGGTCTCTTTTTTCGTTCATGGAAGGCGGTTCTAGTAATTATGCCGCCGGAATTTTGGTTTCTCATGTTTTCATCACATGTTTGAAAAATCGACTGGGCGAATCAGAATTCCAGTCAGATGGGCTTCATCGCTCAGAATTCCAGGTTTAGGATGATTTTGAGTGGTTCAGGGTGGAGTTCTGAGCGATTAAAAAAGTTTACACTCCTTAGAAAAGTTTACACCCCCAAAAAACCAGCTTTCAGGGGCTTCTGGCCATTCCGGGGTGGGATTCTAAGCAATCCAAGTCATTTTCAGGGCTTGACTTTACTTGATCCCCCCCACGGCTGACCCACTTTTGATGACAATTTTGAAAAACCGATTGCGTATTCGTGTTTCTCGACCCCGATTTAGGCGCGAATTTACCAGTCGTTTCCGGTAAAGTGAAAAAATTTTTTTTCAAACCACAGGGGGGTATCATGGATTTTAGTCAAAATTTGAAAAATTTGGATTCGCGCCTTTTGAATTTTGAAGGGATTAAGGGCTGTATAGGGAGGGGAAGGAAATAAAAGGGGCCACTTTTGAACAAAAAGGAAGATGTTGAACATAGTTTTGAATACTGGGGTCTACCGCATAAATAAACTCTGGTATGCATGCTTTTTTATGCATCCAGAGTCCCTTTCGAGTGATTTGCGTCTGAGGTATGTGGGTGTGCGCATCTCAACCACAAGCAACCAAGCCCCCTGCACCCCCGAAGGATGCGCATGGGGCTTGGTAGGTTAGAGATGCGCGCACTCACTTACCTCAGACATAATTTCGAGTAAGACTCTTGATCATAAAATGCATATAGAGGCTCTTTTTGCCACGGCTCAGTTAAAAAACATGGTAAGACAGCCAGAATATAGCAATATATGTTTTTTCTAACGATCTGCCATAAAAATGGCCCCTTTTATTCCCTTCCCCTCCCTATACAGCCCTTAATCCCTTCAAAATTCAAAAGGCGCGAATTCAAATTTTTCAAATTTTGACTAAAATCCATGATACCCCCCCCTGTGGTTTGAAAAAAAATTTCACTTTACCGGAAACGACTGGTAAATTCGTGCCTAAATCGGGGTCGAGAAACACGAATATGCAATCGGTTTTTCAAAATTGTCTTCAAAAGTGGGTCAGCCGTGGGGGGGGTCAAGTAAAGTGTTACCATTTTCAGTAGGGTTGTACGGTTTCGGTTAATTTGGCACTACCCGGTTTTTTTCGGTTTATTTTTTGTCGTAAATTAACCGAAATTTTGATTTACTCGGTTTTCGGTTAACCGGATTTTTTCGTACCCGGTTTTCGGTTCCGGTTTATTTGGCCGAAATCGTTCCGGGTCGGTTAACCGAACCGGTACAACCCTAATTTTCAGGCTAAAAAAATTTGAATTCTTGCAAAATTATGCAAAATTCGGTTGGTCTTGGACAGAAAAAGGCATAAATTATTTTTTAAAAAATTTGGTGGGGAATTTCACAATTTTGGTGGGGAAACTCACTATTTTAGAACAAATTTGAATTGGTGGGGAATTTAATTAATTTGGTGGGGAATTTAATTAATTTGGTGTGGAATTTCACACTTTTGGTGGGGAAATTCAATTTGATCCAAGACAAAATGCAAGAAATGAAACATAAATGGAGAAAAATGGGTGTAGCAAGAATGGGGCAAACCTTTTTTTGCATCTGATTCACGTCTTTTTGCAGCTGATGCGGTCTTGCAGCTAATTCACGTCTTTTCGCAGCTGATTTACGTTTTTTTGCAGCTAATTTACTTTTCTGTCAAGACCAACCAAGTTTTGCCATATTTTGCAAAAGTTTAAATTTTTTAGTCAGGAAATAACTTGGATCGGTCAGAATCCCACCTTGGAATGGCCAGAAGCCCTGAAAGTTGGTTTTTTGGGTTTACTAAAGGGAGTAAACTTTTTACACAAATGATTGAGCGGATCAGAATTCCGGTCCGATCGGCTGAATCGCTCAGAATTCCAGGTTTATGGTGGTTTTGAGTGGTTCAGGGTGAAATTCTGAGTGATTTAGCCGATCGGACCGGAATTCTGATCCGCCCAATCGAATTTTTCGCAAAAAATTTACTCCCCCTTTAATAAACCCCCAAAAAACCAACTTTCGGGGGCTTCTGGCCATTCCGGGGTGGGATTCTGACCAATCCAAGTTATTTCATGACTAAAAAATTTGAATTCTTGCAAAATATTGCAAAATTTGGTTGGTCTTGGACAGAAAAATAAATCAGCTGCAGAAAAACGTCAATCAGCAGCAAAAAGACGTAAATTAGCTGCAAAAAGACGTAAATTAGCTGCAAAAAGACTTGTTTCAGCTGCAAAAAAAGGTTCGCCCGCAAGAATGCAGCAAAAAATGTTGACGCTACTGGCTTATACCCCCCCCCAAAAACCGACTTTTTGGGGAGTGTCTAAAAACCATTTTTATGCAATAATTTTGCCATAAAGGGATTAGAAAAGCAGTTTAAAAGGGATTATGGCTGTATTGGGAGGGAAGGGAATAATACAGGGCCACTTTTTTTAGCTGCTTTACCATGTTTTTCAACTCGGGCCGTGGCAAAAATAGACTCTATATGCATTTTATGATCAAGTGTACTTCTCGGAATCATGTCTAAGGTAAGTGCGTGCGCGCATCTCTAACTCTCAAGCCCCTGCGCCCCTTCGGGGGCTTGGGGCTTGGAGTTGAGATGCGCACACCACACACCTTAGACACAAATCACTCGAAAGCGACTCTGGATGCATGAAAAAGCATGCATTCCAGAGTTTATTTATGCGGTAGGCCCAAGTATTCGAAACTATGTTCAACATCTTTACTTTTTGGCCGAAAGGGTTTCCCCCCTTCAGGCCTGGGGCTACGAGCCAGAGGCTCAGCCATCCAAAAGTTAAAGGACAACAATCAGGATGCACCCGGCTGATCGGTCTGATCAGCTCGAGTACTTATACTTTTACGTGCACCACAAGTGGCTGGGTTTGAAAGCGCTTTTACTGCCTAGAGAATTAATACTCTTTGGTACTTATAGGCCCTATAGAAGTGGCCCCTGTTTTGTCCCTTCCACTCCCAATACAGCCCTTGAACCCTATTTTAATTGCTTTTCTGATCCTTTTATGGCAAAATTATTGCTTAAAAATGTGTTTTGACCAATCCTAAAAATCTTGATTTTGGGGGGGGGGGCGGGGGGGGGATGGATATAATCCAGTAGGTCCGAGGATTGTTGTGGTATAAGAAAATAGCTGTTTTGGGGGGGGGGGGGTATAAGCCAGTAGCGCCAAAATGTTTTTCGAAATTCTAATTTTCTGCATTTCAGCAATTTTGCTGTTTTTTGCGAATCACGGTCTTGCTCCTTATTCTATTGTTTTTTTTTAATTTGATAAAAATGCGTTTCCTCTCATTCTGCTTTTCAAGGGGCATGACCGTGCGTTAAGGCGCAAAACAGCAGTTTTTTCGAATTTTTCCGAATCGTCCCATTTTTCACTCGTTCTGCGTCAAATCTGATATAGATGACCTTATACTGCTTTTAAAAACTAGACAGAAAACTTAAAACATCTAGACGACAACGAATGTAAAAATTTATCGAGAAAGAAAAGAACTGCTGGTTCGCGCCTTTTCTCCCCATCGGGCACGATCATGCCCTTTCACTCTGCCATTCACTTTAATGACTGAAAGGCATAGTGAAAGGCAGAGTGAGAGGAAACGCATTTTTATCAAAGTTTTTTTCAGAGATTTGTGGCTGGAAAATTTTTTATTAGGTAGCCCTGAATCTAAGCTACAAAATGTGACCAAGAGAAAAAAATTTATGAACAAAAAAAGTTTACAGCCCTTCCCGCGTTATAAAACATATAATTTCCTCTCAGTGTTTTGACACTAGGCTTTAAGGTCACAGTTAGTTACAAAACGCCAATGTCGATTTTGCCTTTCGATCTCTTTGACACCCCGTGGAGAGGGTTCCTGCAATCCTTAGATATCCACCTCGGAAACAGGGCTGTCAATTTTTATTTTTGACATCCTACATCCACATCCGGCCAAAAAATTTTTGACATCCACATCCGACATCCGACCCAAAATTTTTGACATCCAACATCCACATCCGACATCCGGCCTAAACAAGTATGACATCCACATCCACATCCATCCGGATGTCAATTTTTTTTGACATCCTGACATCCAAATGACATCCGGATGTTAAAATTTTTGACATCCGGATTTCCAAGTGATATCTGGATGTTTACATCCACCTCCGGCTGGATGTAGATGTCAAAAATTTGCTGATATTCACTTTTAATTAATAGTATGGGTACAATGGCCTAATTCGGCAAGAGATATAAAGAAGATACGGTCACAATACATGCGCACAACGATTGTAAAGTTTTATTTCGACGTCAAACCAAGACACTTAGGTGAAACAAATAAAACATTCATCAGATAATCCCAGGAGCACTTTCCTTCGAAGGAACTCCTCAAACGAGCAGCCCTTGATAACAACAGAGTTAATCGACAAACGGGAGAAACCTCGCTTTGGAGCTTGGTTATATTTGAAATATTAGAATTCACCGGCATAGTAGAGGTTGCGACTAATTGAGTGAAAATTTTTAGCGGGCGACTCTTCGTTTTGACGACGGGAAATTCGAGAGGGTTATCCAACTGCGTTTTTGCCATCATCATCGCCTTTTCCTCAATTTTAGTTAGGAATTCTTTGGGGGTGAATGGGCTATTGGAAATTGTAGATTTGGAATTAAAGGAATAGGACCAACGATGAGACGGAAAGAAGAAAAGAAAATCTTTCTGAGTTTTGCGGGATTTTAGATTATTCATTTTTGCGGATTTTGGCCTATGGTTTTTTTCGAAACAACAAAGAAGAAGATTTAGAACAAGGAAACAAGTATCTCTCAACCAATGTTTCCAAAATGAAAAATGAAAATTTTCTCATTTTCATTTTCTATGAGAAAGTGAAAATGAGAATTTTTCATTTTCATTTGATGAAAATGAAAAATTCTCATTTTCACTTTCTTATAGAAAATGAAAATGAGAAATTCTCATTTTCATCGAATGAAAATGAGAAATTCTCATTTTTCACTGAAATTTTCATTTTCTCATTTTATTTTTTCAAGATATTCTTACCGCGAAAGATACTGAAAACTTCTCAGTTATTTCTTGTTCATTTGTTTAATGTGGAGGTTCAGTAATAAATCGTCAACATCCAGTTGTTTATTTTCATTTTTGTAACCCTACAAATGTGTTATTTCGATTATTACTCTATTTTATGTTTGTGTTTCGCCACATCCTTCTCATGTCAAAAGTGCATTGATGAACAAATGTCAGTGCTTCAATATAATTGGGAACGTTACGGACTAGCACTGGAACAGTGAGTGCCAGCTGGCGCCAAAACATTTAGAGATCGTTGACGGTGCGGAAATTTCCAAGGCTGAGTCCGGTGCTGTCAAGGGAGTTGTCGTAACGCAACGACCACTAAAATTTCTAAATTTTGCAACACTGCTTAAGATGATTCCACTCACTCTTTGTAATCCATCTATCCTTTATTAGGCAAAACGAATAATTTGAAACATCACTATTGCAATAAACCAACAGTTGTGAATTTAATAGCAAAAATTCAGTACGATTTCGTAGACTTCTGGTGGCTAATCCTGCCTGCGAAAAATATCTTTCCACTGGAGCACTTGTGGCGGGAACACTTAGTATTTCGAGAGAAAAGACAGCTAGTTGATGGCAATTCTAAAAGAAATTCTCATTTTCATTTCTCCTACAAAATGAAAATGAGAAGTTCTCATTTTCATTTAATGAAAATGAGAATTTTCTCAATGAGAAATTCTCATTTTCTCACTGAAAATTCTCATTTTCATCGTTTTCTCATCATCATTTTGGAAACACTGCTCTCAACCACAGACTCAAAAAATCTGTAAAAGCATATTGACATCCGCCATGAAAACATCCAAAAAACATCTGGAAATCCGCTGACATCCGCCATGAAAACATCCGAAAAACATCCGGCCAAACATCCGGACATTTGCTGACATTCGCCATGAAAACATCCGAAAAAACATCCGGACATCCGCTGACATCCGATCTAAAAATTTTGACATCCAACATCCACATCCGGCCAAAAAAATTTTTGACATCCACATCCGACCCAAAATTTTTTGACATCCGACATCCACATCCACATCCGCCGGATGTGGATGTTTCGGATGTACACATCCACATCCGGATGTATCTTCCGGATGTTTTTACAGCCCTGCTCGGAAACTTGCTGATTTCCAGGCCGAACAGCCGGGGAAAATACTAAAACTGTCAAAGACAGCAAAGTGGCCGCTCAGTCTGTGGATTATTAAAAAGTACATTTCGATACTCTGGTTTACTTGCTCAGAGAGTCAATAATAACACCCCGTTATTTTCCTATTGGTTCGCAAGCTTCTTAATCAACACCTTGTTTTATTTTAGGCTATTATTCCAAAAATCTGAAGAAATCTGCGCTTGACAAGACATATCAGATGATCATGATTTATCGAGGGGTTCCAAGCTTGATGAATGGCTTATTAAAATCAGCTTTGCGCAAGGGGTTTGTAATTTCTGTGCTGTACTTTTAACAATATCTAATCGAAGGATATGCCTTCTATAACATATTGGATAAAGCATATATTCTTATATCTTCTTGTGAATTCTTCTTATTCTTAGGTTTCCAATTCAAGCCGTTACGACGGGAAAAGTGCGCTTTTACAGTATCAGGAAGTCCAACACGATCATCAATTTCGTTCCGACGCAAGAAGCTTGGGTCATTGAGAGGATGGAAAATTCTTCAAAATCTTAGCGCCTGTACGTTCTATTCCTTTCTTGTGTCGCAGTATAGTCGACTTTTGACAGGGTCCGAATCTGCTCATCCCGTTTATCGACATTATCAAGTATGTGCAGAGTCTGAAGGAGATGGCTATCGAAATCCCTCAGCAAGAAGCAATTACAGTTGACAACGTCCAGCTACAGTTTGATGCCGTGCTCTATTTGCGTATCACTGATCCTTACAAGGCTTCTATCTTATCCACCAGCGTTTCAATGGTTAATGTTTTGGATTTCAGGCATCCTATGGTGTGGAAGATCCGGAATTTGCAGTGACTCAGCTGGCCCAGACGACGATGCGCTCAGAAGTTGGCAAGATCAGCCTGGATACCGTCTTCAAAGAGCGCCAACTTCTTAATTGTGCAATCGTGGAATCCATGAATGCAGCCGCTGAACCTTGGGGTTTAGTCTGCCTTCGATACGAAATTAGTAAGACTGGTTCTTCTCGTTGCACTTTTATAATTTTTGTCTTTTTGGGAACCGTGACTATGCCAGAGGAAATTCAAAAAGCCATGAGGGTATTATTCAAGGTCCTATCGTATCCTAAGTCATGTCTTGTTTTAGATGCAAGTGGAAGCAGATCGAAAGAAAAGAGCAGCCATCCTAGAGTCGGAAGGTATTTGTCAGTCCAACATGAATGTGGCTCAGGGAGAGAAGCTGGCTAGGATTCTACGTTCAGAGGCAGAAATGCAAGAGCAAATCAATAGCGCAACCGGAGTGGCTCGAGCGATTGAAGTAAGTTTTAGTGCTTTTCTAAAGCGAAATATGAATTAAAGTTTTTAGCTGGAGGCGGAAGCTAGACGCCATGCCTTGGATAAAATCTCGGAAGCTCTGAAGAAGCCTGGTGGGCAAGAAGCTGCATCTTTGCTGGTCGCTGAGCAATATGTCAAAGCATTCAGGAATCTGGTGAGTATGTACAGGGTGGTCCAAGAAACGTGCATACTTATAAAAGGTCATAACTTTTTTACATGACGTTTTTGTAATTCTGTAGACGCAGATTGGCTCAGAATTTGATAAGATTTTTTTCGGTATATATTGTCGAAAACACGATTTTGCTGGTGGCATTTTGTCCAATTTTGTTCAAAAACGATTTGTCGATAGCTCAATTCGTCCGAAATTCAATTCGTCGAAATTTGAATTTCAAGTCAAACTTTTGCGGGAAGACCATTTTTACAGTCACAAAATGATTTCAACCGCTCAGAAACCCGTGCCAGGGTGGCCGAAAGCCGATAAAATGTGGTTTTTTGGGATCAGAATCGCGATGTGATCGGGTTAATCGCTCATAATCACACTACCGAATATACGAAACTATCCTTAACCACTCCAACGACGTCAAAAGACTTTTTAGGGTGGTTTGGCAGTATTCGGTGGTGAAATTCTGAGCGATTAACCCGATCACACTGCGATTCTGATCAGCTCAATTGTTTTTTCGCACGAAGTATGTCCTCCTTCAGTAAACCCTGAAAAACCAGTTCTATTAGATTTTCGCCACTGTACAGTCAAACCGCGTTATAACATACCTACTTGATGCCGACCCAGGGGGTGTGTTATATCGAGAGGTATGTTTCATCGGGAGTATGTTATAACGAGGTTCCACTGCGGGCACTAGGTATACATTCAAACGAGAATTTTTTTAAATTCAAATTTGTTATTTTGTAAAGAACAATAATTAATGGCAAACACAGTATCAGTCTAATAAAATGGATAGTTCAGTGGTAAAGTGCTGATGTATTCCAAACGTGGGCTGGTTCAGTTCCAACTTGGTGCATAGCTTTTTATATAAAATGACAAATTTGTATTTAAAAATATATCTCGTGTTAATATGCCCGGTCCACGCCTATGAAAATTTGAAATCGGCCGTGTAACGCGCTGGTATGCCCCTTTAATGGAGCAAAAAGCTTCAGGGTGAATAGTAAAGACACCTGGAACCTGTTATAAACGTGTTTCCTTCTCCAGAATGCGAAATTTCGGATTCAGCCAAAAGTAAATAAAAACTACTACAGGGCGGGCATTTTTACGCCGCTTTTTGTTTCAACCATATACCCTTAAATTTATTGTGTCTCAGCAATGCCTTTTTGGTTTGAAGTAGAAGTATTCGGGCAATCACTAACTTATCATGCATCATTTTTCTATTCATGTTTCCATATTCTCTTTAAAGAACCATACTTGTTGATGACAATGGGAATTTGGAAAATTCAAATGCGCGCGGTACACTTTTTTTATTCCTAAATCATTTTTTTATCATTTATATGTATTGAGAATAAATGATCGAAAATAACACAGCAGACACGGGAATCGAACTTGAGGCCGATATTAACCATACTACGCAGCTATACCACTAGTGGTACAGTGCACTGAGCTACTTGGGTCACTTATATGAATCATGTTTTTTTAATATATTCCAACAACACATAATTCAAAAATTATTTTTGGAGTAAAAAAATGTCCCGCGCGCATTTGAATTTGCCAAATTCCCATTGTCATCAACAAGTATGGTCCTTTAACTCCGTGTAATTCCTTTTTTGGGGTAAATTGAAGATCAAGCTCACCAGACTCAGCCACTCTACCTTGAAGAACTTTAACATTACGTAACACGTAAAATTACGTAAAACAAAGCTTTTTATGAACTTGGTTTTAAAATGATGAAGCATGCTATGAATAGTTATGTCCTCCGTTTTCAGCTTGGCGTCGCTGTTTTTTTTTGAGGACGAAGTGCGTAACGGCCGCATGGAATCATCAAATAAACTTTGCAGAATTTCGTTGGTAGTCTTTGTTGTTGTTTTAAGTGGTGTTTATATAAATTGTTGACTTGCATTTTTGATGTCATTCGGTTGCCCGTATACTCCTCTTTTGAACAAAAAAAGATACCACCGAGACACATGAAGTGTTTGGGAGCCTAAATATCGGTACTTAGGTGCAAGTCAATCAGTGGCTAAACATTTTGACGAGCTTCATTTTGCTCAAATTTGTACGAATTGCAATTTGGATGAACTGACTCTTGGACGAATTGAATTTTAGAAGTACTGAATATTGGACGAATTGTCTTTAAGACGAATTGAATTTGGACTAACTTCATATTGGGCGAATTTTTTTGGGTAAAACGGAATTTTGCAGCTAATTCTCGTAATTTTGCAGCTAATTCTCGTAATTTTGCAGCTAATTTTTTTTGCAGCTAATTCTCGTAATTTTGCAGCTAATTCTCGTAATTTTGCAGCAAATCCTTGTAATCTTGCAGCAAATATTAGTGAATTTTGCGGGAATTCGAATTTCCTAGTCAAAAAATGACTTGGATCGCTCAGAATCCCAGCCCGGAGTGGTCAGAAGCCCCTGAAAGTTGGTTTTTGGGGTTTACTAAAGGGGGGTAAACTTTTCGAGAAAAATCGATTTAGCGGATCAGATTTCGGGTCCGATCGGCTTAATTGCCCACAACTCCACACTGAACCACTCCAAACCGTCATAAACCTGAAATTCTGAGCGATTAAGCCGATCGGACCCGAAATCTGATCCGCTAAATCGATTTTTCTCGAAAAGTTTACCCCCCCTTTAGTAAACCCCCAAAAAACCAACTTTCAGGGGCTTCTGACCACTCCGGGCTGGGATTCTGAGCGATCCAAGTCATCTTTTGACTAGGAAATTCGAATTCCCGCAAAATTCACTAATATTTGCTGCAAGATTACAAGGATTTGCTGCAAAATTACGAGAATTAGCTGCAAAATTACGAGAATTAGCTGCAAAAAAAATTAGCTGCAAAATTACGAGAATTAGCTGCAAAATTACGAGAATTAGCTGCAAAATTCCGTTTTACCCATTTTTTTTATTGTAGTTGACTGTGGAAAAATGGACTTTGGACAAACTGTCTTTTTGGCGAAATGCCATGTCACAATTTTTGCTGGCCCCTGTGGTTTTGGTCCTGAGCTATAGATGACCTTTGGATGGTTAGAATCCAAACCAGGCAAATTCTAAGTCGATCTGCGTTTACATAATTTTTCGAAAAATGTCGTAAAAAAGGTTGTCGTCGTTTAAAAGTGTGCACATTTCTTGGACCACCCTGTGTCTTGGTGCCAGACAGCTTAACCATTCCGATCTCTAGGCTAAAGAGGGCAACACTCTTATCTTGCCGTCAAGTGTGGGTGATACTGCGAGTATGGTGTCTCAAGCTTTGGCTATATATAACCAGATCAATGGACGTCGAGATTCTTCTTCTGAAACGCACGGACCTGAGAAGTAGAAAGCCGAAGAATACGAAAGATATAAATTTTTGTTGCTGTGTTCATTGCAGTTTGGGGCAGAATAAAGGCTATTTTGCATTTGATCTACACTGCTCTAGATCCCTTGCCAGGTCTAAGCCCCGACTAGGTCAAAGCATCTCAGACATAGGTCAGTTCTAGGTCTTATTAATATCACATAACTAGTTTTTGGACTCTTACTCGACAATTCCAGCTTATAAAATCAAACAAATTTAGTGAAAATATAAGAAAGATATGAGTAAGGTAATATAAAGAATGTCAGGTCACAAAGGTATCGGGGAAAAAATAGCAAAACGTGACAAATGTCGCGCGACAAAAATAATTATAGTGACCAATGTCGCGCGACATTTGTCACCCGAAATTTGTCACTATAGTGACAAATGTCGCGCGACAAATATATCAAAAGGTGACAAATGTCCGGTTGCCGTCAAGAGTGGTTTGAGATGGTTTGGACACAATATAAAGATTTTTGAAAAAATGTAAAAAATATGCCTTAGTCCCCCCTGTTGTTCAATTGAGTGCTGGGGGTATACCCAAATTTGGCCACTATTTTTTGCCAGTTATTGAAAGCTTATGTCGGATACCTTACTGCAACCTTGAAGTACAACATCTAAGCTTTCTTTTAAGGACAAATGCGTAAAATCAACGTTGCTTCTAACATTTTTTTTGTTGTTCTCCAAACCGGAAATGGTGGGTTTTGGCCCGGATTTCGGTAGGACACGGACATTTCCTCGTTGGACCGTTTCTTCGTCGCGCACACTTCTTCGTCGGCCACTTCTTCGTCGCGGAAACTTCTATGTCGTCATCACATAAAGGTCATTACGAAAAATTGTCAAGAAAATGTGAAAAAGTACCAAGTTTCTTGACATAGGCTCAAACCTGTTAAAGGGGTAGGGGAACTTCCTATACGCATCGCCTTTATTATTTTGGCACTGACGTTTCTTTGCAATTTTAATTCAGATGGTCATTTACAACTATATACTGAAAATGACGCCAAGAAGCAGGGCTACATTTTGTGTATGAAACTTGTGACTTGTAGAAAAAGTCAGAAATTTGGGGTTACCTGATAAAGTTAAAGTAAAAAAGATATTAACAGATTTAAGCCTAACAGATTTATGCCAAGAATGCCATGAAAACTTGGCACTTTTTCACATTTTCCTGGCACTTTTTCGTAAAAACTTGGTACTTTTTCGTAATGACCCTTTAAAGGGCCATGGTCTTTGCGCGCAGTAGAATGCGCAAAGTTTGAATTGGCGGGGGACACTTCTCTTTCGTCTCAAACTTTACTCTTTGGAGTCGTTCGACATTAATCCAAAGAGTACACTGATAGACGAAAGAGAAGTGTCCCCGCCAATTCAAATTTTGCACATGCCACTGCGTGCACAAAACATGGTCCTGTAAAGGGGCATGGTCACCTGTTACAAATTTTGTCCCCGCCAATTCAAAACTTTTTTGCGAATCGTTGAACTTGTGTATGGATTTTTCAACTTGGTCTCTAACAAAACTATCCCTAAAATTAAATTCTAGGCCTTGTTTTGTTAGAAACCAGGCTCAAAAATCTGTACATAAGTTCAATGATTCGGAATTTTTTTTGAGCTGGCGGGGACAAATTCAAAAACAGGTGACCATGTCTCTTTTAAAAGTTTGTTCCGACACCACGGCTTTTCAAAACGCCCTAAAGTGTGTCATTTAGCTTTTCAAGCGAATTTTGTGGGAAATTAAAAACTCCTCAAATTTGACTAGAAAAACGTGTTTAGACTTGAAATGGCTTCTAGTTTTATAAAATCTGTATTTTGAAAATTCGATCTGTATTTTCTGCAAGGGGAGATTCTCAGATTTCTTTTGGTGTATAAATCACCCTCTTAAATACAAATCTCGCAAACCTTATACAAAAAGAAGTTGCTTTTCAACTTTTGCCTTGTATTTGACGTGAATTCTGGACTTTCATTACTTCATAAGAAAAGCTGAAAATCTGATCTCTATGACCTATGTCTACTTTTCGATTTTAAGTCGAGTGGGTGAATAAAAAATTGCAATTTTTTTTTGAAAAAACGGATGTACCAGAGGGTGGGATCGAACTCGTGACCCCGAGGAAAATAGCCTACTTTGCTATGTAAATGGTGTGACGAAGAGCTTCACCCACCGGCGCATTTTATATTAATTTGAGAAAAGTGTTTAAAGTTTAAACATCTTCGAAGTAGCTTTCTTACACTAAAAATGATATTAAAGCTATTTTCTGACACATTCCTGAATAAAAAATCGATTTTTTAGTAAAAATAATTTTGAACAAAATTTAAGTTTTGGCCTTGGGGGACCAAGACGAATCAAGATTTTGCCAATTTTCGGTCTAAAAAGTTTTTCTTAAACTTCAGGTTTCATGTAGAAAAGTGTCATAAAATAGCTTTTTATTGTTTTTAGCGAATAAAAAACCCTTAGGAGACGTTTAAATACCATTCTCATATTAGTACTAAAAAAATTCGAATTCTCAAAATAGGTTTTGAATTTTAGAAGTTTAAAAAACACATAGTGCACACCTTCCCTTTTGGGGCTACACAAAAATTATGAAACTTCAAAAATATCTTTTATACAACAGGGTGAACCATCACAAACATCCCTTTCACAAATCTCACACTTTTTGCAACTCTAAAAATCAAAAGTTTTCACAACGCGATATTTTTCTTACATGTGATCAAAATCGAAATTTCTAAATATTATAAATTTAAAAAACACATAGTGAACACCTGCCCATTCAGGGCTACAAAAAAATTATAAAACTTCAAAATTATCTTTTATAGGACAGGGCAAACCATCGCGGAGGGAGGGAGTTAGGCCAATCCTAGTGAACACAGCATGAAAAAAGAGGAAAAGTCGCAGCGTGTTGGCAATGGAGTCAGAACAACATTATGTAAACAGTTGCTCAAAATCGTGGTTGGGGGCATAGTCGCACGGGCGTCGGCGCGACCCGGCGCAGGCTCGACGGCGCACAATTTTTAGCCTGGAGAAGGCGCTGGCGCCGGCACCCGAAAATTCTTAAGGTCGGCGCCGGCGCCCATTTCGTAAAAAAATACTTTTTTGCAGTAAAATGTTTGCAGTAAAACGGAAAAATGTTTAATATTTTGCTCAAACACAAATTATTTTTACTTTCATAAAATTTTTAAAGGACCATGGCTTTCGCGCGCAGCGGTTGTCCCTCGCCAATTCAATTTTTTTCCCCAATCATTGAAGTTCTGTACTGATTTTTCAACTTGGTTTCTAACAAAACTGTACCTAAAACTGAATCCTAGGCTTGTTTTGTTAGAAATCAAGTAGAAAAATAAGTACAGAAGTTCGATGATTAGGAAAAAAAATTGAATTGGCGGGGGACAATCGCTGCGCGCAAAAATCGTAGTCCTTTAAAGGGCCATTGCCGTCCAGTGTTTCCAAAAAACCGAAACGGAAAGCAGAAACCGAAATATAACCGCAGAAAGCAGAAACCGAAAAGAAGCAGAAGCATAATGCTTCTGCTTTTGAAATTTTCGGTTTTCGGTTTCGGTTTCTGCGTTTGAAACTTTCGGTTTCGGTTTTCGGATCATGCGTTTCGGATCATGATTAGGATCATAACAATCATGAGTTGTTTAAGAAAATGCGCTCGCTTATCAACAAATTCCGCCATTCTTTTAGCGCTACGAAAGTGAGATTCTTAAGAACACTAACAGATTCCTAATTTTTTAAATTTCAGGAACTAAGTGACTCAACTGGCTTGTCTTTACTCGCTCCAAGCACAACTAGGTGGGCGTCATATATCTTAGTCATCGGTCGATTTTTGGAAGTGAATGAAGTAACTGCTAACATAGCGACCAAAAGAAAATGGGATGTGCTGACTCATGATGAGATTGAAGTCTGTAAATATTTTTTGCCAAATTTTTATTTTTTAATTTAGTTCCTTCGATGTGTCCACCAACGATCAAGCGTCCTCGTCGAAGTGCTTTGCCGCATACAAAGTGAAAAAAATGTGACAATCAGCAGCTGCCTAGATTATTTCAAAGCAATGAAACGAGGAATTGGGAAAATGAAGGTTTGTCATCTATGGATTATGAAAAAGTTCTGATCAGTATTTATTTGAGGAAGTCCAAGAAATTAGAGACATGGCAGAAACGTTAAGCCTACTTTTGGAAAAGCGATTTTCATGGATGGTGGATGCAAGTAGCCCAGAGTTCGACCCAATATACTTGATGGCTGCAGCATTAGATCCGAATACAGTGCGACGACTAAGTAAAGTAGAGTTCGAGCATGCTGTGAGAGAACTGCAAGCTTTTGTATGTTGAACTTTTTATGTTTTATTTGCTAGCCATTGAAAAATTTAGGTAGATTGGCAGCCATCAGAGCAATCAGAAAATAGTGGATCTACGGAAGGCAGTGTGTTGGACCGTCTGCTCGGCGAAATTGACGAAGAGGAAAAACAAAAGCGGCAGGTTGAAACAGGAACTTATTCGGGCGCTGAATCATGGATCAGTGAGATTTTGAAGCAAGGGATCGCAGTTCAGGCCGCATCCAAAACACCTGTTGATGCATTGAAGTACTGCACAAATTTGCTGTTGTCGGTTGGTCTTCATTGATTAGGCAAAAGACTTTACAGATTACCTTAAGGAATATACCTTAAGGAGTATTTTCGCCGTAGATATATGTTCGATATATGCCTTTAGGAATACAAAACGGTGGCAATTCTAGCCCTGAATGTTCTAACTGTGCCGGCTACAAGTGCGCCAATCGAGCGTGTATTCTCTCTAGCGGGTCTTGCAACTAGGAATCAAAGAAATCGGACAGAAATCACTTTGCTGAATTCACAACTCGTAGTGTTCTGCAATTAACTTATCGATTAGTTATCAATGTTGTATCGGTGTTAGACGTGTCTTTTTAGTTTGAATTGTATGTAATTGGATTTGTTTCATGAATAAAAATGAGATATGAAATTAACCGACTGAAATACTGGCTCTAAAAAAAAGCCACTCGGGTGGCTAATTTTTTAGTGGAATTGCTAGAGTATTTAAAACGTTATGAAAATCAATGTTAAATGTTTCTCAGTAAAATAGCTTTTTTAAGGGGTGATAGGTTATATCTCTGGGCTGTATTTTGTGAGAAAAGTTCTGATAGTCGAGAGTGTGGATTATTATAGGTTAAAGTCTAACTGCAGGAATCAAAGGGAGATTTTTATAACACTCTGTACTTTGATTAACATGCGTAAAGAAGACTCAAAATATCTAGATTGTCAGATTACAGGATCTTATAATCATGATTAACCAGAGAAAAGTTTAGTGCTGAAGAATGAAATAAACATAAACTGCAGAAATAGAAAGCAAAAGCAGAACTCAAAAGCAGAATCAGAAAGCTTCCAAAAGCAGAAACCGAAAATTTCAAAAACCGAAACCGAAAGCAGAAACCGAAAGTTTAAAAGCAGAAACCGAAAGCAGAAGCCGAAAGTTTCAAAAGCCGAAAACCGAAACCGAAAGTTTCAAAAGCAGAAACCGAAAACCGAAACCGGAAGTTTCAAAAGCAGAAACCGAAAACCGAAACCGGAAGTTTCAAAAACCGAAACCGAAAGTTTCAAACGCAGAAACCGAAAGCAGAAACCGAATTTTCGGTTTCTGCTTCTGCTTTGGCATTCTGCTTCGGTTTTTTGGAAACACTGCTGCCGTCCCCGACAACAGTTGTCCCCCGCCAATTCAAATTTTTTTCTGAATCATTGAAATTATGTACGAATTTTTCAACTTGATTTCTAACAAAACTACCTAGACCTTGTTACCTAGACCCTTCTAGACCTTGTTTTGTTAGAAACCAAGTTGAAAAATCAGTACAGAAGTTGAATGATTAGGCACGAAAATTTGAATTGCCGGGCACAGTTTAAAACAGGTGGCAATGGCCCTTTAAGGAATTTAGTCATTTATAGGGTTGTCGATGCATCGAAATTTTCGATTAATCGAATCGAATCGATAATCGATAATCGAAATTTTCGATTAATTGAATCGAATCGATAATCGAAATTTTCGATTAATCGAATCGATAATCGAAAATCGAAATTTTCGATTAATCGAATCGATAATCGAAATTTCAATGAATCGAATCGAAAAACCCGAAAATTTTTGATCCTCTTAACACGCAAAAGGCCGACTGTAACTTTCTGGTGTATAACCCTAACTTTCACGCTGAGCACGATGGCGCACGAAATTTTCGTGAAAAGGTGTGAGTGGAACGGGTAAAATAGCTCCTAAAAATAGGTCACTTTCACCTACTCTTAACCACCTGGAATTTGTGCGAAAAATCGGCGGTACTCGCTTAAATAAAGAAGGACTTAGATGTGTAATATACCAGAACAGAGGGCGTAATCAGGGCTATCTATTGCTCGCAAACTTGTATCTGAGTGATTTCAATTTACCAGAGCATTTTGGATTTTCTCATTACAAGCCAGTTTTCGAAAACCCTCTATTAATCATGAAATGGTCCTAGACATGCCTAGACATATGTAAAACACTTGTGTCTTACATATCATTTCGGACTTTGGCTTCCAAAAAATTATTTAAGACTTTTTTGGCTTTCAAAAATTACTTTAGGCTTGTGTTTTCTGGAAATTATTTCAGACTTTTCTTTTCAGCAATTACTTCAGACTTTGGCTTTTCCATGTGTACACATTCTCCGTCTGATATAAAAGGCTACCTTAAGACCGCAGAAGATTCCATTAATAATGGAATCGAATCGATAATCGAAATTTTCGATTAATCGAATCGAATCGATAATCGATAATCGAAATTTTTCGATTAATGAGTGCGATTAATCGATTTCGATTAATCGAATCGACAACCCTAGTCATTTATTAAGATAATTTTTACAAGTTTTTGAAAAAATAAGTCATTTTTTATTGCCGACACCAGCAATGGCGCCGGCGCCGGTTTGCCGCCCGAAAAATTTTAGCACAATCAGGTCGCCGGCGCCGAAAATTTTCCAAAGTCGGCGCCGGTGCCTTTTTTTCGGTGGACCGGCGCCGAATTTTTCGGCCGTGAAACTATGGTCGGGGGTAGTCACATATTCCGAATTAATTCCAGGCGGAGTCGCAATATGTGAACTCAGATTTACATTGACTGGGTAACAAACATTTTTATGGGGAAATAACATACAGCAACATCTGAATGGCTTGGCAATTTTCTTAAAAAAAGAATTTCAAGTCAATCTTATCTCGCAGCGATTTGCTTGTTCGTTTTTATTGCTTTTCACCGACAAGAGTGGCACAAATAAAAGTCGATCGGCAACAATTTTCAAAAATTGAAATAAAATAAAAATATTTTTTATTTGGCTTTAGTTGATTTGAAAGTTAATTTTTTGGGTTTCAGCTTCCAAAAAGCATTCGAATATGGCTCTACATGTAAATGGCTCTGCACCAACAGCATTCGAAAGCAGTCATGAAGTGCCTCTAACTATGGATCTGCTTTTATCTGAGCCAGCTTATATAACCGACGTAGAGGAAATGATCATGAATCAGCAGGGGTCACGCGAGGTGTGAAATTTATATCAGAAGTTTTGTATCATTTATTTTTTGCTAGGTTCCGTTTTCTGGTATGGATAAGAGTGGTCGTGGCGTTTGCGTAAAAAATGAACTCAAAGCATGTAGGTTTACTCTTTGGACCATATAGGTGGTTTAAGTGCTGTTTTAGGTGCCTAGGAGCCCACTGTCCGTTGAGGCATATCATCAAGGATAAGCAGGTGGTCTGCAAGCACTGGTAATTATCTGAAGTTCCCAGTTGTTCATCGTAATTTTTTTATTTAGGCTTCGTGGGCTATGCAAAAAAGGTGATCAATGCGAGTTCTTACATGAATACGACTTGAGCAAAATGCCAGAGTGCTTCTTCTTCTCCAAATACTGTATGTTCTGACCTTGATGCCCGTACTTCGTTGTTTTATTCCACTAGTTTAAGTGGCGTGCAGCAATCGTGAATGTCCATTTCGTCACATTGATCCAGAAAGCAAGATAAAAGACTGCCCGTGGTATGATAGAGGTTTTTGTCGGCATGGTATGTTGCTTGTCTGCTTCTACATTTAAAACAGTTGGCTCGCCGCGAAGGGAATACTTTGAGAGGCGGGTACCAGTGAAATTCAAAACAGAATTAAAATGTCGCATTTTAGTGAAAGTAAAGGAAAAATATGGCTTCTAATCGAACCATCGACCAACTTTCACAGTACGCCACCGCTTCACTACTGAGCCAAAATTAATTTTCATTAGATATTTCGGCGCTAGTAGCGAATACCCCCCCCCAAGCATCCGACCTTTAAAAATTGCTGTAACTACCTTGCAAACAACAAGTTTAGGCTTAGCCCTTAGGCTTGGGGTAGGCCAGCGTACGGAAGTTGTGACTAATGAAGAGTTTGCGCACATTTTCCGGGGTCTGGGACATATATTTGGGTACTTTTTACTAAAGTAAAAAAAGTGAAAATCGTTGGGGGGGGGGTATTCGCTACTAGCGTCGATATTTCTATTAGAGTACTCGACAAATTTGCACTTTAAACTGATTCTCGTTTAAATTCACCTGGTACCCGCCTTTCAAAACATTCCCATCGCTGGCGAGCACGCCCCTTTAAATCTGAATGTGGTAATTTAGGAGCTTTTGTAAGCACAGGCATCGTCGTAGAGTTTTCTGTCCGCTTTTTTTGCTGTGAGTTTTTTTCAACGCTATGTGTTCCCTATTCGCTCATACGACTTTTCAGTGGTTTCTGCCCTGAGGGTCCTAATTGCAAGTTCACCCATCCTTCTTTCAATCTGCCTGCGTATGATCCGAGAGGCCCGTCAACTGCAAGTACAACAACCAAGCGGTGCTCTGCCACAACTGTCATGAACGGGGTCACAAGGTTACAAGAGCTAATTTTTTGGTTGTGATTGAAACAACCTAAACTATTTCAGGCTACCCACTGTCCACATTTACCTACGCAACAGCAGCTTCCTCAGATTGATCAAAATAGAGCGAGGAGTTTCAACCAGCCGATCGATCCCACCACTTTTATGTCAGATAAGAAAAATCTGTCCGAGGTCACATGTTACAAGGTTTGATTTAATATAATTTTTTTTGTTGTTGTTGCTAGGAGTTATAGTGCTTGTTATAGTGCGGTGAAAAAGGTCATTATGCTAATCGGTGCAAAAAGGGAGTGCTGGCATTCCTCTCTAACACGGCGCATTTAGCAATGGAGCAAAGGGAAAGGGGTCAGTTGTTTGGGAGTATTTTCGCCGTAGATATATGTTCGATATATATATTTACAGATCAGAACGACCATCGACTCAGGGCGGGTGCACAAGCTTATTCAAACAATTTCTCCAGAGGGAACTCAAACTATTCAAATGAAGGACAAGAAAATTAGTTGTTTGCCTCGAGAATATAAATTGTCATTATGCTGTTTGTCTTCTTGGATCTGGTTCCCGATAAAATAACTTTCTAATTGTCATTCTTGTTAGCTAGTTTTTCGAGGTTTCCAAACCTATGGTCGTAGCGACTTGTTGCCTTTGGATATTGTTTTCTGGAAATTAGCCAGTTGGTGCAGGATGTCTCACAAGAGAAGTACAAGGACCTCTCAGGGGGCAGCCAGTAGTAGCACTGTATCTTCTCCGCATGAGCACATGTTGCATCTGAGTGCTCTAAATCCCTACATAACGTGTTCTCTCTGCCATGGGTATTTAATTGAGGCTACCACTGTAATTTAGTATTTGGAGCATGTTTGTATTTTTATATATATCCATTAATGCAGGTTAATGACTGCCTTCACACCTTTTGCAAAAGTTGCTTGTTAAAACACTTCGAACACAGCACTGATTGTCCCAAATGTCACTTCATGTTGGTCTTTTAGCTTGAAAATTTGATTGTTGACCATTACAATTATGTTTAGGATTCACCAATCCCACCCCTCACATTATGTGGCCTTTGATAGAACTCTGCAGGATATAGTGTACAAATTGGTTCCTGGAATGCAGGTGGAAGAGACCAGGCGCAGGGATGAATTCCAAAAAAAGAAACATAAGTCAGATAGACCTGTGGAAAATGGCGTGCACTCTGCGGCACCACAGCATTCTGGAGAAAATGATGTTACTAATAAAGGTATGGTTACTTATGTTCACAATGGGGTTATGAGCACGGCCCTAGGTAAATGGACGGTGATAATTTTGTCCCCAAATTGCTGACAAATGTCCCCAAATCTCTTAAAAATGTCCCCAAATATTGTGAAATATGTCCCCAAATTTTTATTCTTCCCTACTTTTCATATTATCAGCTTCCCTAGAAAAAATTGGATGTGAATTCACGGGAATTTGAACTCTCACCGAACCCCAATACCAATACCAACATTTTTGAAAGCGGTACCTAAATATCCCAATACCAAAATATCCCAATACCGAAAATTGGGCTCAATATACCAATATATTGTTTGTCGGCAGCTCTAATGTGTACCCCTGCCTTCTGCCTTGAACTTCTATGCTTCTGCGGAGCAGGATTTCGTTCGAATTCATGGCACGATCAACCATCTACCACGGCATTCATCGCAAGAAAGCTAAATTCTTCCTCTAAGCTTAAGGACAATACTTTTTCTCGCCTAAAACAGTTCTTTTTCGGTAAAACCGCAGTTGGATACAAATTGTGATTGGATACCGTAGTTGGATACAGTTGCAGCTGGATACCGCAGTCGGATACTTTTTGGGACGACTATCAATTCTTGAGTGTTTTTACTCGTGACTATCAACTCGTGATAGTTTATAGTGATATTGCGGTGGTGGTAGATTTTAATTCATATGTAGTGGTACCTAAATGGTAGTAATCAGTTGGCAGTACCCAAGTTGCATATTTGACTATTTTTTGTAATGCATCTGACCATGTTAGTAGTTGGATATCTCTATGTCCCATATGCTAACAAATCCAATTTGGTACAAACAAACAGGACTCCCCATACGATTTTAAGTCACAAAAAGGTTGGTTTTGAATTCGAACTGAGTTTCGATTTGATATACTATCACGAGTTGATATTCACGGGTTAACACATTTTTGAATTTGATAGAATTCATATAAAATTCAAAAAATATTATTTGTTAAAAAAAAGAGGCCGGATCAATGCAAGCTCGTCAGGGAGTTCCCATTGTTCGATAGTTTTTAGCTAGTTGGCTAGTATATCGTGACTGTTTTCATGCGTAAAAAGACCTTTTATACTGCTATTTAACATTTCATCATTTTTAACACGTTTTGCTTCTGCAGCCGATAGTTTCGTGAAAAGTCCGATCATCCAAATATCACTCATCTAAAAATTATTTACAGGGATTCACAGGGTAAACAATGTTTAGGAACCATGACTGTTAAAGTAGAGAGTAAGTAAAAGTAGCAAACTAAACAAGACGACACGGAAAATTATAAAAATTGTGATTTTAACCTATTTTCTCTAACTAATCGTGATATCTGCCTCTGCTCTCTCTGATTTAACAGGCCTTCGATTTAACGGTCACCCTCTGTGGGCTCGATTTGGCTGTAAGTCTGAATAACATAAATAAATGTAACTGAATTTAACGGTTCTAAAGGCCGGTTCCAAGAAACCATTTAATCGAGAGTTTACAGTACGGTAAGTACTGAGAAAAGTCATCAGACACACACATTTTGAAAGAACACTTATGGGAAATTCGAATTCAGTATTTGGCAAATTCCGGTTCAGGGTTTTTGAAATCGACAGGGTGTTTTTGGTCGAAAATCAGTCAGGCGGGTCACTGATCAGGGCTTTGCAATGTTCCGTTACTACTGAATTCTATCAAATTCAAAAATGTATCAACTGCAACTGTATCCAACTGCGGTATCCAATCACAATTTGTATCCAATCCAATGTCAGTCTTCCTTTTCCGCCTAAAACACTTTTTTCTTTGCCTAATTTACTTCTTTTCTCGCCTAATTTACTCTTTTCTCCGACTAATTTTGATTCTCGACACGAAATCAACCATTTTTATTTTTTTTGTGTGAAATTCAGGGGTGGGCAAAGACCAGATGGCTCAGGACCCACTTCGGAATGGCCGAAAGGCCAAAATAATTGGTTTTGGGGGTATTCTAAAGGGGAGGTGAACTTTTTGAGAAAAATCGATTGAGCGGATCAGATTTAGGGTCCGATGGGCTTAATCGTCCACAACTCCACCCTGAACCACTCAAAACCACCATAAACCTGGAATTCTGAGCGATTAAGCCCATCGGACCCGAAATCTGATCCGCTGAATTGATTTTTCTCAAAAGTATACCTCTCCTCTAGAATACTCCTAAAACCAATTATTTTGGCCTTTTGGCCATTCCGAAGTGGTCCTGAGCCATCTGGTCTTGCCCACCCCTGAATTTCACAAAAAAAAAAATTAAAAATGGTTGATTTCGTGTCGACAATCAAAATTAGTCGGAAAAAGAGTAAATTAGGCGGGAAAAGAAGTAAATTAGGCGGAGAAAAAGTGTTTTAGGCGGAGAAAAAGTATTGTCGGATGCTTAATGGCTGAGTCCGAAAACCGGCTAAGCAGATGCATGAAAGTTTAAGGCAGAAGTTTGGAGCAGGAGTATGGAATGTCGAATAATTTTATGTTACATGTTGTTGTCACTGACGAAGGTTGTTCAAATGAATGTTTGAATAAAGAAATCTTCTGACATTTCGGCTGAAAATCATGCAAATCTTTAACGGGTCAGTAAAACTTGAAATTTTTATCAAAAAGTGACATGTGTGGTGTCAAACAATTTCTCATTCCATTTTTTCCATCAAAAAACGTATCACTTAAAGCTGATAATATGAAAAATAAGGAAGAATAAGAATTTGGGGACATATTCAGAATATTTGGGACATTTTCAGAGATTTGGGGACATTTTTCAGCAATTTGGGGACATTTTTCAGAAATTTGGGGGCAGAATTAAATATTACCCTAGGTAAATTGATCCTCTAAAAATTGATCCTCGATAAATTGAGTCACGGTAAATTGATCCTTCAATTTTTTTAAGGTTACAGGTTCGAATCCTGGTGGTGGCAAACTTTATCTTTTCACTGAAATAGCTTTAAAAAACATAGTCTGTAAGAATGGCTAAGCAGAACGGAAAGATGAAATTTTTTCTTTTGTTCTTATTTTGTAGCCTGAACTCTAAGGAGCTCAAAAAAATGGTGCGTGGACGTTTCACCTAAAATACGCAAATGCGTATTTTAGGTGAAACGTTTAAAAACAACAGGGGGGACCAAGGCAGTTTTTTTACGTTTTTTTTCGAAAATTTTTTAGATTGTGTCCGAACCATCTCAAACCACCCACAATCACCCCAAACACCGAAATCGTATTGTATCAAATCAGTATTGATACAACTTTTGGGTTTTACCTGCCTGCCTTCGACAGGCACCCTAATTCAATAGGAAGCCCCTTTGGGGGTACATGGTCCGGGATAAGGGCTGACCCTTTGGGGGTACATGGTCCGGGATAACGGCTGACCCTTCAAAATGCTTAAACCTGTTTTTGAAACAATTGGCTGTGTGATAGGATGTGTGACTCATGTGATAGGCTGCGTGACTTTTGTAAAATCAATCTAAAAATTTTCGAAAAAAACGTAAAAAAAACTGCCTTGGTCCCCCTGTTGTTTTTGAACGTTTCACCTAAAATACGCAAATGCGTAAAGTAGGTGAAACGTTTCACCTAAAATAACGCATTTGCGTATTTTAGGTGAAACGTCCCTTTTAAAAAAAATAGCTGGACTCTTTTGAAATGATACTTTAGGAGCCGAGCAATAACCATTTGAAGTTGGTCGGTCATTAGGTGCTACCTATTTTTCACTTCTCAACTTGAAATGCCTGCAGCTCTAAATTTTACAATCAACAAACACCCCCCCCCCTCCCCACTCATGATAACTTATTTTACTCCTTATTAAAGGGCTGACCTCTTCCTACTCGGTGGTCCCCCGCCAATTCAAAAATTTTCCCTTGATCATTGGACTTCTGTACGGATTTTCCGCTAGGTTCTAACAAACTAAGCCTAAAATTCGATTTCAGGCCTGGTTTTGTTATAAACGTGGCGGAAAAATCCGTACAGAAGTCCAATGATCAAGGGAAAATTTTCGAATTGGCGGGGACACCGAGTAGGAAGAGGTCAGGCCTTTAAGAGAATCAAAATTAGTCGGAGAAAAGAGTAAATTGATCGTGCCATGAATTCGAACGAAATCCTGCTCCGCAAAAGCATAGAAGTTCAAGGCAGAAGGCAGGGGTACACATTAGAGCTGCCGACAAACAATATATTGGTATATTGGGACCAATTTTCGGTATTGGTATTGGGTACCGCTTTCGAAAATGTTGGTATTGGTATAAACTAGCACACATCTCCATGTGGTTAAACTAGTACTCAAGTACTAGTTTTTATTCTGCTTTGATATTTCAGACAATGGAGTGGATCATTTGGAGGATCCCAATGCTGTAGTGGAGATCAAGATCCAATCACTTTCCATCGTGGGTTTTTTGAGTTCGCTATGGTTTGGAATCATCCAAGCTTTGGAATTCAAGGTCGCAAGGATGCTGCAGTCCTTGTGCACATGGTGCCTGAGGGGAAGTTAAGCAGTGTGAAATTGCCGTATGTTCGTATATCAGGTATTTTTCATGAAAATTAGTATTGGATTGAAAAGCCAATTCAAAAAGTTAAGGGTTAACCACAGTCAACACAATCAAACGTTTGTTGGCCTATTTGATATTCAGTGATATCACAAGGTATTCATATTAACATGTAAACTTCTTTAAGTATGGCTTCATAGGTACAATGAATTCGACATTTTCTGCAATAACGAGCTCATGGGCAGAGGTATTTTTTATGTAAAACTAAGAAAAATCCATACAGTTGTCTTCCCCAATATTTTATTCTTTTACCATAGCGGCGTATTTCCGGTTTTTTTCAAAAAGTCGTGTGTAAGGCTTTTTAACCGATCACAACAATATTTCAGTTTTTGGATGTGCAATGCACAGTCCCTCAAAATTAAAATTTACCTTCGGTTTGAACTTCAAACTTTGAAGTAAACAAAACGCCAAGGTTTTTGAAAATAATTTTTTAAAATTTTCTCAAGTTTTAATGATTTTGACTGCGACATGCAAAATTTTGACTAAAAAGTTTCTTTTTCAGCAAAAATAGAGTTTCCAACAAAAAGTCATAAAAACATTTTCACTTCTTTGAGCTCTTAAAAGATAAGGAAATATGAAATCGATGTGAGATGAACAAAAGATAAACACATACCAGCACTTACGGTGACACTTCGGCATGAAAACCTGACCTCAGCAGTATCTCCAGTCCTTTCATCTGCATCATTACACTTCCACACTTCATGGAGACAATCTTTTCTTTTTTTAGCAGTCCTTTCCATAGACAAAACACTTCAGCAGACTGCAGACTTAGTGAATATCTAAAAGACCAACGGATAAAATATAGGTGGTGGCAGTATGGTGACACTAGATGATAGCTGAGTCCGAAGCATCAATCACACAAAAACTGACCTTTGTGAACCAGCTGTCTCAGAGATTTAGAGAGACAATGCATTTAGACCGAGTGACGACTGATTCTTTTACTTTTTCTTATAGAATGGGTTTGGCTTCATGCTGAGCTTGCTTTGACTGTTCTACTTCCTCTGGACAAGCCTGCTAGAATAGATAAATTACATTTGTAACAAAATAAAACACCACGCGAACCTACCGATACAAGCTGTTTCTTTGGCGACTTTCCTAACACTTATTTCTTTCCTCGCAGTCATTGTTGCTTCTGATAACCTCAGAGTGACAGATTGCTTCGCTATTTGCTCTTTTTTACCACAGTAAATGTCTCGTGCAGATCATTGAACCACCTAAACATACGAAAATGATTGACCACACAAACGACGGACGAAAAGTGCAAAACCACGGTCTTTTCAGTATAATTTATATACCAAACGACAGCGCAGATATTCAGCTACAAGAAAAGTTGAGCTGATTTTTGTAAAGTTGAAATTTTAGAAACTAGAAATAAATCAAAGCGAACAACTGGCATTTTTACGTGTAAAATAAGACGTTTTGAGTTTTTTTTGTCTTACTTTTGTATGAACACCTGCAATTTGTATTTTTGGACATTTTTGCTACAAAAATGTAGCAAATTCACGACGCTACTCGGTAATACCCCCCCCCCAAAAAGCTACTCGGGAATACCCCCCCCCCCAAAAAATCGGACCTACTCGGTTATACCCCCCCCCCCAAATCAAGATTTTTAGGAGTGGTCAAAACACATTTTTAAGCAATAATTTCGCCATAAAAGGTCCAGAAAAGCAATTTAAAAGGGATTATGGGCTGTATTGGGAGGGGAAGGGAATAATACAGGGGCCACTTTTTTTAGCTGCTTTATCATGTTTTCAACTCGGGCCGTGGCAAAAATAGACTTTATATGCATTTTATGATCAAGTGTACTTCTCGGAATCATGTCTAAGGTAAGTGCGTGCGCGCATCTCTAACTCTCAAGCCCCCTGCGCCCCCTTCGGGGGCGCAGGGGGCTTGGGGGCTTGGAGTTGAGATGCGCACACCCACATACCTTAGACACAAATCACTCGAAAGTGACTCTGGATGCATGAAAAAACATGCATACCAGAGTTATTTATGCGGTAGGCCCCAGTATTTAAAACTATGTTCAACATCTTTGATTTTTCGGCCGAAAGGGTCTCCCCCATTTTCCAGCCTGAGGCTACGAGCCAGAGGCTCAGCCATCCAAAAGTTAAACAACAACATCAGGATCCACGGCTGATCGGTACGATCATTTCGAGTGCTTATACTTTTACGTGCACCACAAGTGGCTGGGTTTGAAAGTGACTTTCAACGCTAAGAGAATTAATACTCTTTGGTACTTATAGGCACTATAGAAGTGGCCCCTGTTTTGTCCCTTCCCCTCCCAATACAGCCCTTGAACCCTATTTTAATTGCTTTTCTGGTCCTTTTATGGCGAAATTATTGCTTAAAAATGTGTTTTGACCACTCCTAAAAATCTTGATTTTTGGGGGGGGGTATAACCGAGTAGCTCCTAGGATTGGGGGGGGGGGGTATTCCCGAGTAGCACTTTTGGGGGGGGGGTATAACCGAGTAGCGCCAAATTCACTCTTCTATCAGACCTTAGCCTCATTTATTAGGTTTCCAAAGAAAATTCAAGTGTAAGATCAGTTATAGTTTCACACCCAGATGATTTTTGGCGTATTTTTGGAAAACTTCATTGACATCTCCACATTTCGAGTGTTTTTGGGACGAGTGATGGCTTATTCAAATGCTCTGGATGTGAGGAAGCGTTTAAGAAAAAAATTAATTGAAAATATGGAAATAACAACAGTTACAAATCTTGCCCAGAGTCGGGCTCAATGTATCAAATTTTCAGTCAAAATTTAAATTTTTGCATTTGGCGCACAAATCGTAAAGTGATTATGTTTTCGAATTTCGAGGGGCCGTGAATCCCATGGAATAATTTATTTTAGTTTCGATTTTTTTTATCCGAATTAAAATTTGTTACCGCACAACTATACAGGGTGCGAGAAAAGTTCCCGGACAAACTTTGAGCTCGTTATTGAACGTAAATTGATTTTTATAAGAAATTTCAAAACGCAGGTTTTTGTAGCTCTAATCAAAAAATGTATGTGAAGTGAAGTAGTTGTCGATGTCAAAAAGTAGCCGTAAAAGTATACTTCCATTAAGTGATAAAAGTGGCTATCAACATCTTTAAATGACCTCACATGTGTTTGTAGCCAAAAGATGGCTTTTCCAAAATATCTAATAAAACTTTATAATACTATTCGAAAGAGGATGAATAGAGCTACAAAATCTGCGTTTTGAAATTTTCTTATAGAAATCATTTTACGTTCAATAATGAGCTCAAAGTTTGTCCGAGAACTTTTCTCGCACCCGGTATACCGTATTTTCTGTAGTAAGTCCCCCGGGGAGTTATTTTTCAACCCTTAAAAATCGGAAAAAAAGTATTTCGATTTTGAGATTTTCGGATGCCCGATAGGGGTGGTGCGGTTACGGTTTTATTTTGGATCCGGTTTATTTTTCTCAGACATTTTTATCAAAGATTTGACAGAAATTTTTACATTTTGCGGACCCCTAATACTAAAATTTCTCTTCTTCTCAAATAGGATATTAAACGTACAAAAAAATAAACAATAGTTGCACTAAAAAACCCGGTTAACCGAAAGAAATCAGGAAAAAAAAACGGTTAAAAAAAACCGGTCGGTTTTTTTTCCGATTTCTTTTCGGTTAACCGGGTTTTTAGTGCAACTATTGTTTATTTTTTTGTACGTTTAATATCCTATTTTGAAGAAGAAGAAATTTTAGTATTAGGGGTCCGCAAAATGTAAAAATTTCTGTCAAATCTTTGATAAAAATGTCTGAGAAAAAATAAACCGGATCCAAAAATAAACCGT
Organism: Ditylenchus dipsaci; assembly: GCA_004194705.1. Lineage (NCBI taxonomy): Eukaryota > Metazoa > Nematoda > Chromadorea > Rhabditida > Anguinidae > Ditylenchus > Ditylenchus dipsaci. Next base: position 524,595 of record SADC01000001.1, on the reverse strand, counting down.
AACCGCACCACCCTAATGCCGACCGAAATCTAAAAAGTGGAATCAACTAAGATCGTGGTGATTAAGAAAACGCAAAAAACAGATTTACAAAAATTTTTCCTTAGGCTGAGATATGGGGTCGAAATAGGGGGAGTTATTAGGGAGGGGGGGGGGGCTTAATAGAGAAAATACGGTATTTGAGTGCGGTAACAAATTTTAATTCGAATAAATAAATCGAAACTAAAAATAAATTATTCTATAGGATTGGGGGGGGGGTCAAGTAAAGTGTTACCCATATTTTGCCCGTTTTAGGAAAATTTTGTAGCCCAGAGAGGCAAATACTGTCCTGTTCTCCGAGAAAACGAGGCGAAATCAGCCTAGGTCAGAGCCTGACGAAACAGGACATGTTTTGCCCTGTTTTTTTTTGAAAATCGGGGCGCCCTCAGTCGCTGACTCTGGCAAATCTCTGGATTTTCGGATTAAACAAAGGTTAAGCTAGGTCCTGAATTTCCAGTCAGCTCCGTAGCTTATGGGTTGCAGTGACGACTCTCAGGCAGCCTGCGCAGGGGGCTTGGCGTTGAGATGCGCGCACACACAATTTGACTAAAAACAATGATACCAGCCTGTGGTTCGAATTTTTTTTCAGAATAAGAAACACGCTACTTTTTTCATGAAATCGGGTTCGAGAAACACGAATATGAGGTTATCTCCTCTATCTATATGTGGGGGTTGGGATTCGAAACTGCGACCAGAGAAAAAAGTTGGCGCACATTTTTCGTCGCTCCCTATATTGAAGACAACTGTAGTAGAATTAGTCCTGTAAAGCTGCTAGGATATGTAAAAAAATTAAAATACACATACCGTATTCTCTCTAATAAGCGCCCCGGGGAGCTTATTAGAGAGTGGCAATTTTTTCAAACTTTAAGTGGTCTGAAACTTCGGTTTCATTAACTTTTTGAGCTCTGTAAAAGTGCCTGTTAGATTTTTTAAAATCCTCGCGGGAACTTTTTACAGAGCTTAAAAAGTTAATGAAAACAGAGGTTTCAGAGCACTTGAAGTTAGGGGGGGGGCTAATTAGAGAGGGTGCGCTTATTAGAGAGAATACGGTAACTTAGACACCAATCACTCATAAAAACCTTAAAGTACTTTAGATTTCTCAATGGCGTTCATTCAAAAACCAGATGGAGGGACAAGCTCAACGACCCACTCGAGCTTCACTACGAGAACATGTTGATTTTTAAAGTGCAACCAGAGAAAACAACCACTCACTTCACTCATCAAATCTTTCACTGCGATCTTTCACTTTGTTTATAGTAGCATTTCTTGACTTAATAAAAATTTACAAAAAATCAGCACAACAAGGAGATAAAACCACAACAAACTTCTAATATCATATACAACAACGATGTGAAAATACGGCGTAAACTCATTTCCCCAATTTTCTTTTATTTCTCTTTTATTTTTGGATTCTAGCATTTTTCGGCGCTACTGGAATATACCCCACCCAATAGTTTAGGCTTTGGCTTAGGCCCGTAGGCTTAGGGTTAGGCTAAGGGCCTGGCATTACTAACAAGGGCTTTTGCACAACTTTTTTTTTCAAAAATGGTGATTTTAGGTACCCTCGAAAAATTATGGGGAGGGTATATTCCAGTAGATTTTTTATGAGGGGTATATTCCAGTAGCGTCCATCTTTTTAATATAGTGTTTTCTTGATTGTTTTCATACATTTTTTTTAGCTTATGCGAAGTTTTTAGGCGCGGCATAGGCCAGCGCACGACATGTGTCCCAAACTATGTCCGAAACATCCTTAAGCTAGCTTCGTTTCCAATTGCTTTCCTAGCCATTATCTCAGTCATAAGTCATGGGTCTTAAAAGTTGTTCAGAAACAGCCGAAATAAAAACACTAAAACTAAAATAGCCAGAAAATGAAAAAAAATGAGGGAAAACGCTACGCACCAAAAATATATTCGAAAAAAACAGGTTGGCGTTTGATTCGCAGCCTATTCAGCATGATGTGTTCACATGGTTCGATAACAACAAATATTATTGAAAAAATTGCAGGAAAACAAAATAAATAAAGAATATAGGAAAACCGGTCATTTTTGATTGGTCCTCAAAGAATTTTTTTCACATTTTCGCTAGGATAAAATTTGGGAAAAAAAGCTTCAGGGACCAAGGAGAAATATGACCGAAATTTCATGGCAGGAACAAATTTATTAAAATCTATTTAATCAACTTGATCCTTGAATAAATTTTGTGGATGAATGCGGCTGCCGAGATATAGCCAACAGTGCCACATAGCAGGCCCAACCCAATTGAGAACAATCCCATGTAGCCGAAGTAAAGAGTCTGGAATAATCCGTACATTCTGAAATTTTTGCTATATATGGTTTTTAAATAGAGAAAGGAGAACAAACTGACTTAGTTTTAAGAAGTAGAGTAGTAGATGGCATAAAAGTAGACGTAAATGGAGACGGAGCCACCAGCACAGAAACTAAAACAGTTAACATTGATAAGTTGGTTTGTGATAATAATGATTGGAATTTAATGTATATTAGAATCACACTTCGTACTCTTTCGACACAATAAACTTTTTTGGTATACAGTCAACTCTAGTTATAAGGAAGTCGGCGGGAGCAGACAAAAATGTTTTTATAAGAGAGTTTCGTTACATTGGAAGTCTGCTATAACAAAAGTATGCCAACTACAAATATTTAAACTTCGTTATACCGAGACGTTTTGCAGTGTTTACGTCTATTTTTAATCAAAAACGGTTTTCTTGATCAACGATCTCTATAATAGTATTTGGCATGTGTCTGACTGTCCGTCTGTCGCCACTTTTGTCTTTAAAGGGGGCAAAACTTTTTTTTGTCACAGATTCACTTTTTTTGTACCAGATTCACTTTTTTCTGTCACAGATTTGATTTGTCACAGATTCACTTTTTTTGTACCAGATTCACTTTTTTTGTACCAGATTAACTTTTTTTTGTCCAGATTTCCTCATTTCTGTCCCAGATTTAGCTCAAAACCAGGGGGGACCATTAGCACTTAAATTGTCAAAAAATTTTCTCTCATAACAGCCTGAAAGTTTTTCTATAACGTTTCTATCTTGTTTAAGCATTTTCGCCAAAAAATTATTTTTTCGCAAAAATTTTTGCCTTGGGGGAACCAAGGTAGTCAAAGTTTTCAGGACTGAAATGGGACCCTTGGTCCCCCAAGCAAATTTTTGCGGAAAAAATAATTTTTGGCGAAAATGCTTAAAACATGATAGAAACGATATAGAAAAACTGACGCCTACTGGCTTATACCAAAAAAGCTACTTTCTTACCCCCCGAAAATCGACCTACTGTCATATACCCCCCCAAAAACCGACTTTTTTGGGAGTGTCTAAAAAAACCATTTTTATGCAATAATTTTGCCATAAAGGGACCAGAAAAGCCAGTTTAAAAAGGGATTATGGGCTGTATTGGGATGGGCAGGGAATAATACAGGGGCCACTTTTTTTTAGCTGCTTTACCATGTTTTTCAACTCGAGCCGTGGCAAAAATGACTCTATGTGCTTTTGATCAAGTGCTACTTCTCGAATCATGTCTAAGGGTAAGGTGCGTGCGCGCATCTCTAACTCTCAAGCCCCTGCGCCCCTTCGGGGGGCGCAGGGGGTGGGGCTGGATTGAGATTGCGCACACCCACATACCTTAGACACCAAATCACTCGAAAGCGACTCTGGAATGCATCGAAAAACCAGCGCATACCAGAGTTATTTATGCGGGTTAGGCCCCAGTAATCAAAACTATGTCCCGCATAGTTTGATTCTTCGCGACCGAAAAGGGTTTACCCCCTCTCAGGCCTGGGGCTACGAGCCAGAGGCTCAGCCGTCCAAAATTTACACGACAACCATCGGGATCACCCGGCTGATTGGTCCGATCATTTCGAGTCCCTTATACTTTTACGTGCACCACAAGTGGCTGGGTTTGAAAGTGACTTTAACGCTAAGAGAATTAATACTCTTTGGTACTTATAGGCACTATAGAAGTGGCCCCTGTTTTGTCCCTTCCCCTCCCAATACAGCCCTTGAACCCTATTTTAATTGCTTTTCTGGACCTTTTATGGCGAAATTATTGCTTAAAAATATGTTTTGACCACTCCCAAAAATCTTGATTTTTGGGGGGGGGTATAAGCCAGTAGGTCCGAGGATTGGGGGGGGGTATAAGAAAGTAGCTGTTTTTGGGGGGGGTATAAGCCAGTAGCGCCGAAAAACTTTCAGGCTGTTATGAGAGAAAATTTTTTTGACCAATTTTGTAAGTGCTTGGTCCCCCTGTGGTTTGAGCTAAATCTGGGACAGAAATGAGAAATCTGGGACAAAAAAAGTGAATCTGGTAAAAAAAAAAGTGAATCTGTGACAAATCAAATCTGTGACAGAAAAAAGTGAATCTGGTACAAAAAAAAGTGAATCTGTGACAAAAAAAGTATTGCCCCTTTAAAGGGCGGAGGGAAAAGCCATTTAGGTTTGAAAAAGTGGCTTCCATGGTGCAGTGCGTAAGTGCTCGCGTTTTTTTGGCCCAAAATGGTGTTTTTTTATGTTGCAGGTTCAATCTCCACGTAGTGCACACTATTTGTTTTTGCTTGTTTGGCCATTTAGGGGTAATTGGGTTCGCTGATTCCGAATTCTGGCGTCAAAAAAGTCTAATTACCTCTAAACTGGCTAAACAAGCCAAAAAAAAACAGTGTGCCACTACGGGATTGAACCTGCAACACCAAAGAACCACCATTTTAGGCCAAAAACACGCGAGCAACTTACGCACTGCGGCCATGGGAAGCCACTTTTCAAAACCTAAATGGCTTCCCCCCTTTAAAGGGGCATGCTCGCGCGCCGATGATATATTCTTTCATTTCAAATTGGCGGGTACCAGGCACGCCAGAGATTTTGAATTTCAAATTCAAATTTTTCAAATCAATTTGAGTTCTGTGCTTTATCTTTCGTGACTTGTCGGTGATTTTGCTCTCATTTTACGCTTGATTTTCTTACTGACGAACTGTTTTGTTTTAGCGTCAAAAGAGTCTCGTGTGCTCAGGTGGTAATTTTCGCGCATGCTCACGTTCTTCCATCGATCTTGCTGCTTGTATTAGATAAGTTTTTATTTATTTTGTCGCCGTCATTTTCTTTTTCCTTGTTCTGTCTTTCAGGTGTCTATTTGGAGGTCTCAAAGCGAAGGATACAGCAGTCGGTTAGATTTATATTAGGTTCTCTCCTCAGGTAATTATATGACGTTTTTAACCAATCACGCTGCGACTGCATATACCTGTCAAAAGCCATTATAAAATAAATAAATATAGCAGGCAACCAATTTACGTAGTGATTTTTGACTTTGTCAGCCTGTAACGGTCGAAGTGTCACTTTCTATGTGCCTTTCGTGCTCCATTCTGTTGTAACTTGGAAAGGCGGATAGAAGCAGAGAGAGAGCGAGAGCGGAGAGCGGAAATTAACGGCAGCTTTATTTCACAAGCACCAAATAATGATCTAACAACAGCGGAAGCAACAAAGACCCTGACAACGAATCGTAGTCGTGTCAGGACAATAAGAGATTCAAACGGGCGATACAACACCTTCCCTCGCAACAAGAGCTAGCGGGAGAGGTGCTGGAGTCCAATTCTTTTGAATCCTTATTGAAGTCACGGAGAGTCACCACCACCAGCATCCAAGGCAGCACAGGCACTGAGAGAAGGAGCGGCAGCAGATTTTGACTTGGGCGGAATTCGGAAAGCATCCAATAGCAAGGCAGCCAGCAGTTGAGAGGCAGCAGAGGAACCGGCAGAGCAGCATCATGTAGACAAAGGTATGCCCATGAAGACTGATGGCACTTGACCCCAAAGGCATCAGCAGGTGATTCGGCATCAGGAAGGCGGCATTGAGGACATTTCGAAGGCCACCAATGAATCCTTGAGTGGCATGTCCCATTCCCTTCCCTTCCTCTTTGAGCGATAGATTGGTACCAGTCTGCGGTCCAGCGGAATTCAGGCGAATTTCTTCCTGAACTTGGACAATTTCGGAGCAGAGGCTTAATTGGCACCAAATGAAGCAGCAGCGAGAGTAACAGTAGCATCGGAAGCAGCTGTATTCAGCGGATGTTTTGGGCGACATCTTGACAGCAGGCAGCAGTTTTTAGCAGATGTTTGGAGGCACCTTGGCAGCGGAAGGAGCAGCGGATTTCTGGAGATGTTTGCGGAGGCATCTGCGTCAGAAGGAGTAGAAGCGGAATTCAGCAGACATCCGGGAGACGTCATGGCAGCGGCAGGAGAGGCTGAATTCGCGTATTTCCAGGCGAATAGTAGCAGCGGAAGATTTGGCAACGTCTTGGCAGATTTGGAGAGCACCAATCAGGACATTGTTTTTGGCAGCAGGAACTGTTGGAAATTTTGGAACATTTCCACAGCACTTGAGGTTGCAGCAGAACCATCGGCAGGCACCAAGAGAGTCCAGGCGCTTTGAAGAGGAACTTGAGAGCATACAAAGCGGCAGGCCAAGCAGATTAAGACATCCTGATTTGATCCACCACAAAGCTTGCACGGATGAGACTTCATTGGCTTGGAAAGAGCCAACTGCTTTCCCCCAGGAATTTGCAACTTGGAACCATCCGGCAGGCAACCACGGAACCTGAGTTGGGAACTGTCTTGATTTGACCCACGGACAGCAGATAGCAGACTCCATTTCATTGTATTGACTTGGGCCCTGAATCCAGGGATAATCGATAGCAGTCCCAATTCACCATCACGGAAGCGGATAGCAAAGGCATAGCGGAACTGACTTGATTGAGCATTATAGAATGGCAGCTGGACGAGATTGATTCGGCGCTGAGGCTGGAACTTCTTCTTAGCGGCATTTGGCTGGCAGTTTTGGTAGCGGCGGCACTGGGCCGTTCCAGATGTCCAGGCTTATTGCACTTGGAGCAGCGGTGATTGACGTGGCGGACAATCTTTGCCAATGCCTTTGATCACAGCGGTAGCAGGCAGACGGCGGCGGAGCACGGTTTTGGCGAGAATTGTTGTTGACGCTCTCCTTTGGAAGGGCGGATGGCATTGATGGCGAAGCAATCGGGCTTTCCTTTCCAGATGCTGGCGTTCAGCAATTGTGACAGATAGGCAGCAGCTTCTTCCAAACTTCTTTCGATTGACGGCCTCGTCCCTTTTCGTTGACTCGATAGAAGGCGAGTTCGGAGAGCAGCATCTTGGTTTGACTTGAGACCCTCCGCAGCAGGAGAAGGCAGTTAAATTCTTCCTCTTTGAGAGAGCTGAACTTGAATAAGAGGTAGCTGACCTTTCAGCGAATTGACTAATGGCGGAATCCCTTCTTCTCTTTCAGCAGACGGAGGCATTCGAATCGGGTCCACCACCAGCGAGCGAGAAATGAGCGAATAATTTAGAAAGCCCATTACTGTTTCGTCCAGATTGAAGTCCACGACATCTCTTGGCAGGCAGCTTTTGCGGTACTCAGAGAAGGCTTCAGACGAGAGCTTGGTCATGAGGAGCTTCACCTTGCAGGGATCCACCATATTCGGAGCTGTGCAGTCGAGAGAGAATTTGAAGCGGGCAATCCAGTCTCCGAACTTGCTTGGATCACTGCATCAGCTGAGAAGATTCCCTATGTCCGGCAATTGAGGCAACGTTGAGATAGCAGGAGCAGGATGTGCACCGTCACCACCCCACGGTTTGCTGAAGAAGAGCCACCATTTGAGCCATTTGAGCTGATTGCTGAGCGATTGAGCTTGCTGAATTTCCCACCAGAGCTTTAAGTTTTTACATCCATAGCGACTGCGCCAATGTTGTAACTTTGAAGGGCGGATAGAAAAGCAGAGAGAGAGCGAGAGCGGAGAGCGGAAAATTAACGGCAGCTTTATTTCACAAGCACAACAAAAATGATCTAACAACAGCGGGAGCAACAAAGACCTGACAACGAATCGTAGTCCGTGTCAGGACAATAAGAGATCAAACGGGCGATACAACACATTCCATTGGCAGTATGGCTAGGCCCTTGTAACATATCTGTCGGAGCGCGTCAAATCCTGAAGAGGCTGCCTAGCGAAAGTGTTTCATTCCCGCTGGGCTTTTTACCGCTAATTTTTCAGGTTTCGATCGACAATTGGGACACATCTTACGCTTGCATCTTTGTTCTCTGTGGTTCTGGCATTTGTAAAGCCGCTAAAAACACACACCTTCGGAAATGAGAATGTAAAGTTGTTGCAAACACGAAAAATGTGGGCAAAACATTGAGTTACAAGAAAGTGCGGACTGAATGTAGGTCGGTTATGATAACCTAAAAATTTATCGACTGGAATCGGAAAATTGGAAAGACTAACACTGCCGCATTACAACACTGCCGTCCAAATATCTTCTTTACGTCACAGGATCCTGATGCTGAAACATCAATATTACCGGATCAGAGTATGGTTAGCTGTCGGGATTTTTTTGGCTACAGAAGTCAGACGAACACGAGTCGCGATTGGTGTCAGATTATTAGCAATGATAATGGGGTACCATTCGGCAGAAGACCTCTATCCCTTCTCCCTCTTCCAAATTACAAACGGTTCTTTCCTCCGGCAGTCAGAATGTTATCGGTTTCATTTAAGCTGAAATACAACAGGTGATATAACTTCCACCTGCATTGAGAGCGAAAAGGATCATACTCTTTTTGCCGCAGTAATCGAATTGATCAGTGTGTTTTCCTTCCATTTTCTATATCCATCAATTAGTCAGGTATGGGTTGGTCTGTGTGCTGTTCAGCACTCCCGATTGAGAGTACACTTTCGCTAGGCAGCCTCTTCAGAGAAGTTGACGCGCTCCGACAGATATGTTACAAGGCGCCTAGCCATACTGCCATGGAATGGAGCACGAAGGCACATAGAAAGTGACACTTCGACCGTATACAGGCTGACAAAGTCAAAAATCACTACGTAAATGGTTGCCTGCTATATTTATTTACTTTATAATGGACTTGACAGGATATATGCAGTCGCAGCGTGATTTATAAAAACGTATAATAATACCTGAGGAGAAAACCTAAAATCATAAATATAACCACTGCTGATATCCTTCGCTCTTGAGACCTCAAATAGACACCTGAAAGACAGAACAAGGGAAAAGAAAATGACGGCGCACAAATAAATAAAACTTATCTAATACAAGCAGCAAGATCGATGGAAGAACGTGAGCATGCGCGAAAATAACCACCTGAGCACACGAGACTCTTTGACGCTAAAACCAAAACAGTCAGTCAGTAAGAAAATCAAGCGTAAAATGAGAGCAAAAATCACGACAAGTCACGAAAGATAAAGCACAGAATCAAAATGATTTGAAAATTTGAATTTGAAATTCAAAATCTCTGGCGTGCCTGTACCCGCCAATTTGAAATGAAAGAATATTCATCGGCGCGAGCATGCCCCTTTAAGGCCAATCGTCTGCCGTCTTTGTAATGGCTTGTTCACGTTGTTCGAGTTAGAGTTAGAGTTCGAGTTCGGTTTTTGGTTACGTGAACACCTCTGATCCGAACTCTAACTCTAACTCGAACTCTAACTTTAACTTGAGGGTGTTCACGTACCTCGAGTTCGAGTCTGAGGTCAAAATTGAAAGTGTTCCATGTAGTTTGTGTTACTGTTTATGTATATTTTTTTATTATTTTTCTCACGACGACCATAAAAATGCAAGTTTATGAAAGAAAGTTACTTAAATTGCTACATCAAGATTAATTAAATCATCTGCTCCTGAAAGTCAACATTTCCAATACCATTAAAAAAACACAACAAGCTTTGTTCTGATGTCTTTCGCACTACCACTGCTTTATTCTTCTGCTTGTCCACCATCAAGTCCTCTCCAAGATCTAGAGACTGCGGCGGTCCCTCCACATCCACTTCTTCATTCATTCTCTTGTCTGAGAAAGTTGTGGAGCACGCAAATGGCCAGACAATATGGTCGGCTGTTTCATGGGAGCACTCAATTGTTTAAGCAAGATCCTCCACTTCATGGCCATTATTCCGAAAGTGTTTTCGATACGGTTGCGTGCTCGGCTGGTTCGGTAGTTGTATATACGCTCATCGTGGTCCATATGGCTCCGACCAAATGCTTTCATCATATAAGGGGACAAGGGGAAGGCACCGTCGCCTATAAAGAAGAAAGGAGTCATGGTTTGGGTATTGGGAAGACACTTAGGTGCGGGCAGATGGAGGGAGCCGTTCTCCACGGCTTCTTGAAGTCACAGGTTCCAAAGATTCCGGCATCGCTTTCATGCCCGTAGGTGCTAATGTCTGCGTAGATGATATTATGTTTGCATCACACACTAACATCATAACAGTTGAAAAATAACTTTTATAGTTAAAGTAGAGGCTTCCTGTATTGGCTGGCTTGCGAATCTCCACGTGCTTCCCGTCGATACAACCTGAATACATTATGAAGGTGCGTGGTGATAAGCAAATAAAAATACTACCAATAGTGTTAGGGCAGTTCATCTCTTCCAAAAAGCAATAAAAGCAAGGTAAAAAAGTGTTGTAACTTAATCCATATAATTATTTAATCTTAACGTAATCTCAATAAACAATATAATAAACAATAAAAAAAAAATACATAAACAGTAACACAAACTATATGAACAATTTCAATTTTGACCTCAGACTTGAACTCGAACTCGAGGTACATGAACACCCTCGAGTTAGAGTTCGAGTTAGAGTTCGGGTTTTTGGTTACATGAACACCTCTTACCCGAACTCTAACTCGAACTTTAACTCTAACTCGAACAACGTGAACAAGCCATAAACTAATGTCGGATATCTTTCCGGAACCCTCAAGTTCAACATCTTAGCTTTCTTTTAAAGACCATACTTGTTGATGACAATGGAATTTGGAAAATTCAAATGCGCGCTCCGAAATTTTGTTTTAAATCATTTATGTGTTTAAGAATAATGATCAAAAACAAAAGAGCAATAACGGGAATCGAACCTCGTACCAATATTCACCGCACTGCGCCGCTATACCACTCAGCTACCTAAGCAATATTTTTATATTAAGATATTCCAACAACACATAATTCAAAAAAGTATTTTTGGAGTAAAAAATTGTCCGCGCGCATTTGAATTTGCCAAATTCCCATTGTCATCAACAAGTATGGTCCTTGTTCTTAAGCACAATTACGTATAATTAAACTCGCTTCAAAAAAAAAGTTTCTGCCTCCAAAATGGAGATGGTGGATTGTAGCCTGTATTTTGGGTGGATTTTGTGTTCAAGTCTCATTGTAATTTACAACTATTGATAGGTGAAAATATCCTGGAGTAGCCGATAGGTGCCTGCAGGGTTCGACAAATGTGCCCTTTCCGGGCACAATGTGCCCTTTTTTAATTTTCACAGTTGACAAAAAAATGTGCCCTAGAAAAGGCACAATGTGCCTTTTTAGGGCACATTTTTTTTCGCGCCATATTTATGTGCCCTTTTTAGGGCACATCGGTCAGAAATGTGCCCTTTTCAAGGAAAAATGTGCCTTTTCTTTTTCAAAATTTTCTGTTAGTTTTTTATCTTTTTTCAATTTTTGTGTTTTACAGATTTTATTCATATTTCGGCCTATACATGCTTATAACAGTTCACAATATAAATACTTAAAAAAATCACGGTAAATATTAGCGTTTTGCATGTAAATTGAGGATTCTCATTTCTAGATCTATATTTCTCTGCTTTAAAGCGGCTCTTTTCTTCGCAGCATGTCGCATGCGGTTGCGAATGCACATCCACAGAGCAATGAACAAGGCAAGAGGAAAATTATGCCACCTAAGCCATGAGTCAGCCAACCAACAAGAGTTGCGTTCGAGTTAAGCATTAACCCTTCCCAAATAGTGTAAAAATAAATCGAAACTATTTTGCAAATGCTTTTGATATATTCGCTCACCTTGTGCTGAAGAAGAAGCACTAACGGCTAAACTATACTTTAGTGCGGTTGCTCAAAAACGCGTTTTAAGTATTTTTTTCGACGTAATTCAATGTGAAACGTTCAAAAAACATGTTTTAAGGTGTGGGAAAAACCAAAACCGAAAAAAAAATTTTCGTGTTTTTTGGTTTTTGCCTTGGGGACCAAGGCAAATTTTAAATTTGATAAGATAAGCTATTTATGATAAGACAAAGACTTCTAACTGTCTTTTTATATATTTTTATTATTTTTATAATAATAAAATGAATGAACCAAAAATGAAATATAAACATGCTTTGATTTGCAGGGCCTACTGCATAAAAAAAGTATTATGCGTGTTATATATGCATAATTTGCTTATCGAGTGTTTGGTTCTAGGGTGCGCTTGTGTGCGCATCTCAACTCCAAGCCCCAAGCCCCCAAGCCCCCTACGCCCCCGGAGGGGGCGTAGGGGCTTGAGAGTTAGAGATGCGCACACTAGCTCACCCTAGAAATGAATCCGAGAATAAAAACATGTAATATGCACAATATTTTTGCCTTGTCCGGAAATCGAACACTGTGAAAAAGACCGAAAAATACCAATTTTAGACCAAAAAATGAAAATTTTCCAAAAATTTTTTTTTCAGTTTTTGGTTTTTCCCACACCTAAAAACATGTTTTTTGAACGTTTCACATTGAATTACGTCGAAAAAAATACTTAAAACGCGTTTTTGAGCAACCGCACTAAAGTATAGTCCTACCGCACTAACTGGTGACAAATAAGTTCGTGGACAAAATTCGGGCTAATTGTTTGACAAAATTTATTTCGTAAAAATATTCCAAACATATGGTTCGTAGCCCTGAATCTCCTCTTTTAAGTGTTTTTGACATAGCTAAAAAACAGACACAGCAACAAACCAAAAAATTCTATACTTTTCCGAGTTGATCTGCGTTTACCGTATATCTTCTAATAAGGCCCCTCCTTCTATTGAGACCCCCTTTTAATAAGGCCCCACCTCTCTTGAGAGGTGTTTCTTTGATGTATCTTCTCTCTTTTGTTCCTTTTTTCAGCCCTCGGTTTAATCTATTTTCTCGCCAACAATATTTTGGTGTATAATGTCAAAAACACGATTCTTGACAAGCGTTGGAACTGGTTTTGAGAGCTCTGCGGTTTAAAGCACTCTAGCTTTCTTCTCTGTTGATGCTGTCATCCTTCGCTATGACCTTAGGTATCTTCTCTCTTTTGTTCTTTTTTTTTCAGCTCTCGGTTTTAAAAAATACCTCTATTAGAATCTGAAAATAATAAAACCATAGTCTCCTACCTAGATAATTACAAAAAAGTGATTTATTAACGAAAACGCCAGTACCCAGTAAAGTGGTCTTCGAATTTCCTCGAAGTTGCTATATACCATTGAAAAAATACGTAGCTATAGGTAGCTATCCCAAACAACTAGGTAACACTAAGTGCCCCTTCTTATATAGCCCGATCTCAGTGCGATCGCTTGACTTATGGTACCTGCACATCTCAATTAAACCTTTTGAATGCCTTGGATATTAGAGTTTCTCAGTGCGGAAGGCGACTTGGATTCAATTGTCTCGTTTCAGGCAGTTGGATTCAATTGTCTCATTTTAGGCAGTTGATTCAATTGTCCCTTGGATTCAATCGGTCGTTGGATTCAATCGTCATGTACCGTGCTTTTAGTCTCTACTTTGCCTATTAGCCTCTACTTTGCCTATTAGTCTCTACTTTGCCTATTAGTCTCTACTTTGCCTATTAGTCTCTACTTTGCTACTGCTCCTCCAGCTCCAATTTCACATCCAGAATTTAAGCTTAAAAACTTTATTGTTAATGATGACTTAACCATTAGCAGCTCCATTGCTCGCGCTGCTTTAGTTGCTCTTGATAAAAATGATCAAGATGAATAAAAAATAACACTTCGCTCAGCTTTTGGGACCCTCAAATAAGAAACCAGTTATCCTCCTTGTGCCGAAAAATTGAGCGTTGGAACTTAGAAGAGGTGAAGAACAGAATAAAGCAAACCTCAAAATTTATTTAGATAGTAAACGCTGTCCAAGCTGAAGCTTTGTTGCTAGGAGATGGTTTACAAGGCTCTGTGTTTCCTAATTCACAGCAAAATAGTGGTTCACGCACGTACTTTGAAGCTGAACCTGTAACTGTAGAAATAGCTGCTGAAATTGCTATCTATAATATCTAGCGGCTAGTGATTCTTTGAATACCTTGGAATTGTGGAAGACGTTCGAAAAAAAACTTTCTATGCTAGCTCGAATTGCTAAAAAATATTTGCCCATACAGGCTTCAAGCACGCCGAGCGAAAAAGCCTTTTAGCTACTACCCCTCAACGCAACAGAACTGCGCAATCGACTGAAACCTGAAACAATTTCAAAGCTACCGTATAACCTTTTAATCCCCAGGGGATTATTAATCAACCCCCTCGGAGGGTGGGGGATTATTAGAGGGTGGGGATTAATAGAGGGAGGGGATTATATTTCAACCTCTTCGGCGCTAAGGCCGCCGGAAAATTATTTCAAAAGACTATAATTCTAATTTATCGAATTTCTTCAAATTTGTCTCGCATGTACTTGACTAGGGTTGGCACACAGTTAACTCGACTTTTCAAAATTTTCGACTTTTTTTCTGTATTTATGTGTGTTTTTCCCCAAAATTCTGAACTTGTGACCACGAAACTGAAAGCCTATTTCACTAGCTACACAATGGTATAAAAATTTCAGTTCCGTCTACAAAAAGAGGTCTATTTTAATAAAACGAAGACTCTTCGAAAACGAAGCGAGTCTTCGCGATTCTTCGTTTTCGATGAGTCTTCGTTTTATTAAATAGACCTCTTTTTGTAGACGGGACTGAAATGTTTTATACCATTGTGTAGCCAGTGAAATAGGCTTTTAGTTGCATAGTCACAAGTTCAGAATTTTGGGAAAAAACACACATAAATACAAGAAATAAAGTCGAAAATTTTGAAAAGTCGAGTTAACTGAGTGCCAACCCTATACTTGACGTCTCGCTTTTCGCCTCACTTTTTGCTTATTTTTCATTAGTTTTTTTCTGTGTGAATTTTTTATATATCCACAAAGCTACTGACCTCCAAAAAGCGACTTCACACAGCCGAAGAGTGAACCCTAGTAGCGCGAATGTCTTCCATCATTTCTTCTTGTCGCTTCTGGTAGCGAGTCTCTCAACTCTACGCAACGCCAGTATTATTATTTCGTAAACATTGTTAGTGATATAGCAATCGCAGTAGTTGAACAGGTTTTTTGTGGTTTTGCAGTTACTAAGTTTGCGTCCTCGATCAGGATCAGAAGATACACAAATAGCATGCTTCAAACCAGATAGGTCAATGGAAGGGCCTGGAATTTTTTACAAGATCAAAAATAAGAACTAGTCGAGATGGCAGGGATGAAAAAGAAGGCTGCTAATCTGATAACAAAAACGAAATCTTCTTTGAAAATATCAATAAAATAGCTGTTCAAAATGAAAGGTGAATGTTATTGGATCAAGGTCACGTTTGTGGAATGACAATCATTGAGTTTTAACATGAAAATCAACTAGAAAAACATTAAAGAAAAAGCGGCGCAGCCGCCCTTAAAATCGGATAAGGGGGGGGGGATTATTAGAGGGGGGGGATTATTGTTCAACCCCCCTCGGGGGTGGGGGATTATTAGAGGTGGGGATTAATAGAGGTTATACGGTAATATGTATGCGATCACTATTTCTCAATACATGTTGCCAGAAATAGATGAATTGAATAATGCTGAAATTTAATGGACCTGTAATGCAATTGTACAGGGTGATCCAACTTTTTTACCCATATTTGTTTTGCCCGTAACTTTTTTTATATTCATTGAAATTTTTTGTACGACAACTCATTTAAAAGCCCTGTTTCTACCATTTCGTTTAAAAAAAAGATTGGCTCAGTTTGATTACTCTGAGCCGAGTTACGGACATTTTTATTTAATTACTGGAAACCGACAAATTTATTCAACAAATTCAACAAAAAATCAACAACAATGTTTCTTATCTTGTCTCGACGCTCCTTCCATTCCTTTCAACGCAAATTTCCAGACGATGGCGAAAATCATTCATTGCTCTCTCGATCATGGCTAGCGGCAACTGTCCCATTTGTTCGACTATCTTTTCACGCAGTGCAATCAAAGAGGCCAGAGGCTGATCCGTGTAGACCAACTTTTTATGTAACCCCAACAGAAAAAGTCCATCCAGGTTAAGTCAGGCCATCGAGGTGCCATAAGATTGGTGCAGGATTCCGACCAATCCACCTATTCGGAAATGAAGATTCAGCAGAGCTCGAACCTCAATTCCCCAATGTGGCGGAGCCCCATCATGCATGAACACCAGTTGACCAAAATTTGTCATCTAAAGTGCTCTTTCCAGTAATTAAATAAAAATGTCCGTAACTCGGCTCAGAGTAATCAAACTGAGCCAACCTTTTTTTTAACGAAATGGTAGAAACAGGGCTTTCAAATGAGTTGTCGTACAAAAAATTTCAATGAATATAAAAAAGTTCGGGCAAACAAATATGGGTAAAAAAGTTGGATCACCCTGTATATATTAACTGTTGCATATCAACAAAACAATTTAATGCTAGTTATTTTAACCATGTATAGGCCGAAATATAAATAAAATCTGTAAAAAAACACAAAAATTGAAAAAGATAAAAAAAAAACTAACAGAAAATTTTGAAAAAGAAAAGGGCACATTTTTCCTTGAAAGGGCACATTTTCTGACCGATGTGCCCTAAAAAGGGCACATAATATGGCGCGAAAAAAAATGTGCCCTAAAAAGGGCACATTGTGCCTTTTCTAGGGCATATTTTTTTTTAAAATACGATGTGCTTTGAAATGTGCCTTTTAGGGCACATTTGTCGAACCCTGGGTGCCTGTCAACCCTTGTTTTTTGTATTTTCAGTTATTTTATTTGAGATTTTAAAACCTATACAGGCGTGTAATAAGTCCTTCGAAAGCCCTTTCGAATAAGCTTTATAATAGTCAAAAGATCGAAAAAAGTGTCTACAAAAAGTGCCAGTTTTAGTAAAACTGTTTTACCCGTTTGAATTTTGAGCAAGTATCAAAAATGACAATTCTCAAAATTGCGCTTTTGACCCATTTCAAAAATATAACTTACTTGGCAAGTAAATTGAGATTAGCAACCCTATACTCAAAAGTTCGACATACTCTCTAGAGCAAGAACATACCAAAGCTCAGTTCGTATTGGACGTGTTATTCATTTAATATGGCCCATTGTCTGTACGTAAAATATTTGTTCAATTAATTTTCCCTTGGTTCCTAGCTTATCTTTTCCATGTTGTTTCTTTAAAAAAAATTCTCTAAGGTTAAGTTCACCTGCTCCACCGCCATCTGTAATCTTCTGCATTAAGCAGGAAGTAAGTGGCAACGATGGTAACGCAAGCCGTGACAACAATCAAGATGCAGGCCACCAGCAGCATAAAGCCATACACATAGTAGATTTTATAGGCCCAGAATGAGGTGAAGATAAAATACCTAGAAAAATGACTTTTTAATTTTTTGCTTGAAAGCTTTCAAATAACATTTCAATAAAAATTGATCCAAATGGTAGAAATCCAGCAGCAATAGCCACTGGTGCTGGCTCCAAGTACCACTTTTTGTCTGGTATGGGTCTCGGGACGACATTAATACGGCATGGCACATCAGCTTGTCCTTTCAGATTTCTGCCCACAATGGTTCCCAAGAAACTGAAAAAAATTTCATCAATGGGCATAGGCGTATCCAGGGGGACTGCCCCCGTCAGGATTTTTAGCGTGTTTAGCACCCTTTATCTGTCAGAAATCCTGTGTACGCCTATGGCAGTGGGTCATGGTGATGTTTTTTAGTCAGTGTGATTTGTATTGAATGTTGCTAAAATGGATCGACAAGTCTTTTTTAAGGGTTTTTTTTTGGTATTGAAACCCAGCCATGTAAAAAAACTAAGTGCACAATGAGTGAGTAGGCATCCTTCACGCATCACGTCCAAGGCTGTGAATTTTAGCTCATAATTCAGAGCTGCCATCGGTCCTTTTTTAAAATATTTGTCCTTTTTTGGGAATCCTAAAATTTTTATTTCTGAAATCTTAGTCTCTATTTTTCGATAAATGGTCTGAAATTCCTGTTTTTGTGATGTTTTTTCAATCGATGTTTTTTGCGAATTTTGAACTTTCGGGTGACACTTTTGTACTCTAAAATATTCAACTATTTATTTTCGAATTATTTTTTGTTTGAGTCTATTGAAATAAGTATTGAACCATCCACCGTCGAGCACAACGTTGGTTGGTTCGAATGAGTTAAGTGGCCTTCATTGCACTATAACTTCTTAATACCAACATAAGAAGCAAATTCAACAGGAACAGTTATTTTTTTCCAAAATATACCTTAAAGGAAGGATCACAAACACACAAATGCAGACAATCGCCAACTGTAAAAAGAGATGATCTTAGTTTTTCCAAACAAAAAGTAAATAGTCTTCGACCAACCATAGTTGTGAAGGGGATAGCTCTGGCTGCATGGTAGTAGATGGCTATAGAGTTGACACTCAAAGCTACCTACAATGAATTGTGAAAATAGGGGTACTTTAAATTCAGAAAATGAGATTACGATTGAGATAATGAAGGGGAATAGGAGTGCACCTACAACTATTTGTTTGATCCAGTTTCTGCCACCCACTCGACTGTACATTCCACCACCTGCAAATTGTCGTTTTGTTTATGTGATTTGGGTTGTAAAGCTAGCACCGAAATATCCATTGAAAGGAGTGCAGATGGCATACACAAATATGGTAGCACTCAGCAGGGATCCACGTCTATAACACGCATTAAAATAGTTATGGGCAATATTTTATGGCTGTAACCGAAATGCGCCCTCAAAATTTTGAATTTCACCACAAAATTCAAATTTGCACTTTGCTATTGGGTTATTTGTAATTTAAAAAAATATTTGCACTAGTATGTGGCCCTTGATCTTGGCTTTCTAGCAAAGTATCAAACTCTTCTCAATAATTTCAGCATGCAGAGATTTGGAGATCTTGAATAACTCGACTTTCTTTTTAAAACCTCTCAAATTTTTTATTTTTAAAAACATGCAGTAGAGTTTGATAGCACGTTATAAAGTCAAAATCCAGGGCTTCATGCTAGTGCCAAAATTTTCGAATCCTCGACTCGAACTGAAACTCGAAAATTTTCGAGTTTTCGAGTCCAAAACTCGAATCGAGGCCTCGACTCGACAACTCTATTTATTAGTCTTTGAGTCCAAAACTAACTCTGTGTAGAATTCGGCAAGAATGGCCAGCCCAATGGTGATGAAGAGGACAGTCAACAGATGGTAGCCGGTGCCAATTAATGACGAAAATATGAGCGGGTAGGAAGGTGTACGGAACACATCACCTACAAAGTGATATTACAGTTTTAGTAGATAAAAGACACTCGATAAAACTGACCGTGAACTTGCTTCCAACCATAGTCATCAGGCAGATCCACGTCCTGAATTAATTTTACAATTTACAAGAACCTAATGTATTCTCGATATGTGCGGTCTCTCCCAAGTTTAATTAGTCTCTGGGTGCGACCCCATGTAAAGAGGTTGGTTGGTTGTATCAGCAATAAGTAATGACAAACAGTTCTGACAAGAGATAGCTCACAGCCCGTCAAAATCTGAATTTATAGCAATCGTGACAAGACTGATTCTCGAAAAATTATTGATTTCTTTTCTTGTTGCAAATTTTTCTTATCGCTGTGATCATTGTAGTATTTGGTCTCAAAAAATTCGCCGCATTCTCAGCTTTTAAATGACACCAAATATGCGATAGCAAAAATAATAATAGCGCTAAATTTATTGATTTACACTGCCCATAATGTTTGGACGACTATCAACTCGCGACACTTTTGACTCGCGACATTCAACTAGTGACAGTCTCGACTCGCGACAAGCAACTCGCAATACTTTTTTCGACGATTTTTTCAACTTCTGAAAAAATTATCAAATATTTGTCAAAAAAAAAAGTCTTTTGAACATTAACTTCTCATACCAAAATGTCTTCTTGAACCTGAATCGGTTTAGATCAAGCCAACAAAATAACAGGGAGATGAGATATGGCTGTTTTGAGTAGACCACTTAGAAATTCGTGCCACTCACCTACTTTGAAAGATATCTCAGCTCCCTTAACCCGTTTATGCGCACTGGTACCTACAGGGTACCAAAAATTGCATTGGTCCCCCTATAAATTTTTTAAAAATTAAAAAAAATCTTGCTTGAAAATACTGGTCTGAGCTTATTTTTATCTGCTTTTCAAAATGTTTAGTTTTGATTGCCACATTAAATGTCAAAGCTACAAACTGAGACTAAATTCGCTAAATTGTGATCCGAAAAATGAAAATAACGAAAAATTAAAATAATAAATTTGTGACCAAAAAATTCACAGAGTTAACAAGGACACGTCAAGTTTATATATTATATTGAAAACTGCCATTTACTGCAATTAAACTGCAAAAAGAGCTGCAAAATAAGGTATCGCTAGTTGTAAAGTCATATTTGAAAATTGAAGTTCGGTTTCACAAGAATTTGAAAAACGAGTAATTTTTGGGTACTAATAACTTTCTGACTTTGTGGGAACTTTTGCATTTTTCTCAAAAATGGTAGAAGATATGTAAATTTTTAAATGGTATTTTGTGAAACATGAGTTTAGCTACACAAAATAGTATGACGCTGACTGCGTCCCAGTAACTGAAATCGAGTAGGCTCTCGAACCAATAAAAATAAATATTTTTTGGAAAATTCTATGGTTTCTATTACTCTTTTTGGTGTTCAGGGCGTGGAGGTTAAATTTTCGTATCTGATCTCAACGAATTCAGGTTCAGGAAGACACTTTAGTATGGGAAGTAGGTATTCAAAAGACTTTTTGGTAAATATTTGATAATTTTTTAAGAAGTTAAAAAAATTGTCAAAAAAGGGTCGCGAGTTGATATTTCACCTAATGTTTTTGGAAAAACGGTGAGAACTCTTCACGAGTTCGTAACTTTTTTCACCTATGTTTGTTTTAATTTTTTATGTTTGCATGAAAGAGCAGTGTTTATCCTACCTGCATGTGAATTTTTACAATAATTTAAGCTATTTACAGTTTTTCCGAGCTACCTGTGGTATTTTCGGCTCTCTCCTGTTATATCCAAAACTGTTACATCTAAAAATGGTTCTAGTTTTATCCGGTTCTCGCCAAAAGTTCTAGCACGGTTCTAGCTTTTCATTTTAAATTTTGTTATTTTCCATATAGTATTAGAGGAAAGCCTGAAGTATTGTATCATAAATAAATTGAACTTAAAAGGCTAAAACCTTGCTGGAACTTTTGGCGAGACCTGATAAAACTAGAACCATTTTTAGATGTAACAGTTTTGGATATAACAGGAGAGAGCCGTTTTTTTTTGGGTTTTCAAGCGCTTGAGTATAAATCCCCCCACGCAGAGGGTCGGATGGAGGAGATAACTACATATTCGTGTTTCTCGACCCCGATTTCATAACAAAGCCGGCTGTTTTTTTTTTCGATCCTGAGAAAAAAATTCGAACCACAGGAGGTATCATGGTTTTTTTTAGTCAAAATTTGAATAATTTAAATTGGCGCCTTTTGAATTTAAAAGGAATAGGGGCTGTATTGGGAGGGGATAGACTAAAAGGAAGCTCCTAATTACACAGGGCTCACTAACAAGAAGATGTTGAACATAGTTTAGAATACTGGGCCTACCGCATAAAGAAACTCTGGTATGCATGCTTTTTCATGCATCCAGAGTCGCTTTTGAGTGATTTGTGTCTAAGGTATGTGGGTGTGCGCATCTCAACTCCAAGCCCCCAAGCCCCCTGCGCCACCGAAGGAGGCTTGAGAGTTAGAGATGCGCGCACTCACTTACCTTAGACATGATTCCGAGAAGTACTCTTGATCAAAAATGCATATAGAGTATCTTTTTGCCACGGCCCAGTTGAAAAACATGGTGAGGCAGGCGAAGAATACAAAAATTTTGAATTTTTAACGTTCTGCCATAAAAGTGGCCCATTTCATTCCCTTCCCCTCCCAATACCGCCCTTATTCCCTTTTAAATTCAAAAGGCGCCAATTTAAATTTTTCAAATTCTGACTAAAAAACCATGATACCCCTGTGGTTCGAGAAATTTTTTTTTCTCAGAATCAAAAAAACGCGCGGCTTTCTCGTGAAATCGGGGTCGAGCAACACGAATATGATGTTATCTTTTCATCCGAGCACTCTGCGTGGGGGGGGGTAGGGTAATTCTATACTGCGACCTTTTTAAGTATATGGAGACCAGAAAGTCAGCTTATGCTAAGTAACGTTTTTGGTTGCAGTTCAGAATCCCCCCCACGGGGACTGATCAGGTGGAGGAGATAACTTCATATTCGTGTTTCTCGACCCCGATTTCATGAGAAAGCCGGCTGTTTTTTTGGTTCTGAGAAAAAAAAATTTTTCGAACCACAGGGGGGTATCATGGTTTTTTAGTCAAAATTTGAAAATTTAAATTGGCGCCTTTTGAATTTAAAAGGAATAAGGCTGTATTGGGAGGGGAAGGGAATAAAAGGGGGCCACTTTTATGGCAGAACATTATAAATTTGAATATCTATATTCTTCGACTGCCTCACCATGTTTTTCAACTGGGCCGTGGCAAAAAAAGACTCTATATGCATTTTATGGTCAAGAGTACTTCTCGGAATCATGTCTAAGGTAAGTGTGTGCGCGCATCTCTAACTCTCAAGCCCCCTGCGCCCCTTCGGGGGCGCAGGGGGCTTGGGGCTTGGAGTTGAGATGCGCACACCCACATACCTTAGACACAAATCACTCGAAAGTGACTCTGGATGCATGAAAAAGCATGCATACCAGAGTTTATTTATGCGGTAGGCCCCAGTATTCAAAACTATGTTCAACATCTTCTTGTTAGTGGGCCCTGTGTGATCAGTGGCCCCTTTTATTCCCTTCCCCTCCCTATACAGCCCTTAATCCCTTTTAAATTCAAAAGGCGCCAATTTAATTTTTCAAATTTTGACTAAAAAACCATGATACCCCCCCTGTGGTTCGAAAAAAAATTTTTTTCTCAGAACCAAAAAACAGCCGGCTTTCTCATGAAATCGGGGTCGAGAACACGAATATGAAGTTATCTCCTCCACCTGATCAGTCCCGTGGGGGGGGGGATTCTGAACTCAAGCCACGTTTTTATCAAGAACACTACGAAAATATGCTTTAAGTACCGAAATTAGTTTCTTTATTTGAATTTGATGAGATCTGGTCAAAATTACTATTGTTTTCTGAAATATGACCATTTTGAGTTACCACCCTAAATTTAGACCACTAGATTCCTAATAATCGTATTATAGCTTTTTGGCAGCATGTTAAGCAGACCTCAGCTTAAGAAAAGTAGACCCTTGTGTTATTATTCTTTTTTTGTGCTTTTATGTATTCAAATTTAAAAAACATAAATTCGTACCACAAAAACTGGGAAAAACTCAAATTGCGCCAAAAAGGTTTGAAAAAGTACTTGAAAATCTTGGCATTATGTTGGTTTTCAAGTGCTATGAAATTCAAATTTTGATGGGCCGTGAGCTCCGCTAGTCTAGTGACAGAGCGGCGGTAGTTGCTGAAGTTGGACATGGGTCCGATTCCCACTAATACCATTATACTTATGTTTGGTTTTCCTTGTCATGCTTCAATCAGACCTTCGCTACATCTGTTTTTTTTTCGTTTATTTCGACATTTTGCTCCGTTTTATGACTGACTTGTCTAATCGACCGGTGAGTTCCCTAGTCGTAACCTCAAAATTTTCAAGTATAGCGTCAAATAAGTCAAAATTAGTAAAAAGTCGAAATCAGATTTTGCATATAAAAAATCTCGTGAGATATAAAGTCTTATAATCTATCTACAACTAGAGGAGAAAAATGGTTGGACTAAGTGGGGTTGAACTTGTGCTAGATTTTCTAGATAAATTGACGGGTTCACTCTTTTACAACAGCAACAATGGTTTTCGGCCGTCCCAAAATGGCTTACATCCATCTCAATGTCCAGCTCTTTGTGGTATCTGGCATAGTCTTTGTTAAGGGTCCGCAGCAAAATCATCCATACAAGTCCCACCAAAAGATGACCATCATAAAAGAGTTGAAGATAGAGAACAGTGAATCTGAAAGCAAGTAGGTGAAAATTTGTTGGCTTCAGGTTTGAAAGAAGTATACCCTGTGCTGGAAGAAACTGGGGTCTAGATACTTCTCAAATCGTTTGTCAAAGGCAACATTAGATGGCTTCCAAATCACCTCGTAGGTGAACACAATGTCCTGGTTTGGTTTGATTTCAACTTTCTCTTCGGCAATAATATTCACATCTACTATCTACAATTAAGCGGACTAACAGTCGTTCATCAAAAAGTTAAAATTTTTGCCATTAAGACCTTCACTCTTTTTGAAATAGGGTGACGGAGACATAATCTGTGATTTTGGAGGTTTTTAATAGAATTGGCACCGCTACTTTTTCGACTTTTTTTTAACTCCTTTAAACGGTTTTCTCCCAAAATCGCCCTAAATCATGTTTTTTGTATGTTTAAGGGGCAAAAACGTGTAGAAAAGGTGAAAAAAAGACGTTACCCTCAATTAAAAAAATTAAAATTAAAAAAAAAATCGAATAAAATTTTGACTCGGTCCCCAAGGCAAAATAACCTTAAACTGTACCCAGATACCCGAAAAGATTGAATTTGAACATAGTTTTGTTAACTGGGTTTTACCGCATAAATAAACTCTGGTATGCATGCTTTTTCATGCATCCAGAGTCACTGTCGAATGATTTGTGTCTAAGGTATGTGGTTGTGCGAGTCTCAACTCCAAGCCACCAAGCTTCTTCAATGAAGTAGTGGCAATTTTTTTCAACCAACAAAAATGACCCCAGTTCTTAAAATATATAAAAGTAGGCTGTTTTGATCACGCTTGTATGCATACGCAGGCTCATTCTACTCGGCTTGAGCAGCTCTACAAGCTTACTGCAGAAAATTACTACATTATTTTCAAAATTTTGGGCTTTTGGCCAATTTGAAGCTTAATTACAAATTTTGCATTATGCTTTTTTCGTTAACATTTGCCACTTTATCCGTGGCGCTACCGATGTTGGAAAGAATTAAATTGCATTTTCGGAATCTACACAATTAACTGCACCTAATAGCATCAAAAAGGCGCACAATTTCGAAGGCAGCTCGGGGTATCTGGAGGTCTGAATTTGGGAAGTCAGACAAACTTTAATTAGAAAGCACAGGGTGCCAAGGCAAATTTTTCTTAAAAAATTTCCCGATAACAACCTGAAATTTTGACATCGGATTCGTGTTCATCGTGTGGAACTGCTTTCAACCCATTGATGCGACCCAAGGCCCGTCAAAATTTGAATTTTATATCATTAGAGAACTTTCATGCCAAGAAACGTTCCCAAAAAATTATTGATTTCTTTTCCTTTTTTTCTGGTCACAAATTTTTCTTATCGCTGTGATCATTGTAGTATTTGGTCTCAAAAAAAGTTGATGTATTCTCAGCTTTCAGATGACACCAAATATGCGATGGCAAAAATAATAATAGCGCTAAATTTATTGGTTTACACTGCCCATTTTAGAAAACGACGAGCACTCTTCTCAAGTCCGTTACTTTTTTCACCTATGTTTGTTTCAACTTTTCTATGTTTAAATTAAAGAGCAATGTTTTTTCTACCCGCAGGTCAATTTTTTACATAAATTTGACCTATTCACTATTCAACTATTCACAGTTTTCCGAACTACTTGTAGCTTTTTTCGGGGTTTCAAGTATATGGAGACCAGAAAGTCAGCTTATGCTAAGTAACGTTTTTATCAAGAACACTACGAAAATATGCTTTAAGTACCGAAATTAGTTTCTTTATTTGAATTTGATGAGATCTGGTCAAAATTACTATTGTTTTCTGAAATATGACCATTTTGAGTGACCACC
Source organism: Ditylenchus dipsaci (assembly GCA_004194705.1). NCBI lineage: Eukaryota > Metazoa > Nematoda > Chromadorea > Rhabditida > Anguinidae > Ditylenchus > Ditylenchus dipsaci. The sequence goes on along the minus strand of SADC01000001.1, from coordinate 498,674 downwards.
CTAAATTTAGGGCCTGCCTATAAAAGATAAATTAGAGAAATGCGCAATGAACTACAGTCAAACCTCGATAATCCGCCACCCCAAAAAGTTCGTTCCCGCCTAGGGTCCGACACTTTTTTACACCGATTTCTGAATATTTTTGCTAGTTCTGTTTTGACAGTCTGGTCGCAAAATCATGAGGATCCCGATCTTGCCGATCGTTTTTCAGAATTATGAAAAATTTCCCACTAAAAAAGCAAAACCTCGATAAACCGCCACCCTTTTTTAAAAATAGGGGGCGGTTTATCGAGTTTTGCTCTTTTAGAGAATTTTTTTATAATTATGAAAAACGATCGGCAAAATCGGAATCCTCACGATATTTGCGACCAGACTGTCAAAACAGAACTAGCAAAATATTCAGAAATCGGGGTAAAAAAAGTGTTGGACCCTAGGCGGGAACGAACTTTTTGGGTGGCGGATTATCGAGGTTTGACTGTATTTGATAAAAAAAAAAGACATTTGCTCAAATAAGGATTTGCTCAAATAACATATTGCTCAATCACTTGTTTGAATTTTTAATTGTTTGGCCAATCGTATATTTGATCTCTTTACTTGTTTGGTAAAAGAACATTTGGTCAATTTACTCTTTGGTCTAGAACAGACCTGTGCAAGGGTCGGCCTGGAAAGCCTATTACTTCTTCTCAAGCTTGGATAGGAATTTCAGATATCCTTAATTAATTGATCGCTCAATTCGAAATCCGGTGATGACAATCATTTTGCTCAACTAGTCACGGAATAGCGAAAAGTCTTATTAATTTATTTATTGTTAATTTTAAAATAAAATGTGCTATCATATGTGAAATCGTGTGGCGAGTTAGGTTTGATAGAACCAAATTTCGATTCTATCCACTCGAACCCCGAAATTCGGGATGGGTACCTCTTGCCCAGGTGGATAAATACCTGGAGGATCTGAAAGTAAAAGAGAGATTTTTTAATCAAAAAACTATTCTATCATATGCAAAATCCTGTGGGGAATCCTGTTGGACAAGACCAAAACTGCGATTACACCCACCCAAGCCCAAACTAGGTAACACCTGACCAGGTGTTTATCCATTTGGATAACCTGAAAAATAAAATTTTTGTAAATTTCAAAAAAATCTGTCATCATATGTAAAATTGTGTGGTGACTTGGGTTTGATAAGACCAAATTTCGATTTCACCCACTTGAAGCCCAGCATGGTTTGTTTTTAATTTTAAAAATCCAGGCCATCCAGCTGGATGTCCACCTGGTCAGGTGTACCCACTCAAGGTTTTGGGGGTTCGGGAGGTAAAAATAGACTTTTGGCAATTTTGGGTCGATATAGGGTGTTTGGAACACTTAAAAAAATTCATTTGGGGGGGGGGGGGGCATTATACTCCGGTAGCGCCGAAATTTCTTTCAAATCATGTAAAAACTAAAATTTTCGGTATTTGGAGACTGATGAACCCTCAGAATATTTACCTATCCTGGGTGTTGTGCCCGAGAAGATCATTATGATTTCTGAGATAAACAGGGCTAGAGCAAATGTTCTTTTACAAATATACGATTGGCCAAACAATTAGAAATTCAGACAAGTGATTGAGCAAATAAGTTATTTGAGCAAATCCTTATTTGAGCAAATGTTTTTTTTTATCAAATAGTTCATTGAGCATTTCTCTAATTTATCTTTTATAGGCACGCCAAATTTAGACCACTGGATGGATTCCTAATGATCTTATTACAGCTTTTTGGCAACATTTTTAAGCACATCTAAGCTTGAGAAAAAGTAGACCCTTATGTTATTATTCGTTTTGCACGCTTTTTTGTATACGAATTAAAAAAGACGTAGATCAGTACCAAAAAAGTGGGAAAAACTCGAATTGCGCCAAAATCTTTGAAAAGTACCTGAAAATTTTGGCGTTCTGTTGGGCTTAAGGTGCTATGAAATTCAAATGTTGACGGGCCGTGCACCGGAACCGAGTTGGTACAAAACATTGCATTGGTCCCCTGTTGTTTTTGGGCGAAACTTTTTTTGTGGCGGGTTTCGTTCTCTTCGGTGATGAGCGACCGAAGAGAACGAAACCGCCAGAAAAAAGAGATTTTCGGCCACAAAAAAAAAGTTTTGCCCGTTGTGTTATTATAAAACAATTATAAAACAATTGTTCATATATTGTTCATAATAACAATTGTTCGTTTTCTTTCATAAAACAATTGTTTGACATTGATCTTTTAGATTTGAAGGCAGTTTATAACCAAGTAAATCATGCTGAACACAAATTCGAAGTTCAAAATTCCAGTTTCTTAAGCGTAATGAACGTTTTACGTCAAAATCTTCCTTGGAATATATTTTGAGAAGCAAAAGATATAAACGAAGCTTTGTAATTTGTGGAACTACATTGACCGATTAGGTTCGGCAAAAGACTTTAAAAATTTGATGTAAAAGAAGTGTCGGAGCCCAGACGTGACCCTAATTTGAGAGGGTGACGGTTTATCCAGAGCCGACTGTATAAAAGTAATTTACCTGGTTCATGTTGTAGCCTTAATCAACACCACTTTATTACATTACAAAAAGGTGTGAAAATTTTCAACCTATTTCAAACTTTTTGTGGGTGTATATGAGATGTTTTTCGTCCTCCGTCTCTCCCACAAGTGCTGAATTCAATCATTTGGATATATTCCCATCAAACACATATCTAAAAAAAAATTACCCCAAGTGGCAAGTCATCAATGTACATCTGGTACCAGTAGTTGTGCGACACCGCAAAAGTCAGAGAAGTACTAAGTGGAGAAAAGTTCAACTTCGATATTTTATAGCTACATAATTAGAATACCTATCTGCAGCACTTAATTTTTGCTTGCAATATTCGGTTTTTTCTTGTTTCACTGAATTTTGCTGTCGATTATATAAAGCAGTCAAAATTAGTCAAACCATTGAATTTTATGTCTAGTCCGGAGTACTCCAACTCCACTCCCAACAAGGCTTCACCCTTAAAATCAAAAGTTAGTAACAAAATTTGTATAAACATTTTAATTTAGCTGACCATGGTTTCATGGTAATGCTCAAATGCAGTTTTGTAGCCGCGACAAAAGGGTAGGGAGAAGTATGCGTAGGTCTCCTGTCGATTGCTGTAACATACAAAGTTCAAATAACAGTGTTGTACATGGCTCAAACACTGTAGCCAAGTCATTGAAAAAGCTGACAACTTTATAAGCCCTTTGGCTGCGAGACATTAAAGGACCATTGCCGTCTACGGCCACGGAAATTCGGACTTTTTGAATTGGCGGGGACAGCTAAATTACTGCGAAAATATTTTTCGAAATATTTTTAGTTTGCAAATTAAATTTTTTCAAAATTTTGAACGATCTACTAGTCGAGCCAAACGTTGCTTGACATTGCCAGATCGGACAAGATATAACACAGACACTGCACTACAACTTACTTATAATTTTGGAAGACTCGCTTCGACCAATACACATAACTCATAATTTAAAATGAAAATAAATAAATAATTCAAAAAATATTTTCGCAGTAATTTAGCTGTCCCCCGCCAATTCGAAAAGTCCAAATTTCCGTGGCCGTAGACGGCAATGGTCCTTTAAAAACCTTCGGGAGCAGTTTGGCTGTGTCCACAGTCAAGCCGAGAAAAAGTTCAATTTAGTTGGCAAAAGGTTGATGGGCCACATAGGTCATAACGCAAAACCGTCTCTTGAAGCAAGAATAATTGACAAAATCACACAAACCTGTACGGCCCCACATTATTATACCATAGTACCACCTCTTCACCGTCCTTGTATACGTGATTATGTTCTACAACAAACAAAAATAATGTTAAAAGTTTTGAGAGCCACATTCACAAACCATCAGCCAGAATCAATATAGACTGTACTAACAAAAGCGCAGTCAACAGCCATTTTTCAGAACAACAGGAATACATACCCTAAATTAATCCAAACAATTAAGCTGAAATCTAAACCAACTCCAAAAAACAGCAAGCTTTCAGAAAAATTACGTGTAATATTTAGAAAATTATTATCTTCCAGTAATCTTTTGCGTAGATCAGAGTATTTCCCCTTTTTGAACATAGAAACCGACTACTAATTCTACCGTCATATTACGTGGCTCCCTTGTGTAAACAAAACGCCAAAGCCCCTTCCATCCAAAACCATCCCTCGATTGCAATTATTTATAAGGTGCGAAAAACATTGATTCTTCGGTACCACACTTGCACGCAGCGCCGGCGCGCCGCTGGGTAAAATTGGACAAGTTTGAGCGCCGCAGCGAAAATTTTGTGAGGCGCCGGCGCTTCGAAAAATGAAAAAAGTATATAGTTTTAGAAGTTAAAGGACCATACTTGTTGATGACAATGAGAATTTGGCAAATTCGAATGCGCGCGGGACACTTTTTTTCGTTCCAAAAATACTTTTTGAGGTATGTATTGTTGGTATATGAAAGCAAAAAATAATTATTATATAAGTGGCCTAGATACCTCAGCAGTATAACGGGGTACATGACAATTTTGTGCCGTCAATTTTGTGCCGACAATTTTGTGCCGTTATAATTTTAAGCTTTCAAAGCATGTGACCCTTAATGGTTCTTCACCATCCTAACTACTCCATTACTACTCTTAATGGAAGCAGTGGTAAATTCCTTGCGGTAAATTCCGCCTCCAGATTTTGTTCTTCAGACATTTTTTCTTGAATATCAATCATTAACTAGTTCTTATAGGGCTTTTAGGCCTCAGGCTGAGTGGAGAACCACCTAGTACCTCCTTAAGTGGGCATCCAATTCTAGAATTCAAAATTTCAGATATGGCTTGAAGTAATTGAATACATTGTAACCTGACCAGAATCGTGTCATGAAGACGGTTTGATAATACTAAATCGGCAATTTGACTTGTAAGAACTCTGGAGTAGTTTCGTATCCCGCAGGGTATCCAGGCGGTGCTCAGGTTGTTGTACCTACATGTCGGTATTCAGATTTAAGTATGTAGGTAGTAGGACTTATTTAGAGGTACCCAATGCTCAGGTGGCTTAGGTGGATGGAGATATCTGAAAATGAATGGATGACTTAGGTGAATGGTTATCCAATGGATAGGTTTGAATAAGCAAGTTAACTCTCTTGCTCCGCTAAATCCACAACGGGGTACAAGTGTCGAACCTGCATGTCCACCTTACACAAATTTTTAAAATTTTTTTGATTTTCCTTGTCTCGGTGAAAATTTATATCGGGGATATATACCGTATTCTCTCTAATTATACACCCGGTGTATAATTAGAGAGGGGCGACTTTTTCAAACTTCAAGTGGTCTGAAACTTCTGTTTTCATTAACTTTTTAAGCTGTGTAAAAAGTGCCTATTAGATTTTTGAAATCTGTAACAGGCACTTTTTACAGAGCTCAAACAATAAATGAAAACAGAAATTTCAGACCACTTGAAGTTAGGGGGGTGTATAATTAGAGAGGGGTGTATAATTAGAGAGAATACGGTATGTGGTGAATCTGGACGTCCGCCTGGAGCAAAAAAAAATCTCTTATGTTTCGGCTTCAAAAAGCATTTTAATGCACCAATTCCGATAATCTAAAGATAGTTTGTAGGTAACAGACTGTCTATTGAACAATTTTACGAAACTCAGAAATACCCTGCAAAATAGCATTTACTATCGTCAAACCTTCTTTAGAAGGCTCAAATTAGTGCATAAAACATGCTTTTGAACTCGGAAGACATAAAAAATTGCACTGAGTTGACGACCGACCACGTGGTTTGGTTGGTGAATGAATCATCCAGTAGAACTTAGGTTGAATACCGTATATTCTCGATTAGAAGGCCCCTCTCTAATAGAAGGCCCCTCTCTAATAGAAGGCCCCCCTTGAGGACCTATATATCAGCCTAGAAAAAGAAATTCGCAAATCTGTTTTTCGCGTTTCTTAGTTAGCACGAGCTCACCTGATTCCACTTTTAAAATTTTAGTTGAGCACCCAAAAATCTCAAAATCGAAATATTTTTTTTCCGACTTTTTTAGGGTTGAAAAATAGAAGGCCCGGGCCTTCTAATAGAGAATATACGGTAATAGAAAAACATTAAAAATAATAGGAGTCCTTCACAAGACAAAGAACATAAAATTTAAATTATGGCGGCGAAAAATTGGGTTAAAATTCATTTACGCCTTCAAAATGCTCATTTACGCCCTCAAATCTATATATTGCCATTTTTAGTCAACTTTTCGGCAGAACTTTTTCAATATTTTTACACCAGCGCGTAGCCCTGAATCTTGGCTTTCTGATGAGCTATCAAACTTTGTTGAGTGAATTAAGAAATGCAGAGATTTAGGGGTTTTTAATAAAATAAATTTTCTTGAAAATTTGTCTTTCAAAACCTGAATTCATTCAGCGAAGTTTGATAGCTCATTAGAAAGCCAACATCCAGGGCTACGCGCTGGTGTAAAAATATTGAAAAAGTTCTGCCGAAAAGTTGACTAAAAATGGCAATATATAGATTTGAGGGCGTAAATGAGCATTTTGAGGGCGTAAGTCACTTATAGCCGAAAAATTGTCGGCACAAAATTGTCGCGGCGAAAAATTGTCGGCACAAAATTGACCCGTACCGGTATAACGGCGCAGTTTGGTGACAATTGATCTTGGGTTCGACTCCCGTGTCTGCTGTTTAATTTTTGATGATTTTAGCTAGTACATAATAAACGATTTAATAACTATTTCCGAATAAAAAAGTGGGCGCTACTGGAGAATCGGTTGCTCCCAAACAGCTAGGCCGCTCTGTTGTTTTTTGCGTAAAAAAACCTTGGTCCCCCCTGTTGTGTGATGATCACTTTAAAAATCAACCAAGGCATTTTTTACCAAAATAACAACAGGGGGACCAAGCTGTTTGGGAGCAACCGATTCTCCAGTAGTGCCAAAAAGTGTCCCGCGCGCATTTGAATCTGCTAAATTCCCATTGTCATCAACAAGTATGGTCCTTCAACAGAAAGCACCAGACCTGTTTCAGTACTATGCAAATGCTATCCGGTTGTGAAAAATGTCGGTTTAACGTAAACGAAATTCAAATTTCACCCTTACTATACATAAGCTGGCGCTGCACCACCACCGGCGCGCCGTAGGCAAAAAAGGACATCCGATAAACGCCGGCGGCAAAAAATTTTAATAACCCAGCCGGTGCCGGCAGTGTAAATAAATAAATAATAAAAGCGCTAGCGCTTTTTTATTTTTGTCGAGCGTGCAAGTATGTTCAGTACGGGAACAAGTCTTTATTTTCCACTCAAACACGAAAATACAACAATTCAACAAAATATTCACACATTTTTAACAATCTAATAGAATTACTTTCTCGGATAGGGGCTTCTTGAGCTCCTACCAGTTCCTCTCGACCGGACTTTCTGAAAATCGCTCAGTTAGGATCCGTAAAATGCATCAGAACGCAAAAATCACTTACCAAGATTGTAACCTCTAGCGTCCAAGACCGCCTTTCCAACACCAGTCAGCTTTGGATTTAGTTTCACAAGACCAAGACTAAAATAAATATTAAATATTCGAATGAAAACTGAAATGTGAAAAACCCACAGTTAATGACTTCCCTCAAAATATTCTCCGTCTCCTTCGAAGCAGTGGCGCAGAAAAAGTTTGTCCATGCCAGCTAACTTGAAGGTGCTGTTTCGTATATCAACACCGGTATACCACCGACTGGAACAAAAACTGACTGGATACACCGACCGGATACATTGATGACAGGATACATCGACGATGGGATATACCGTTGAATACAATTTTTCTTTGTTCTTCTTTCATTGTGGCGACGCCCATTTCGTCCCCTGGTCATTTCTTCCCCAAACCGCCAATTCAAAAAAATTTCGCCCTTTTCTAATCTTGATGGTGACAAACAATTTTTTTTGCACATAGTTAAATAAAGTTCTAATGAAAGTAGTTATTATTGAGTAGTTATTATTAGTTATTATTGACGTGGGTAGGAACACAAAGTAGCCATCTTGAATGGGTGTACATCTCGTAATTATATGGTATAATCTCCTAAGTACAGTTGCGGAAAAAGTTACCGGACTAGCAACAAATTTTCACTTCTGACACGGGATGGCTTGTGCAACATTTTTTTCGAATAAAAAGCAATCAAAATAAAAATCCCTGTAGAGAATTTTATGATCTACGAAACTATATTTTTTTCAAAAAATTCATTTAAAATTTACGCAAAAAATTGCAAAGTTTAAAACAATGCAAAAATTCGGGCGCGATAAAAGTTATTGGATGATTACATTTTCTATCTTTTTTCATCTTTCTCTTGAAACTTGAATTATTGAAGTACATACTACTTTGATGTGATGTTCCCTGGCTACAACTTGGTAGGTCAAAAAATTTATTTTTGACTATTATCTGGAAAAAGTTACGACCATCAACGTAAATGTGACGATTTCTAGCCAAAATCAATGGAAATCTGAAGAAAATCCTTGAGAAACCTCAACACCCAATAAAATTCCGCTATGTTTGATTATTTCATTCGGAGAGAAGGATAAGGCAAATATAAAGCAAAATTGTATTCAGTAGGTATATCCAATCTTCGATGTATCCAGTAAGTTTTCGCATCCAGTCGTCAGGCGTTCATCATCAGCTCCTTGCCTGTCATTCAAAACCGTGTTTTAGAAGTTTACCCTACTTACTTTTAAAGACTACCATCTAGCAAACTAATCTCATTGGCTAAAATTTTGGCCATAATTCGCTTGGCATTTGCCCACGAAACCGACCAAGAACACAATTTTGAATTAGGCAATTTAGCTTATGCAGCAAATTCTTACCTCATCATCTGCATTTTTCAGACCAATAGAATAAGAGCGACTAGCACGTGCAATAGAAGCAACCATACCCAAATTATTTTCCATAACAGTGGCCTAGCGCAATAATGGATATACAATCGGTTCTGATAAATATCATAAGACTCACCAAACTCTTCAGAGACACATAATCGCTTTTGATAAACAACCCCTTGTCCGTTACCAGCCGATCAATGACATGATTGATGCGATTCATGGAATTCTCCAACGCAACAGCAGACTCAGCCAAAGAAGGATGCACATGCTCGGCGAGAAAATGCGACGGCCTTGGTTTCTCGAATTTCTCAGACCAAGATAAGTGACCCTGCAGCAGTTTGGTAAAAGTAAACTTCTTCATTAAGCTAAATCAATTCGAAACAATAACTAGTCCTATTCTAGAAATACAAGACAAAAACAAACTTCAGCATATCTCCGTGTTGATGAATATACGTTTCCATCGTTGGGAGGCTTATCCTTCTTACTAACTTTAAATCCGACTCCTAAACAAGCGTATAGCAAGATGTTACATGGTCATTGCCTCATCAATTATAACTCACAGAGCTGGAGATCAAGGTCACAATGTCTCGGATCATTTTTTCAAACTGAAACTCACAGTTTGCACCAGTAATACCTGAAAATGAGAGCATTAAAAGTGGAATACTACATCAACGACGCACCTGCTATGTCACAAATTGCATTTATGGCCTTCCTAAGCACCCTGTTTGCATATCTCTAGAAAGTATAACATAAAGAACATACCTTAGGAAACATAAGTAGAGTGTACCTGAATGATGGAGTTTTCTAAGTCGTTAAGCAAAAGGAGCCTTTCATCGCATAATCCTCCAATATAGTAGACCATCGACTCCAACACATAGACTCCAACCGCCAATTCACTGAGAGCTGTTTGTACAGGATGAGTATCCGCAAGTCGCAGGTTACCCTCCATCCGAGAGTTTGCAAAATCACAGAGCTGCGCTAAAATAGCTTGCAGGTTAATTTACAGCAATTGATACATCATTGAGGTCACCTATAAGCTTCTTCAAACTACCAACTACAGCAGCACCATAAAAAGTCTTGCCATTAATTGCTAACTCGCTGAAAAAATGACAATGAATGGACTAGAAAAAAAAACTATAAATCATAGCTACTTTGAGATATCTTCAACAGATTCATCAGTTCCGAGATCGCTAGTCTCAGTGATCAAAACATTTGTGAATCTAACTTTGGAGTCTGAAAAACAATTTTAATAAGACCCAGTTAAATTGAGCTAGGAAACTTTAAAGACGTTAAGAATAGGGTTGTCAAGTCGAATTCTAATTTTCACATCGAAAAGTCGAAAATTTTCGACTTTCGACGTTTGACTCGACGCGTAGAAAATTTCGACGTACGACTTCGACGTGTCGCATTTAGTTCCGACAGGTGAAATTTCTAACTTTTGAAAAGAAGGTTATTTCTTCGCTGCAGCCGAATAACGACTATAAATGACTAGAATGGCTAGGGACTTTTTAGTGCATCTTGACGAACGCTGGCCTAAGCTGCGCCTTGCGCAGTTTTAGGGCGCTGTATTCACTAATAACCGGTGGGAATACCTGAATACCACCATTTGGGCACGCTTAAATAAGGTTGTCAATGTTAAAATTTGCGATTCTAGTACTGGATCCGGTGCCGAAATTCGCCTTGGTCGCCTTGTTGTGGTTTCCTGAGAAATAGCTTCGTCCTTCCTATTCATTTTGGTTAAGGTAATGCATTTCAGGTTTCCTCTTTTCAATAAAACAATCTCTTCCTCAAAAAAGCAGAGGGGCCAAGCTATTTTTCATGGAAAATCAACAGGGGGGACTAAGGCACATTTTGGCACCAGATTCAGCACCAGTTCCACGCGCCACTGACCGGTAGAATACCAAATACTACCAGTTAAGTAGACTTGTCAAAGTGGAAGTTGTTGTAATTTGTTGTCCTTGCAAGAATTTGTGATTATGGTAGTGGTTGGAGTATATAGCTGCCAGTTCGGAAAAAATTTGACCTTCGATTTTACGCGTAGAAGAAGTTTTCGAGTTCCGACTCGACGCATCGAAAATTTCGACCTTCGACGTACCACTCGACTCGACGCCTTAGGCATCTTCTCTTATTTGTTCCTTTTTTCAGACTTCGGTTTAAATCTTCGACGACTCGAAAATTTTTTATTCGTCTGCAACACTAGTTAAGAAGCTTTCTAACACCGCTTTACAAAGGTGGTTTTTCGTCCTGTCCCATGCTGTTTCTTTGGATCAGGCACAGAATAGATCAACGTATTCTAGCACAATCTTAAAAATGCTTTTTCATGCTTTTATCATTAATGCTTTTATTCTTGTAAAATTATATAAAATGATTGGTTTAACGCACACTGGACTACCCTTTAATCGTCAAGGGTATCATAGAAGCACGTCATAGCCCTTTGAAATAAGTACACCTATTTTGAAACCATCGGACAACAAACTTTAGAAATGGTTTATTGGAGTACTTAAATTTCAGTCATTCTGCGCACTAAAAAGATGAAGAACAATGAAACTTACAATGAACAGCATTGAGACCCTGCGTTTGAATGCGCTCCTGTACATCCACCGCTCCACCACCCAAGTCTTCTCTGTCAAGGATGACACACCGCTTGGTCTCCTGCAACAGAGATTTATAGAATTACCGAACCACATCTTGATTGTCTAGAAATAGCAAAACTTACAACATCTCCAACTTTTTGTTTAGCGAAAACTATGAAGATGTCGGCAGCATCCGCACCAATCACGTTTGTTTTTATACCATTGAGTCTGAGCTCTTTTCCTCCTGGTGGCTTCAAAATTTCTGTTTCTATCTACAATTTCTCGTGGTAAAAATTATACACACTCAAAGTAGTTTACGATCATACCGAGTCAATAATCCTTAAAACAATTTCAAGTAAGAGACAATATGGCAGAAAAATTATCTTACTGCTCGTCATCGAGACAAATGCATGGTCGGCACTTGAACTCAGCTATTCTTGGCAAATATTTTTCTTTTTGTTCTGGAGTTCCGTAAATTGAAATCAAAGCAGCTGCAGACTGGATTTGGTTGAAGATGGTGAAGACGGACAAGTCATCCTTGGACAGAGATTCAGTCAGTAGCAACTGTAAAACAAAGAGGTGTCAGCAAACAGTTCACCAGCACAAATAATTGCCGATATAAGACCACCCAGATATTAAGACCAAAATCACTATATAAAAAAGCAATCGGTCCTGAGGGGTGGTCTTTACATAGAGACTTAACTGTAAAGCTTTTGAAACCCCACCAGATCTTTTTGGTAGAACCCGTTACCACCAATTCTTTAGGGACTAACGCCTTGAACACTTCATTCTTGGCCAACACATGAACAATTTGAGCAGGGAGAGCGTCTTTGGCTGCGGCACTTGTGGCCACTACTAGAAAACACAGGCTAGAAAGATGGACTCAAAAATACGACTTTAGTATAGACTAGGGTGTACAATGGGAATATTCCGGGAATATTTCCGGGAATATTCCCGGGAACATTGGGATATTCCCGGGTTTCCCGATATTTTCCCTATATTGGGAATATTCCCGGGAATATTCCCAATGTTCTCGGGAATATTCCCGGGTTTTCTATATTTCCGGGAATTTCTACAACTCTAGTATAGACTAGCAATGCGTAAGACATTTATTAGTCACAATTTCCGTATGCCGTCCTAACCTGAGCCTTAGGCTAAACTTTTTGTGTTAAAGTTGTTTCCAAAGTTACAGCGATTTTGGAAAGGTTAGACTTTGGGAGGGGGGGGGGTATTGTATACTAGTGCCGAAAATACCAATCAAATAAACTCACATGCTTTTTTCAAAATCAGCATCCACTTTGCGAATGTACTGCTTGATCTGCTGGACTTCTTCTGTTCCGAGTACTCTGGGAAGATAAGGAAATCCTACAAAGTTTTGCTAGTCACATCTAATTGATCTGAATATCAAAGAGACGTGCTACCTTTTCAAACTTGTTCATTGAGAGTCCCTTGTCAAAGACTGTTTCTCAATTGGCAACTCATTTCTTTCGGCTAGTTGACGTGCTCCAGATGGCTTTTCGGCTGGCAGATGAGAGGAGGCATAGCTTTTGCTGCTGCTGGCGAGACTTCGATGCACTTGATGTACAATAAAGAGCCTCGCCAAATGATGCTTTGTTGTAGATAACATTGCGAGAAAGACGTCTAAATAAAATTCAACAAAACTGCCGTATTTCCTACTATAAAGCCCTCGGGCGCTTTATTGTTAAGCTTTTCCAAAATTGGAAAGTTTATGGCACATTTCGAGATTTTCGGGTGAATTTTAATTGCAATCGGTAGAGCTCTTGGGATTTAAGAAAACTCAATAAACAGCTTTGCAAACTATTTACGGTGTAGCTACAACTCAGAACAAAAAATGACTCGGTACGATGACTCGGTACAATTACGACTCGGTGCACCGACTCGGTACAAGTACAACTCGATACAACGAGTTGGTACACTTTTCAAATTTTTTTAATTAAACTGCGTTTATGATCGGCCGGAGATTGGTTTACTAAAGACGCATACACAATGAGGAGGCTGTTTGCGGATGCTAAAACTAGGCTTGATCTTTAGGAGTTCGGCGGGATTCGGGATCGGGATTTAAAAAACTTTCGGGATTCGGGATTCCCGTCAAACAAAAAACGAGTATCCCGTCGGGATTCGGGATTTCTTGTCGATAACTGTTGAGTTAACAATTTTAAAATTTCTCGTATATCATACGAGAAATTTGACAGTTATCAACCTACAGTTAATTTTAATATTTTTCAGTTTTAACTCTAGAGTGGTAAAACCCAAATAGGTACATATTATTACTAGGTGCACGACTAGGTACAAATACGACTGGGTACAGGACCTTTTAAAAATTATAGAAATTAAAGGGATTTTTCACTAATTATATTGTGCTCTTGCGCATGGCAGGCCAGTAAATGTTAAAACAGACTCAAACGTGTTTTCTAAAATACAAAAAAATTAGAAGTCGGTCCTAAACCTAATATTACACTCCGTCATAAGCTCAAAAACAACAGGAGCATCAGGTTTTTTGTCTTATTTTAGGGCGGCGGTAAATTCATCCTCGTAAATTCATCCTCGGTAAATTCATCCTCGGTAAATTCATCCTCGGTAAATTCATCCTCTGGTAAATTCATCCTCCGGTAAATTCATCCTCCGGTAAATTCATCCTCTAATTTTGTCTTGACAGGAATAATTTTCATTATCATACTTTTTGAATTTTTTTCGGGGAGCAGGACTCTGGATCATCTCCACACTACAGTAGCCCACTTTTTGTAGCCCACTCTCTAAGTAGCCAGCACTAAGTAGCCAGTAGCCCACTCTCTAACCAACCAAGCCCCCTGCGCCCCTTCGGGGGCGCAGGGGGCTTGGTTGGTTAGAGATGCGCGCACAGACTTACCTTAGACATAATTCCGAGCTCGACTCTTGATCGAAAATGCATTTAGAGTCTTTTTGCCCAGCTCCAGCAAGAAAATGTGATAAATCACCAAAAAAGAGCCCTAAAATACCCTAAAAGTTTTTACTACTTACTCTCCTGGCTTATCTACTCAGGCACCTGCTCACCTACCCATACCTAGGTACGTCACGACCTACCCGCTCCGGTACTATTGTAGGTCGACCTGGACTATTTAGAGAGGATATAAACTATAAAGGGTATATCTGAACCTTAAAGGTTGCATCTTTACCATTGAGAGAAGATCATGATCATTGAAGGTAAATCTGAGCCACTTGGGGTGGACTGGTGCTACTGCAGGTAGATGAGGACCGTTGAAATAACAAACAAATATTTTACCCAATATTCCTGTCAAGACAAAATTAGAGGATGAATTTACCGAGGATGAATTTACCTAGAGCCCTTATTTTACAGTTAACATTTTTTTATCAGAAATTATACTAAAAATTGTACAATTATTCATGAATTTAGAATTTTCATCAAGAATTTTCATAAATCACCAAAAAAGAGCCCTAAAATACCCTAAACCTTCCCCCCCCCTTTAAGCCCAAAATATTATCTCACTGTCCATAAAAATAAAGCTTTCATATAATATGCTTAATCTGAGAAATAAAGGCTTTACATAGCTTTGACAATTAGATAATTCAAAAAGCGCCTACAGTCGAGTCTCTATATAGCATCCACCCAAAAGTAGCGGATAGTTGGTTTGGTGTGTCTGGGCAACAGATGAGGGTTTAAGGGAGGGGGGGGGGAACTTTATATACGCATCGCCTTTTGTCGAAAGTTCTAGTCCCTCTAGGGGTGTTTTAATTTACCTTTTTAGTAAGTTTTTGACTTTTAGATCCAAAAATCATCGAGCAATCGATTGCAACCATTTTTAGCACTGCTTTGCTGTCATCAACTGCCTCAATTTTCCGATTTTAGCAAATGACCACCTAAATTAGAGGAAACCAGCCAAAATGATGCGTACTTATCTTTATAAAGCCAGAGCCTTCACCAATTTTATTTATTTTTCCACTCGTTTAGTGACTTTCTAGAGTCAGAATTTCATAGAGAACAAGATAGAAATTTTTTTCAGACCAAAATCACTTCAGAAAAGCAAGGTAGCTAGCGAAGGTTTGACCAAGGAACAATAGAGTACTATTGAGGGGGAGGATTTCGGTGTTATTTAGGAACTGACTTTTATTGCGATTTCAATTCACATTATTTGATACAACCGTATGCTGAAAATGACGGCCAGAAGCCGGGCTACATTTTGAGTGTAAGGTTGCAAATGAGTATGTAAATTAAAATGGGGGAAAAACGTCAGTTCCAGGATACTACCGAAAAGTACTGGTATAGTCCCATTGAGGATTTCACCGAATTGGATTTTTTATATTTAGCCCTAACTTTATACAACTTTTTATCTGTATGATGGCTCAAATGAAAGCCCAGAATCTTGGCTACATTTTGACACTAAACTTGTAAATAAAAGGAGAAAAAATAAGGTCTGCAGCCAGTGGTAGTCGAACCTGTGACCTAAGGCGATGCGTATATAAAGTTCCCCCCCCCCTTTAAGCCCAAAATATTATCTCACTGTCCATAAAAATAAAGCTTTCATATAATAGCTTAATCTGAGAAATAAAGGCTTTACATAGCTTTGACAATTAGATAATTCAAAAAGCGCCTACAGTCGAGTCTCTATATAGCATCCACCCCAAAAGTTCGTTCCACCTCGGGTCCGACACTTTTTTTAGCAGGGGGGGGGGGGAACTTTATATACGCATCGCCTTAGGTCACAGGTTCGACTACCACTGGCTTAAAAAAAAGTTATGGCAATTTCCGAGTGTAAAGTCCGTTTAGCATCCGCAAACAGCCTCCTCATTGTGAATGCGCCTCAACTCTCCCCAAAAATTGTTAAGATCGCTTTTTATGTCTTTAAGAGCATCATTTGCCTACTTTTTTTGTGGAAGTACGATACATATAGTAGATTACCGTATTTTCTATAATATTATGCGGTACTTTTATAGTTCCCCCCCCCATACTCGGATTTTTTGAAAAGTGACCCAAATCACCTCTCGAACTCATTTGTTCTGCACAACAAGGTCTGAGAAGCATTCCTAAACACTTTCTGAATAAAAAAACTGAAAGTTTGTCAAAAAAAATTGCCTCCCACCCCTCAGGCAAAGATGGTCTTTTTAGGGTTTTTTAGGGTCACTTTTGGGTGATTTATCACATTTTTCTTGCTCGAGCTGGGCAAAATAGTCTCTAAATGCATTTTTGATCAAGAGTCTTGCTCGGAATCATGTCTAAGGTAAGTGAGTGCGCGCATCTCTAACCAACCAAGCCCCCTGCGGCCCTTCGGGGCGCAGGGGGCTTGGTTGCTTGGGGTTGAGATGCTCACACACACATACCTGAGACACAAATCACTCGTAAATGACTCTGGATGCAAAAAAACATATGCATACCAGAGTTTATTTATGCGGCAGGCTCAGAAAGTAAAAATTTGTTCAAAATCTATCATTTTTACCTTCATTTGACTTGAAAAAGGCTAAAAATTGGTGAAAAATACCCTAAAAAGACCAACTACCCCGAGGGGTGGGTGACAAATTTTTTGGTAAAATTTTACTTTTTTATTCAGAAAGTGTTTAGAAATGCTTCTCGGACCTTGTGTGCAAAAAAAAAGAGTTCGAGAGGTGATTTGGGTCACTTTTCAAAAATCCGAGTGGGGAGGGGGGAACTATAAAAGTTATTATGCCCCACCCTCGTCCCGTTCGTTGAGGGTCTGTATCTGAGAGCAGAGCGTAGGCAGTTTATTGCCTTTTTTTATTAGCACGAGTGGGCGGCCTCTGGTATTCCTTCTGGTGAATTCACTCCTACATTCAACCCCCCCCCCTCCCCGATAAATTCCACGCGGTAGATTCCCCCTCTAACTTTTTGAGGTTACATGTTCGAATCCTGGTGGTAGCAGACTTCTTTTCTTGAATAACAGTCATGAACTAGTTTTTACAAGACCAGTGTTTATCATGATCGAACAAGTCCATGCGATAAAAGCAAAACTTTGTTTGAATAAATTTCCGAAGAAACACTTATATTTTGAAAACCAAATTGAATGCCAAGCGAAGAAAACACACTCTTCGAATATAGAAAGAAATGCAAAGACAGTTGCATGAAATTTATACCTCGAATAAATCTTGTAGCCTCTTTCAAGATAAACTGGACCAAGTACTGTTTTTATCTGCCATACCTAGACCGAGACCAAAAAACCAACAGATTGTAGTAATATCGAAAGCGATTTATCGAAATATCATGTTTCATAGGTAGTGGACATTTAAAACTCATTGACACATAATCACTGAAATTAGGCTGCTCGAAGGGAAGCTGTTAGACTCTATTTCTTAACTTCTAATCTAATCTCTACCCAACCATGTGACCAACACGTTCTTGGTGCTAATGACGCACATTGGCCAAAAGCAACAATAGCTTCTATTCTAGTTAATATTCAATCTTAAAACCAAAATACCTCTTCTTCATTTAATTTTGTTTCCACGAATTATCAATTCCTTCAAAATGGCTCAACTCCGGTCGAACACTATCGATGAGAAAGCTGCAAGACTATTCCAGGAGTGGGTCAACTCATCGTCTGGCATCCAATCAGACCAAGTCGAGTTGAGGTACTCTGGCCAGAGCAAGGTTTTGGGGTCTTCGCCAAAAGGAATATTCGCCGGGATGAGACTGTTATAAGGGTGTTTTCAGACAGTTTTTTTCAAATTTTCGAATTAGTCAATATATTGATTCAGGTACCCAAAAATTTTCTTATCACCGCCAGTGTGGTTGCCGACCTCCCGGAATATGCCCCTCTACTCAACAGGTCAGCTGCTTTATAAAATGTTACAGTTGCGGACAAAATTTACGGTCCGGCCAATATTTTCCATATTTTTACTGAATATACTTTGCACAAAAATAATTTTCGAACATAAATGTAAATCGAAATAGATAGGTTTGTAAGAAACTAGTTTTTGCCCGCCCTGCGGGCGGGTTTTATTTTTCGGTGAACGTTTATGGCAAAATATTATTTATGTCGTGACATTTTGAATTCAATTCTACCAAAATGAAACCTTTCACTCAACGAACTTCGAAAATTATTGAGGTTCTCAATACGAATTTCTTTGTTTATAGCAGTAAGACAAAAGCTTTCCCAAAAGAAGCGCGCCAAAAAAACAGAGAACTTGATTTGACATTAGAAATTTCGAAGCAGTCTCAAGCGGCGACCAGACATTTTTTACTGTTAGTAAAATTTGTCGAGCGACATTTTCGACTATTTTTCGGTGAAATTTAGTTGTTTCGCCCGAATTTTATTTCACCGAAACTTGAAAGAAAATGTGGCGCGACAAATTCTACTAATGGTAAAAATGTCTAGTCGATATCTTAAACAACTATTTAATTCTAACACGATAACAAAACATGAACAAACAAAATTAACAGATATGATAACAACGAAGAGTCTATTATTTTCAACCATTTTTCTTTTCTTGGCCGAGAAACACCGGACGAAGAAAGACTAAAAATAAATGATTTATATTGACACACAGAGGAATACAACAATAAAAGTGCCATAAATTACCACTACGCGGGTTCAGCAGGGCGTAATCGTTTCGCAAATGAAAATTTCGCCAATAAGATCATTTCGCCAACTGCATCTTTCGCCAATGAAATCATTTCGCCAATTGCATCTTTTCGCCAATGAGATCACTTCGCCAATGCATCTTTTCGCCAATGGCATATTTTCGCCAACGGCCTCTTTTCGCCAATGAGATCACTTCACCAATGCATCTTTTCGCCAATGCATCTTTTCGCCAATGGCATCTTTCCGCCAATAGCCTGTTTTCGCGTATAATCTTGATCTCGTTGTTGTAGTCGTATCTATTTTATTGTTTTCTAAGGTATATATGTTGTTGGTGACCGAGGTAATGGATTCCATTTCTCGATCGCTCATTCACTTCTCCTCAATAAAAAAGATTCACATATGTCACTTGCCTACGTCTCCCTTGACCAAGTGCCTAGTTTTGCAAAAATAGTTCTTGAAATGATTATGCTAGTTGAATTGCAACCTCTAGTTGATTGGTTTTACTGTACGACCACAAGAGAAGTCCACGATGAACGGGCAAAACTTAAAATTCACAAAACCCAAAACACGAGTTACAGTCACACTTGCACGGTCACCGGCGATGTTTTAGGTATGTATGTTTTAGGGTCAAAAATGTGTAGAAAATGTGAAAAAGGCCGGGAAAAAACTTTTTTCTCAGCTTTTGAAAAAATATTTTTGACCAAAATTTGACTTTTACCTTGGGGACCAAGATCATTTAACCTAAAAAGGTACCTGGATACCCCAAAAAGGTAGAATTTGAACATAGTTTTGTTAACTGGGGTCTACCGCATAGAAAAACTCTGGTATGCATACACTTTTTATGTATCTAAAGTCCTTTTCAAGTGACTTGTGTGTGTCGGGAAAATTGCGCTTGGAAAATTGAGCCGGGGAAAATTGATTCGGGAAAATTGAACCGGGAAAATTGAGCCGTGGAAAATCGAGCCAGGGAAATTGAGCCGATTTTAAAAACAAGCTATTTCGAATTTTTTGGTCCTGAACGGAAACATTGCGTTCTAGATATTGAATTGGAATTTCGAAAGTTTTATTTATTACCGTATTTCATCTTATTTAGCCCCCGGTGTTACTCAGGTACTAGTACCTAAAAAGTGGTACCCAGGTAGTGGTACCGAGGTGGTAATAGCCAAATCGGGGAACCTAGGTGGTAGTACGCATTTTGAGGCACTCAGGTAGTGTAATGGTACCCGGTTTTATCTAGGCTAACATAGGCTAAATTGCCGAAAGAGTCTTTTCAGTCTTTTCTTTTGAGAGTCTTTTCTTGACTAGAGAGTCTCCTTTGAGAGTCTCTTCTTGGTCGATATTTTTCTGACTTTTTTTTGGCAATTAACACGTTCAATATACCAAAATGTAGCCAAGATTCTAGGCTTTGATTTGAGCTATCAAACAGAGAAAAAAATTACATTTATTCAGAGCTAAAATTTAAGAAACATTGTAGGATGTCCAAATCCATGCCATTCTACCCAGGGCTTTCCTGGAACTTTTCGTTATTATTTGGATCTGGCATGATTTTGCAATTTTAATTTAAATGGTTATTTATAAGCTCATACTCAAATTGTAGCTCTGCTTTCTGACGTCATTTTCAGTATTTGATTGTAAATTATCATGTAAATAAAAAAACGTCAAAAA
Source organism: Ditylenchus dipsaci (assembly GCA_004194705.1). Classification (NCBI taxonomy): domain Eukaryota; kingdom Metazoa; phylum Nematoda; class Chromadorea; order Rhabditida; family Anguinidae; genus Ditylenchus; species Ditylenchus dipsaci. Next base: position 478,070 of record SADC01000001.1, on the reverse strand, counting down.
CGTGCAAAAAACGTCAGTTCCCTAATAATACCGAAATCCTACCCCTCAAAAAAAATATTTTCTTCCTTGGTAAAAACTTTGCTTACTACCCACTTTTCTGAAGTGATTGTTGCGTAGAAAATTTTCTATCTGATTCCTTGTGAAATTCTCATCTTAGAAAGTTACTAAACGTCTCGACAAATAAATAAAACTGGTGCAGGTTGAGGCAATATAAAACTAACTACGCATCATTTTGGATGGTTTCCTTTCATTTGGATGGTCATTTGCACGAAATCGCAAAATTAGGGCATTTGTGACAGTAAAGCAGGGCTGGAAATAATTCCAATCAATTCTTAGACAGTTTTTGACCTCAGTAGTCAGTGAATTTACTAAAAAATATAGAGTAAAAAAATAGGTCATGCACCACTGGGAATCGAACCTGAGAGATCATCTATTCGCTATTGGATGTGTACCCATTTAAAGAATTATATGACATTTACACTTCTCGCCGCTTATTTGCCAAAGAAATCAAGAGTATACGCGAAAAGAGTCTATTGGCGAAAAGATGCCATTGGCAAAAAGATGCATTGGCGAAGTGATCTCATTGGCGAAAAGATGCCATTGGCGAAAAGATTCCATTGGCGAAAAGATGCATTGGCGAAGTGATCTCATTGGCGAAAAGATGCAATTGGCGAAGAGATCGCATTGGCGAAAGTTTATTGGCGAAACGATTACGCCCCGTTCAGCATCGTGATTTCTTCGCTTCTTCTTTTGAGCCTGGAGAGAGAGCCTGAGAGAGAGAGACGAAATATAAGATTAATACTGAGACGTGGAAAAATATAACAATCACGCCACCATGAATGACCACCACTCGGGTTCAGCATCTTGATTCTTCACTTTTCTATTGAAGCGCCATTAAGTCGAGAGAGAGAGAGAGAGAGAGAGAGAGAGAGAGAGAGAGAGAGAGAGAGAGAGAGAGAGAGAGAGAGAGAGAGAGACAAAGAGAAACAGAAAGAGACTAAATATAAGATTTATATTGAGCCATTAAAGAATATACCAATCACAGTACCATGAATGACCACCATGCGGGTTCAGAAGCTTTATTTTTTCGACACTTCTGTCGAGAAATCACGAAGTAGAGAGTCTGAATCAGGTCACGACACAGATTTAAGACATAGCAATAGGCAACACGTGAGCCACAAACGAAAACCAAAACTTTATTATCATACAAAATAGACGAATGACTCTAATGAGATTCTTGTAGACTTATTTCCTGACGCATTCAGCAAGACATCAACGATAACTTATCAAAGATAACCACTACACGGGTTGAATTTTATTCTTTCATCGCTCCACTTGAGACTTCTTCAAAGCAGAGAGATTAAACAATAATAATTTATGATTGAAGCACAACGAAATGTAACACTCACAATAGCATATATGACCACCACGCGGGTTTAGCACCTAATTATTTGACCACTGAACTTGAGACGCCATGACGAACCACACTCAACACCAAAAACACACTCAGCACCAAACAAAGACCAGTGTTTTTAAGAACACTGGTCATTAGCCGTGTTGAGTGATATAAATTTGATCTTTCACCGTTTTCGGATAAATTTGTTTGGAAATTTTTGGTTTTCGGTAATTTTTTTGAAATTTTCTGTTCCCGAAAAAAAAGAATTGGGAAATGTTTTTTTTTGAAAAAGATTAGAGACGGAAAGACGCCACCCAACGGACTCCGGAATGGGATTTATACCTAGATTGAGACCGGGACCGGGATTTTGTTGACCTAACCAACGGGATCCCGTACGGGATCCCGGTAAAATGACCGGGATTTCAGTCAGCTTAATTCTTAATTCTTAAGTTGAAACCTACAAAATTTTGATACATTTTTTACGAGTCCTTAGCGAAAAAGCAACAATGTTTGCCTTTTCCTGCTTTTGTTTTTACTACTTTTTTGCGACTTCATCATACTTAATAGTTTTTTTTTGTTAAGATGAGCGTTATCTGCGCGTCGGGCTATTTGAGAAGATATCAGCCGGTGAGGCTAAGTGTCGAGCATGCCAAAAGCTAATTAAAACCACAGACTACAGCACAAGGGGGCTTTTCACGCATGCAAAGACACAGGTTCGTTTTTGAAAATTTTCATTTGCTACCCTTCAATTTTAGGAGAGCTTGCATCGTTAGACAAGAGAGTCGTCCACCTCATTGCGTGTGCATGCCTTCCGTTTTTGATTGTAGATCAACCTTGTTTCAAGCCACTTCTATCTTTATCTGATCGGGAAAGTCTGAAGGGTATGCATTTTTGACACATGTTTTAGCTAGTCGCATTAGTTGATGTTCCTTTACAGGACACCATCATTATGCAGATTGGGTTCTTCCGAGGATGTAGGCTCTGGTAAAATCGAAAATTAAGGAGTCTATTGATGCTTGCCCGTAACTTTCATTCACCTCTGACATTTGGACGGGTCCGACTAAATCTTTCATTAGGTCAGCTTTTTTATAATTGAAAGAACTGACAGAGCTGCTATAGCCTTACTGCTCATGGATAAATAAGGAGTGGATTCGGATCTAACATGTACTCTATGTGCAGCCATTTACTGAAAGTCACATTTTCGAAACTATTGGAGACAAGGTCAAACAGATGCTCCGCTCTTGGCACATTTCACTTGAAAATGCCATGTGTTTCTTCGTGATGAAGGTGGTGACATGCGCAAAGTAATAGTTAATTTTATTCGGCTTTCTTTAAATGACTCTATTCTGTAGGCGTTTGAAACGGAAGGATTTCGTCACGCGGACTGTGGCGCTCATAAGCTCAACTTAGTCGTCAACAAATCTATTTTTCAAGAGCAGGCTATCTCCGTGATGCTCAAGAATTGTCGGCTCTAGTTGGTCATTCTAAGCATAGCAGTCCATCAAAAGATAGGCTGGTGAATGAGCAAAAGCAGCTCAATCTTCCTATACTTACACTCAAACAGGTAAAAATATTTAAATTTTTCACTGCTCATTTTGACACGTATACTTTAAAGATGAACCAACTCGTTGGAATGCCCCTACTATATGGGTCAATCCTCAATTGAACAGCAAATGGCCGTCGAAATGTATCTGATGCGATATGAAAAAAAATTTGAATCTTGAGCCGGAAGAGTGGGTGAAATTAAAGCGGTTGGTGGACCTGCTGGATCCTTTGGAATGTGCGTCAAAACAGATGTGCCGTGAAGATGAGCCAATTTTCATACAGTTTCCTATTGCTAGAGCACTCACATCTGATATTCACGCTATTGTTGATCCCGAGCTGCAAGAAATTCGGAGAAGTCTGTTAGGTTTGATTGTGAAGAAGTTTGTGGAATACGAAAAGCGCTTTTTGACTTTACGGCTTCTAAATGTCACTAAGTGACTTTTTAAAGAATACATGGAATGGCTATGTTCTTGGATCCGCGATTTAAAGACAGAATTGCTTCGAATAAAGTGGAATTCCGGACTCGAGTTGCTATCTGGATTCGGGAGGACTGCCGGCAGGATGATTTTGTTGAATCAGTGCAAAACAATGGTAAAATGACTTTCAGTTAACAGTGACGGATAATCCTGTCTATTGTATTTCGGAAGAAAACTCAACTTTGCCAAAACGTCAGCAGTCATTTTTCGGAAGACACAGCCGATTGTTTGAGGATAACGAGACTCCAGAACCTAGCTCTCTCAATGCAGTTATGACAGAAGTACATGCTTATACAAGAATGAAATGTATCGATCATGATATGGATCCGTTATTGTTTGGAAGGTTGTTAATTTACTCAATTTGATCTTAATTACCAAATCGATCGATCTACCGTATAACCTCTTTTAATCCCCAGGGGATTATTAATCAACCCCCTCGGAGGGTGGGGGATTATTAGAGGGTGGGGGATTAATAGAGGGAGGGGATTATATTTCAACCTCTTCGGCGCTAAGGCCGCCGGAAAATTATTTCAAAAGACTATAATTCTAATTTATCGAATTTCTTCAAATTTGTCTCGCATGTACTTGACTAGGGTTGGCACACAGTTAACTCGACTTTTCAAAATTTTCGACTTTTTTTCTTGTATTTATGTGTGTTTTTCCCCAAAATTCTGAACTTGTGACCACGAAACTGAAAGCCTATTTCACTAGCTACACAATGGTATAAAAAATTTCAGTTCCGTCTACAAAAAGAGGTCTATTTTAATAAAACGAAGACTCTTCGAAAACGAAGCGAGTCTTCGCGATTCTTCGTTTTCGATGAGTCTTCGTTTTATTAAAATAGACCTCTTTTTGTAGACGGACTGAAAATGTTTTATACCATTGTGTAGCCAGTGAAATAGGCTTTTAGTTGCATAGTCACAAGTTCAGAATTTTGGGAAAAACACACATAAATACAAGAAATAAAGTCGAAAATTTTGAAAAGTCGAGTTAACTGAGTGCCAACCCTATACTTGACGTCTCGCTTTTCGCCTCACTTTTTGCTTATTTTTCATTAGTTTTTTCTGTGTGAATTTTTTATATATCCACAAAGCTACTTGACCTCCAAAAAGCGACTTCACACAGCCGAAGAGTGAACCCTAGTAGCGCGAATGTCTTCCCATCATTTCTTCTTGTCGCTTCTGGTAGCGAGTCTCTCAACTCTACGCAACGCCAGTATTATTATTTCGTAAACATTGTTAGTGATATAGCAATCGCAGTAGTTGAACAGGTTTTTTGTGGTTTTGCAGTTACTAAGTTTGCGTCCTCGATCAGGATCAGAAGATACACAAATAGCATGCTTCAAACCAGGTAGGTCAATGGAAGGGCCTGGAAATTTTTTACAAGATCAAAAATAAGAACTAGGTCGAGATGGCAGGACGATGAAAAAGAAGGCTGCTAATCTGATAACAAAAACGAAATCTTCTTTGAAAATATCAATAAAAATAGCTGTTCAAAATGAAAGGTGAATGTTATTGGATCAAGGTCACGTTTGTGGAATGACAATCATTGAGTTTTAACATGAAAATCAACTAGAAAAACATTAAAGAAAAGCGGCGCAGCCGCCCTTAAAATCGGATAAGGGGGGGGATTATTAGAGGGTGGGGGATTATTGTTCAACCCCCTCGGGGGGGGGGATTATTAGAGGGTGGGGTTTAATAGAGGGTGGGGATTAATAGAGGTTATACGGTATATATATCATTCCTTAGGAATATGAGATGCTGTACCCGATTTTGGCCGGTCTTGCTCATCGATTTCTATCTGCTCCAGCAACAAGCCAACCAAGTGAATAAGTCTTTCCAGTTGCTCGTGACGTGTATGACTACATAAGGAGCAATTTACTTCCTGAAAAAGCTGAGATGCTCATATTTCTTAATAAAGCTCTGCCGCAGATAAACTACTGCTACTGAAAACATTGTCGTTATTCTATTGTATTTCGGTTTTTATTGTGAGCGCGCATTTTCAATTAATAAGAGGAATGTAGTGAAGGTGTAATTGACTCTTTTTTGTTGACCGGATTGAGGTAAAACCGGGACCGTGATTTCGAAATAGACCAGGCGGGATTCCGGGACGGGATTTTAGGTCAAATTTTGGTCCAACGGGACGGGGTCCCGTCTCGTTTCCGTCTCTAGAAAAGATTGTTTGGAAATTTACTAATGGGCGGTAATTAATTTTGTCCCCAGATTGCTGAAAAACGTCCCCAAATATTCTGGAATATGTCCCCAAATTTTTATTCTTCCCTATTTTTAATATTATCAGCTTTAAGTGTAATTTGAGTTTTCGAGCTAAAAGTGGCTGTGCTAACGGCACTAATTCTGCCTACGAGTCATTACAATAATAGCCATCACCGCATTCTAGTCAAACTACACTAAATGTACTAAATGTAGTGCTAGGATCCATACGCATTTATTTGTCAACACAATCTTGATTGCAACAAAATTTATTCTAACACACTCCCACAAATAACAATGTGCAACTGCGAAATATTAATTCACTCTATTCTTGACTTGGACGCCCTCTTTTTCTCCTTTTTCCCAGCGGCTCAGCAATGGCGTGGCGCGGATAAGTCGTTTGCCCTTGTTTCTTCATCACCATCACAGAGTGTTGCACTGCGCATTCTTTCCACCCACCTTGCAAGAGCACGAAAAATAGTTCGGCCACACTAGAGACGGACCGATAACATGTAATGTTGCCTTGTATTCTTTCAATTGCAAGAAAGTCCACCCACCCGAAGAAGTTTTCCGTAGAGATCCACTGTATTCTTGTCCCGAGCTGAGCAAGAAAGCATTACGAAGAGATTGTTCTGCGGGTTTCTGAAAAAACGGACGTTTCTCTTGCTCCAACTGATAAGCTTCTTTGAAGACTTCTGGCAAAATCTTAGAACAGATGGCCGGCTCTTGAGCGATTAACAGTAAAAACTTCAATGACTATTAATCAATTCATGCTACCTGACGATCTGGATCTTTGCTAGAATTCGAGACCATCTTTTCAGCCGTACGAAGGCATGCCGGGATCAAGAATTGATTTCGAAGAGTACTGCGGTCTTTTATAACGTGGTTCGTAAATTTGGAGTCTTCGACGATTTCTATGTACATATACATGAATAAGAACAAGGATAAATTTAACTTTTGTCGCACTCTGTTTTTCGTGTTCTTTTGAATCCCTAGCTTTGTTCACCATAAATTATGACAAACATTTTAGTCAGTAATGAGAGTTTTATAGAGCATGAAATTTCCTACAAAACTGTCTATTTGGATTTTTATTTTCATTTGAAAATTATTTCTGTAGAAGGTATTTTTCGTAAAGAATCTGGAAATTTTTGACCGCACCGTAGCCTTTGTCCGCAACTGTATGTGCTCCGATAATACAAAAAATGGTTTAGTATCCAGCTAGAACCTTTTGAAGTGCTTGTGCTATTCTTCACTGTGGAAAAGATACTCCTCCAAGAGGTGGATGCACCGAACAAAGTTATCGGTAATTTTGTCCCGTTGAGAAGTCAATCGACCAACACTCTACACACTTGGTTGCCTCTTTACCTGAGCGTCCTACCTACAGAATTCGGAACTTTACTTGCAAATAATTTTGATCCAGACGTGGCCAAAGAACTGCCCTTGGTGGCTCGTCAACTGTATTTTAAGCAGGTAGAGGAATACGAGCGAGTGTGCACCAAGGTTATTTGTTTATCTGAATTTTGTGCATACTTGACTTATTTACTTATTAATTTCAGTTGAGTCTGGCACTGGGAGGATGGCAGGATTTAGACCTTTTCAAGTGGGCATGGCATATAGTCAACACCAGGTGATTAAATAATACTTGTTTTTTCAGAGGTTTAAGGAGTATTTTTTTGTTAAAGAACCATGCTTTTTGCGCGCAGTGGAATGTGCAAAACTTGAATTGGCGGGGGAAACTTCTCTTTCGTCTATCAGTGTACTCTTTCGAGTCGTTTCGAATGAATCAAAAGAGTACACTGATAGACGAAAGAGAAGTTTCCCCCGCCAATTCAAGTTTCGCTCATTCCACTGCGCGCAAAAACCATATTCCTTTAAGGTGCATATTTGTGGACAGTCCAGCAGTGAATACTGCTCACGTGTTGGTAGACAGCTCCAAGTCGGGAGACACAATTGCAGTAATACCAGTTGTGGACATGCTCAATCACCATCCAGATGCCCATGTAATGATTGATGATTGGTTTTTTAGTTGTTTGGCTTAAAGGAGGACTAACTTTAGGGAGCGGGGTATTTTGACTAAAAATGGAATTTTTTGATCTTCAAATAATTTTATTTTGGCAATTGTTCACGGGGGGGGGGGGCGGGGAGCACATTTTGAAAATTTTGTAAATCGTGTTTAAACGACTCCTAAGTAATTTTTATGTGCTTAAAACGATAAAAAGCTATTTTTTAACACTTTTCCACATAAAAATCGATTTTTTGAAGAAAAAGAGTTTGCCCAATATTTGACTTTTTGCTTTGGGGGACCAAGGCAAATCAAGTTTCTGGTCAAATTTTGGTCAAAATTTTTGGCTTGAGTTTTCAATTCGCCAAACCACCCCCCCCCCCCGTTCCACGGGGAGTGATCGGATGAAGGAGATGACCTCATATTCGTGTTTCTCGACCCCGATTTCATGAGAAAGCCGGCTGTTTTTATGATTCTGAGAAAAAATTTTTTTTCGATCCATTCGATCCACGGTATCATGGTTAATTAGTCAAATTTTAAAAAATTTGAATTGCCGCCTTTTGAATTTTAAAAGGATTGAGGGCTGTATTGGGAGGGAAGGGAATAAAACGGGGCCACTAATGACTCAGGGCCCACTAACAAGAAGATGTTGAACAAAGTTTTGAATACTGGGGCCTACCGCATAAATAAACTCTGGTATGCATGCTTTTTCATGCATCCAGAGCATAGTTGGATCGCCGCCGCCGCCACCGCCGGCGGCTGAAAATGTCGGCGGCGGCGGTGGCGGTGCGGCGGAGTAATAAGGCTGCGGCGGCGGTGGCGGCGATGTGGCGGCGGTGGCGGCACCACCAATTACAAAGTACCAAAACAATGCTTGTTTCGAATGGTCATCTTACGAAAACATGATAAAATGACATAATTTAGAATTTTACTGTTCTCTTGCAAAAATTTTATTCTATGACAAACATAAATTAAACAGAAAATTTTTTTTGACAGGGAAGCGTTAGCTGGCGGCGGCGGTGGCGGCGATGGCAGCGCCGTCGGCGGTGGTGGCAAAGCAGCGGCGGTGGCGGCGGTGAAATTTAGCAAGGTTTTTGCGCCGCCGGCGGCGGCGGCGGCGGCGGTGTTTTTTCAGAGGCGTCCAACTATGATCCAGAGTAACTTTTGAGTGATTTGTGTCTAAGGTATGTGGGTGTGCGCATCTCAACCCCAAGCCCCCAAGCCCCCTGCGCCACCGAAGGGGGCGCAGGGGGCTTGAGAGTTAGAGATGCGCGCACACACTCACCTTAGACATGATTCCGAGAAGCACTCTTGACCATAAAATGCATATAGAGTCTCTTTTTGACACGGCCCAGTTGAAAAACATGGTGTGGAAGTCGAAGAATACAGATATTTAAATTTCTAACGTTCTGCCATAAAAGTGGCCCCTTTTATGTTCTTCCCCTCCCAATACAGCCCTTAACCCCTTTTAAATTAAAAAGGCGCCAATTCAAATTTTTCAAATTTTGACTAAAAAACCATGATACCCCCCCTGTGGTTCGAAATTTTTTTTCTCTCAGAACCAAAAAAAAACAGCCGGCTTTCTCATGAAATCAGGGTCGAGAAACACGAATATGATGTTATCTCCTTCATCCGATCACTCCCCGTGGGGGGGGGATTGTAAACTGCAACCAATTTTTTTTCCGAAAATTGGTTTTTTATGTGAAAAAGTGTTAGAAAAAAGCTCTTTTATCGTTTTAAGCACATAAAAGTTACTTAGAAGTCGTTTAAACACGATTTACAAAAATTTATAAAATGCGCCATCAACCACCCTCCCCCGCCCTCCCCAGTGAACGAGTACCTAATTTTTCTTTTTAACCTCTTAATTTTTTCACGCCAAACGAAATTATCGCAAATCCACCCGACAAAAAACACATCAGATAAAAATTCGAAATAATTTCTTTTTCGTAAAAATTTGCCTTGATCTCAACCTTCGTCCGAAACGAACCAGAGGCATTTTGGAAATTTTGAAATTTTTTCAGAACTTATGTTTTTTTCGAAAAATATGCAGGCATAGTCATATATAACTTTATGTTCAAAATGTAGCCATGCTTTCTGGCGTCATTACAAGTATAAACTTGTATAATATCATGTTCACTAGAGCACCGACAAAATTTAACTTCTAAAGTAGTTACAAAACTCCCAGAATGCCCCTGTTTTGGACCAAGGTTGGGATCAATGCAAATTTTACGAAAAAGAAATTATTTGGAAATTTTGATCTGATGTAGAAGGACCCTGTCTCTTCCTAATCATGGCAATTTCAAAGGTTTGAATGCGCGCGTGACCACATTATTTCGTCAATAATGTTTATTTTTTTGTTTGCATTTTAAATTTCAAACGCTATGTTCTGTTCGATATAAATCACATAAAGACAGTGACAGATGTGGAGCAGTAAAAGTCGGATAAGTTGTGAGATCTGGCATTGTCAGGCAACGTTGTGCTCGACTAGTGAATGTAACTAATAAGTTTTATGAAAAATTTACAAATTTATTTTCTAAACAATAAGCGCAAACAAAAATAATCCGAATTTGTTATTGACAACATGTGTGTGATCCTGCGCGCATATAATAGGGCGCTTACAATGGGATGTCGATGTCGAAGTCGGATGTCGAATTACGATGTCGAAGCAGGCCTGTGCACGGGCCGTGATTTTTGAGGCCCGGGCCGGGCCCAACTTTCAAAATTGCTTACGGGCCGGGCCGGGCCGGGCTCGAAAATCGACGGGCCGGGCCGGCCCGGAAATTATTAATCTTAAATATACCTTATCAAATCCAACTTTAAAAAAAATTTTAAGTCTTGTATCAAAATATAGTCACGGATTTCGGGGTTTCAACAATTTGTTGACTGACTTACTGGAATTTTCAAAAGTTTGAAGAAAGTTCTGTTCATACAAAGACTTGTTTCTGAAACTTTTTTGATATCGCATTGAATCAATTAATGGCTTGTTAGAAAGCTTAAATCCAGGGCTATGTAATAGTGTAATAGTTTTTCAAAATTCGCACTAAGAATATGAGAAACGGCCCATTTTTGAAACCTTGTTTTCGCGTTTTTAAGCTATCGTTAATTTTCATTTTTCTTATGATTTCTATAAATTTTTTATTGTTTTTTATACCGTCGGAAAGCTCAGAATTAGAGCTTTCTAACGGTATATCACACTGCCAAAAATAATTCTGAAATATTGTACTACCAGCAAAAAGAATGATTGTAAACGTATTTTTTTGAATAAAAAGTCAAATTTTTTCGCGATTCCAAAAATCCTTACGGCTCTACTATAGCGCAAAAGACAGAGCAATTAAAATGGAACATTCTTGTGCAAAAAAATAAAGTAAAAAATGGCAGAAAACAGGCTTTCTTAGTGTTTAACAAGACTCCCAAAAAGTTCGAAAACGATTTTTACGTAAAACTTAAATTTCGCTGTGGAAACCTAGATTTTTGACATCGGATTCGTGTTTAGCATGGTCAATTTGTTTATGGAACTGCCCTCAAAGCTTACAACTTGCTGTGAAATTTCAAATTCCGCTCAAGACAAAAAAAAAGTGAGGCTAAAAATAGAATTTATCGTACAGGGTTGAACTGATTACTATTAAGCTTGTTTAGGTTTTTTTCGTTTAGGTAATTCTGAAGATACAACTTGTCTATTTTTGTTTGCAAAAAACTGCTTTGCAAAAAGTGGACTGAATCCCGAGATATTTCACTCCTGACTTGGAAACTGAGTATTTTAAGGAATAAAATTAGGTACAGCGATGAGTCAATTGATGAAAAAGAGTAGAGAAACTTTTTTACATAATCAATATTTCTCTATTTGTGTTAGAAAATAAATAATAGAAAAAATATTGCGTTTCGAGTGATGTTGAATAATAAAGTCTCCCACTCTATTTTTTGCTTGATTTTTTGAATATGTTGGAAATCGCACTGACAGTTGACCGTACTACGGGCCAGCCCGGCCCGGCCCGGCCGGGCCGGGCCCAAAAAAAATTAGGTTCCGGGCCGGGCTGGGCCGGGCCCAAAAAAAATGTCCGGGCCGGGCCGGGCCGCGAAAAAGTGGGCCCGTGCACAGGCCTGTGTCGAAGTCGGTAGTGAAGTGAGGGTGCTTACAATGGGATGTCGAAGTACGATGTCAAAGTCGGATGTCGGAGTGGGGGTGCTTACAATGGACAAATTTCTGGATCACTCATGTTCAACTACGCCTGCATAAAATCTTTTATTTTACACTAAATTTTCGTCTTAAACGCAAATTTTGTCGACAACACGATTTTTTCTTTCATAATGAGTTATTATCGTCTTTGATAATTTTAAATAACCATTTTAGACATACACTACACAAAAATCCCCGTTTACACTTGAAGGAGCATGATCGTCTAAGGAAAAAGCAATTGTTGATATTTGAATTCCCGGGACAAAATCCTACACTATGGTTTTGGCACGAATTGTTTTTTGAATGCAAGCATTTTTTATTTCAAATATTCTTTTTGAATTCTTTAATTACGTCAAAGCCAGGAATTGTGGGCACAGCAAAAAGTATGAGTACTCACTGAACCTGTAGCTTTAAGCCGGATTGGATCCCGAGGTTGAGCATGAGTCAGACCTCTTCGGAGTGTCGTTGACTTCGAGTTATGGATTTGCTGAGCCTTTGGCTCGGCTTTCAATCTGTGGGTGAGTGTACACTGTGTAAAACAGAAATGCGGAGCAAGTGAAATGCCACTATGCATACCGACTCTTCTTGAATTTTCTCGGTATTTTTTATAAAAGTTGGTGATTTCGCCAGTGTGGCGATTTGTCAATGTTAAGGCGAGAGTTTTAGAAAATTCTGCCCTAATACCAAAATCTCTACCTAAATCTGTGTCCGTTGAAATTGATCTTACCTACTAATTAGACCAAAAACAATTCTAAAGTCAAAGAGAAAAGACCGAAAAATTTGTAAGGCCGAGCCAAAGGCTCAGCAAATCCATAACTCGAAGTCAACGACACTCCGAAGAGGTCTGACTCATGCTCAACCTCGGATCCAATCCGGCTTAAAGCTACAGGTTCAGTGAGTACTCATACTTTTTGCTGTGCCCACAATTCCTGGCTTTGACGTAATTAAAGAATTCAAAAAGAATATTTGAAATAAAAAATGCTTGCATTCAAAAAACAATTCGTGCCAAAACCATAGTGTAGGATTTGTCCCCGGGAATTCAAATATCAACAATTGCTTTTTCCTTAGACGATCATGCTCCTTAAATCTCCCACTAAATCTTTATTTGCCCAACAGTAACATTTTTTTTTAAACCCAACAGTAAGGTTTTCACCACTTTGCCAAGACCTAAGAGGAACTTCTCTTCCGACGATTCTCGCTTGATTGAAGCCGAAGCCTTGCGTCTTTTTGATAGAGGGATTGGAGAATTGTCAGCGACACCATAGAGCTCCGGTTCTTCTTCATCCAGTTCCACCACATCCTTCGCCGGCAATGGTGATTCACGCCTGCAACTATTGCATTTACACACACAATTCACAATAATCGCAAAAACCTACTTTGGACCCTCCAAGAAAGGCAAAAGAAATTGTATCTCAGCAAAGTATTCCCACGGCGAGCTTTCATTGATCTCACTTCCACTTGGCATGTACTTGCGCCTCTCCTCCATGAAACGAGTCTTCAACGCAGTGAAACGACGCTGTGCAGCAGCTATCCTCCTGTAAACATGAAAGAGTGATCGGATATTTGCATTTGTATTATTATAATTACCTGGATAATCCGGCATCTTTTTCTAAGCACTCCCTTTCTTCTTCGGATCCTTGTAGCCATCGTTTGTCAGATCGTAAAGCTCTGGATTGGTGCGCATAAACTGGATGAGACCAATATCCCGATTTCGCAGCTGCCTCTTTGCTCCTCCACTTCTTAGCTTTTGACGTGCACTTTCATTGCTTCCTAAACAACTCTATAGGTCAAACTCCAAACTCCAGGATACAGTAAGGCACACTGCTTATAGTAGATCACCATAAATAACGCACAATCGAAAATACAATTTCCACACAAAACAAGTTTATTCAACTACCGCAAGAAAACGACCAACGATGTGTCCCGAACCAGTTTAACAAATTCTAGAATGCTAGAAACAAATGAAACAAACCTATGCAAAACGGAACCTGTTACTTGCGGTAGAAGTCGGAAGCAATGGAACGCCACTCATCGGAAGTCCTTGGAAGTTGATTTTTTATCTGTAGCTGTGTCCATGAGCCAAGTAGCGGAGCGTGACAAACAGCCTTTCCTCAGCGCCGATCGGAGTGCGGATGGATGTCTTTGTGATCCTGCAAAGATAAAATTATTAAACAAGAGAAGACCAAAATAACTAAAATCGAGCAAAGCCTTACATTGGGCGAACCATTTCCAGCAGCTTCTTGAACCTCTGCAAATCCATGCGCAGATAACCGTAAAACTTCTCCGGATCCATCTTCAAGTCGCGCATTGCATGATGGAACGTGCCAGAGACGGATCGCTTGCGGAAATACGGATCGACCAGTGCTGCTTGAATGCTTTTAAATCCTATTTCGCCAATAGAAGAAACTAGCGCCAAGAGTCGCGACAAAGAGTACCTTTTGTCTTCGAGAGAGTACCATTAGATAGCGATAGAGCACATTAAATTGTTTGATCATAAGCACAGAGAGACGAGGACAGCAAAACAGGTGAGCATAGGACGTGCGAATGCGAGGGAAACAAATGTTATAGTCAACAATGATGTGACACTTGAGAAACAAACATTTTCGACAAAAACGTATTTCGAAATTTTTGAGCCGAGGTCGGAAGTCGGATGTCGAAGTCGGAAGTAGGAAGTCGGAAGTCGAATGTCGAAGTCCATTGTAAGCACCCTAACTTCACTACCAACTTCGACATCCTACTTCGACATCCCATTGTAAGCACTACTACCGACTTCGACATCCGACTTTGACATCGACATCCCATTGTAAGCGAGCTATAAACCTTTCAAATTGCCATGGTAAGGAAGAGAGAGGGGCTGTACCGAAAAAGGTAAAAGAATATTTGGTAAAAAAACTTTTGGGTAAAAATTTTTATTGCTAAAGGCATATTTTGTAAAATTTCTTTTGGTAAAGGCATATTTGGTACATTTTCTTTATGTAAAGGCACATTTGATAAAAAAAAATTGTCTGTGTGACACAATCTGTGACACAAAAAGAACTTGAAATAGCCGTTACCAATTTTTTTACTAAATGTGACTTTACCAAAAAAAATTTACCAAATGATTTTTACCAAATGTGCTGTTTACCAAATATTTCTTTATCTTTCTCGGTACAGCGAGACAGGGTCCTTTAAAAGTCAAAATTTGTTAAATATTCAACCTTGACACGAGGGTTTGCAAAAAGGAGGTTTTCAACGCAGGGGTTTGTTTTTTGAAATTTCACGTGGGACTACGACGGAGAGGCCCGGTTAATTGGCCATAAATCAAATGTTCTCCTCAAAAGGCTCCTTAAATCTTTTCACGAGATGATTTAAATTGAAGAGTAGCTGTTTATTGAGCGGGATCAGGGCTGTTTATTGAGATGGGGGAATCGCATGGAGGGTGCAAATCCTACTTTTCATCTCCAAAGAACCCATTCAAGGGGTTCCACAATGAGTGCGGGTTTTTTTTCATAACCTCACTCAAAAAGATCCATAACTTTTTTCTTTCTTTTTTCAAAAAAATTTTTAGTCGATGTCATCTTGTATCTAAGATACAGGATACCGTATTCTCTCTAATAGACGGGTCGACCCGTCTATTTTTCAACCCCCCTCATGGGGACCCGTCTATTAGAGAGGACCCTTCTAATAGAGAGGACCCCTCTATTTTTCGACCTCAGGCTTTAAAGGAACCAAAAAAATTTACCGCATTTTTTACAGTAGAATCTTAAATCCGCAGAAAATCACATCGGATACATTATCTTTCTTACATTTTTATTGCAAAATAACTAAAATCAATACACTTTAACACTCGATAGAAACATCACTATCACTCATATCATTTTCTTCTTCCTCGCCTAGATCAATTTCTTGAAAGAACATAGCCATTTCTTTTTCTTCTCGAGCCAAACAAAGCTTTGCACGACCACTTGGAACTGGGCCATCTTTCTTGAAGCAATGAATGATGCCGTCTTCACTTCCATCTAGCGCATTGGTGACTCCGCAGACCTTGAATGACTTCTCAACTATCTCCTTCGGTAAATCGTCCCAGGCTTGAACAATCCACTGCAGATATACCGTATAACCTCTATTAATCCCCCACCCTCTATTAAACCCCCACCCTCTAATAATCCCCCACCCCCCGAGGGGGTTGAACAATAATCCCCACCCTCTAATAATCCCCCCCCTTATCCGATTTTAAGGGCGGCTGCGCCGCTTTTTCTTTAATGTTTTTCTAGTTGATTTTCATGTTAAAACTCAATGATTGTCATTCCACAAACGTGACCTTGATCCAATAACATTCACCTTTCATTTTGAACAGCTATTTTTATTGATATTTTCAAAGAAGATTTCGTTTTTGTTATCAGATTAGCAGCCTTCTTTTTCATCGTCCTGCCATCTCGACCTAGTTCTTATTTTTGATCTTGTAAAAAATTTCCAGGCCCTTCCATTGACCTACCTGGTTTGAAGCATGCTATTTGTGTATCTTCTGATCCTGATCGAGGACGCAAACTTAGTAACTGCAAAACCACAAAAAACCTGTTCAACTACTGCGATTGCTATATCACTAACAATGTTTACGAAATAATAATACTGGCGTTGCGTAGAGTTGAGAGACTCGCTACTAGAAGCGACAAGAAGAAATGATGGGAAGACATTCGCGCTACTAGGGTTCACTCTTCGGCTGTGTGAAGTCGCTTTTTGGAGGTCAAGTAGCTTTGTGGATATATAAAAAATTCACACAGAAAAAACTAATGAAAAATAAGCAAAAAGTGAGGCGAAAAGCGAGACGTCAAGTATAGGGTTGGCACTCAGTTAACTCGACTTTTCAAAATTTTCGACTTTATTTCTTGTATTTATGTGTGTTTTTTCCCAAAATTCTGAACTTGTGACTATGCAACTAAAAGCCTATTTCACTGGCTACACAATGGTATAAAACATTTTCAGTCCCGTCTACAAAAAGAGGTCTATTTTAATAAAACGAAGACTCATCGAAAACGAAGAATCGCGAAGACTCGCTTCGTTTTCGAAGAGTCTTCGTTTTATTAAAATAGACCTCTTTTTGTAGACGGAACTGAAATTTTTTATACCATTGTGTAGCTAGTGAAATAGGCTTTCAGTTTCGTGGTCACAAGTTCAGAATTTTGGGGAAAAACACACATAAATACAAGAAAAAAGTCGAAAATTTTGAAAAGTCGAGTTAACTGTGTGCCAACCCTAGTCAAGTACATGCGAGACAAATTTGAAGAAATTCGATAAATTAGAATTATAGTCTTTTGAAATAATTTTCCGGCGGCCTTAGCGCCGAAGAGGTTGAAATATAATCCCCTCCCTCTATTAATCCCCCACCCTCTAATAATCCCCCACCCTCCGAGGGGGTTGATTAATAATCCCCCTGGGGATTAAAAGAGGTTATACGGTATGCAGTGGATTTGGATTGCATCCATTTGTAAATTCTTTTTGCCCATGCATCATCCAGTCATCATAGAGCTGGCCAATAGTAGCTTTAAAGGGCGCGTTCCAACATACATCTGGAGCCTAAAAATACAAGATTTTATGGAAAACTCTCATGATAAAGTCCAACTTGGATAAATTTCGTACAACCTCCAGGAATAACGGCCATATCGAGTCCACACTGCTTTAATTAGTTCTTTGTTGACTCCGAGATGTGACAACGAAAGGAATCCCATACTAGCAGTCGCTTCTGAAAAAGAGATTCGCCCATCACACGCATCAAGAAATCATTCGTTAAGTCATCATTCATCCAAGTAGTACCCTTCCACGCCAGCTGAAGTTTTCCTTTGAACTTGTCTACGATAGTTGGGTCGACACGCTTCCTTGGCAGCAATACATACGGTTGGCACTTGTATCCATCATGACGACCGGCGAGCATAACGGTGACACGCAACTTCTCATGGCCTGTAGTTAGCACCGACACCTAAAACTTTAGAATAGCAACATTCTATATTTAGAATATTCAATTAGCCAACTTCTTTGGATCCTTGTCAGCGATGCATTTTCCACCGCCTGGATCCAACCAGACTGCAGTTTCATCGCAAGCGTAAATGTAGTCGTAACTTGAGAAAAATCAAGAGTAAAGTTAATAAGATAATTTGATAATACTCCTACTTAATTTTTTCCCGCAGTTGACACATGTACATCACAAAATTGACCGAGGCCTTTTCGTATTCTACAGGCGGCTTCTGACACACAGTAGTTGGGAACCGGACTCGAAATTGATGACGCTCCATGAATTTTTGCACCCATCCTTCACTAGCCTAAAATTTAAATTCAAAACTCAAAAGTTTGATGCCTTAAACTAACTTTGAATTTTTTTCCTCTTCGGCTTCAGCAACAAACATCTTAAGAGCTTCTTGTTTGAGGATCCTGCGAGACACCTTCTTCTTGCCAGCACGTTGCTCTCGCACCCACTTGGCCAACTCATCATCAAGCTCTGCAAACGTTAAATGGCGGCCAGCTCCTATTACTCGCTTTGCTCCTTTCTGGAAGAGATACTTAGAGTACACCAGTATTTTTCAAAAATATTACTTTTGATTGCAAAGTTCCTTTTCTTGCTTCACCCACTCTTGAATCCTTGACTGCGTGACATCAAATTTCTTGGCAGCCGAACGCTTGGAATACTTGTTTGAATAAGCGACTGCTTCCAGTTTCTTGCCAATTGAGTGAGCTTTGCGTTTCCGAGACACACGAAATTCCTCAATTGTATTTTGGCTATCCACGTTTGATTCGCCATCTGTTATTGTGCATTCTTCTTCACTCATTTGTTAAATTGCCTGAATGTCAAAAAATAGAACTGTGAGAAAAAAATTCCAAACAATTTAAAATGGCGATAGTTGACGACAAACTATTAGTACTTAAAAGCGCCGGTTTAAATTATTGGGTTATTTATTTAAAATTAACGTTCTGAGAAAAATTCCTTAGGAGACCCGTCTATTAGAGAAGACCCGTCTAATAGAGAGGACCCGTCTATTAGAGAGAATACGGTACATACACTTACATACAAGATACATACACTACAAAATGACCTATTGATGAAGTTGATACTGAAGTTGATATATTTAGGTTAAAATGAGTAGATCCGCACTCTAGAGCCATATCCGCGGTGCGGATCTGAGTGCGGGTTCAGAGTGCAGATCAACTCATCTTTGTCTAGATTTTTTTAAGTATTAACTTTATCAGTAGCTTATTTTGCAGTGCTGTGTCTTAGCTACAAGATGACATCAACGGCACAGTTTTTGAGAAAAAGGAAAAAATTATGGCCATTTCCGAGTGAGGGGGTATGAAAAAATACGCGCTCATTGTGAACGGGTCTTCAGTTCTGCATCCTCGGCATAGTTGCCTATACCTTACAATTAATAGCCATTATTTTAGTGTGTGGCCAGATTCGATAGTCACAGCCAGACCTACTGTGTGCTTACTGCAATAGATCAGTGATTGAGGGTCAGCAACTCTATGTATGCTATGGGCCACACGACAACGCTAAGCTATGGCTTGAGTATGGGTTCGACTTGGGATCTGACAATGTCTTCAATAGAGTCAACATACCCACAGGTTTGGCGTTACCACAGGTTTTGACATGATTGACATTTTAAAGAGAAAAAAAGAATCAGGAATTTAAAGTTTAAAAATAAAATATTTTTTTAAATTACTATTTCCGTCACTGCCTGAATACCACTTGTAATTATCAAAAAAAACCCTATATGTTTCAGATCTATTTATTGCACTAGCCAAACAAACAAACTTGGTAGATGTGGATGAACATCACCAAAATGCTCTAAAACAAGCCTCTTTCCCGTGGTAAGTATGTTCCACAGCCAAATAAAAGACGGTAGCCTAGGGTCACTGTGGCGACTATACTTATACTGTCTTATTGTAACCTGACATTTTGCAGTACAATTTATGCGACCGACCAAGAACCCAATTACGGACTCAAAACCAACTGTGCCATACTGCTACTCAACCAAAAAGACCTGTTAGTTTTTTTCAAAAATATTCTTTCAATGACATCAAAATCAATATTATGGTTTTAGAAAAGACTGGAGACAACATATCTACCTACCACCAAATGAAGATCAAGCCGACGTAGTTGAACCATTACTCAGTGCGATATTAACCCAATTGGTTTCTCATTTAAAAAGCAAAGCATACAAAGTAGAGAATGAAAAATGTCGCTCTTTTTGGACAGATCAAATAGTCATTTTAGAGAGATTGTTACAGCCAACTCGAGATTAACCCATTTTTGTCATTACCAACTGGTTCTTTTAAATAAAGCTTTCAAAATGTTACCAATTGATTCTTAGTCATCGCTGCTTAACACTGCCGGATCGGATGAGGTAGTCGAAAGTGTTTGAGGTATTTAAAATAGTTTGAAGGGTTAATCATTTTTTCTGTAGCAAATTTACTTTTCTGTGCCAAAAAATTTTTTTCTATGGCTAATTTTTTGCAGCTAATTTATTTTTTCCTGTGGCGAATATATTTTTTTTGAGCAAATTCTATTTTCGCTTGTCTGAGACGGTATTGAGGTCGTATGCTTCTTTTTTTTTCATTTTAAAATATAAAAATATCGTTTTGAGTTCAATCTAACACATCAAGTTTATAAACCTGGCACTCTGAACGCCCGCTCCAATACTTCACGACCTCCGATTCACAAGGAGCGAAATTGCACTAGCTTACCGTATTTACCTATAAAACCCTTGTCGATAAAACTTGTCGAAATCAATAATAGCTTGGCCACAATGAGATGTCAACGTCGAAGTAGGATGTGGAAGCTGGTAGTGAAGTAAGGGTGGCCACAATGGGGATTTTCGTGTACCGTATTCACTCTATTGACTCCCCACCCTCTAATAATTCCCACCCTACGGACCTCACATCTCAGTCTAGAGCGAACGTTTCACAAATCTGTTTTTTGCGTTTTCTTAATCAGCACGAGCTCACTTGATTCCACTTTTCAGCTTTTGGTTGAGCATCTAAACATCTCAAAATCGACCTCAAGCTTTTTCGATTTTTTGGGGTTGAAAAATAACTCTCCATGGGAGTTAATACAGTGAATACGGTATACTTTCAACAGCCAGTTATTGATATCACGTTCTAGAGACTTACGTCATATTCGCTTACAGAGCAAGGTCGGCAAGGATCAGATCCCATCGGATCGGCATGAAAATTTGGGTGCATGATAATTGCTCAAAACGACAATTGCTCAAGACTACAATTGCTCAAACGACAGTTGCTCAAATTTTAGTTGTCAAAATAGCCAAATTTTGTATTTCACGTCAAAATTATGCGGGACTTTGGATTTATAATCTAAAGAGGCTAAATTCCGGTATACCCCCAGCACTCAATTCTGATTATAAGAGAAATCTTCAGCCCATGAAGGCCTCAACTGAAAACCATCTCTCAAGAAGTGACATTTTCTGTTAACCGAACCTAATAACCGCAAACTGAAATTCTGGGTGCGGTTAACCAAACCGAAGGTTTTCGGTCTAAAATACCTAAAACAATAAATCAGACTGACTGACTACCAGTGTTGTTATGATTAATAAGCCACTTTTTGTGTTCAGTTATCCATATCTCGGTGACTTTTTTTCCACAATTTATAAATAACAGCTCAATTGAAAGAAAAAATATATATCTTCAATTTGCAATTGGGCACTTATTTAGTTGGGGGAGTCATTTTTTAATTTTTCGTAAATCATGTTTAAATGACTACTAAGTATTTTTTATACGCTAAAACGATAAAAAAAGCTGTTTTCCGACACTTTTTCATATAAAAAGTCGTTTTTTTTGAAAAAAAATTTTTTGACCAAAATCGACTTTTTGCCTTGGAGGACCAAGGTAAACTACCTTTAAAAAAAGACATTGAACATAGTTTTGAATACTGGGGCCTACCGCATACAGAAACTCTGGTATGCATACATTCTTATGCATCCACAGTCACTTTCGAGTGATTTGTGTGTATGGTATGTGGGTGTGCGCATCTCAATCCCAAGCAACCAAGCCCCTGCGCACCGGAAGGGGCGCAGGGGGCTTGGTAGGTTAGGGATGCGCGCACTCACTTACCTTAGACATAATTCCGAGCAAGACTCTTGATTAAAAATGCATTTAGAGACTATTTTTGCCCAGCTCCAGTGACCAAAACGAGGTAGAATACCTTAATACAAGGTGATTTACCTTGGTCCCCAAGGCAAAAAGTAATATTTTGGTCAAAAATTTTTTTTCAAAAAATCAATTTTTTATGTGGAAAAGTGTCACAAAATAACTTGCTTATCGTTTTAAGCACATAAAAGTTACTTAGGAGTCATTTAAACCTGATTTTTAAATAAGTGAAAAATTCTATGTGAGAACACATCGGACCGTCCATCGTCTATCGGCTATCCGACCGGACATTTTCGAAGACTGTTTTTTATTATTTCTTGTGATTTCTGTGGGTATTTCTTGTTTTCTTAACTTTACATGGTTTTTGATATTGTTTATGGGCGGTATAAAGGTTTCTAGGAATTTTAAATGCGGCTTTTGCCGACTTGTTTCCTGTAACTTTTGTCCGAACAAAACGTATGAGTTCTCTGTTTTATGTATAAATTCGTAAAGGGTAGGATATTTTGCAAAGAATCCAACCATTTGATTATTCTTTCTTTGTTTAATAGCAAAGCAATGATTTAAATAACAGTCATATGTTTCATGATGTAAGCCTTATTTATAATGTGATGACGGTGATATTATATGTAGGGCTGTCGAAGCGAATATTGGATATTGAAAAAAATCGCTTAAAACACTATTCTATTTTTTTAGTTGATTGTAAAGGTTGTAGAAATAGAAACATGATCGTCCAGTACAGGCCAAAAGATTTAATTGTAAAATGTTGAGAATGTTTGAAGATGGTAGTACATTGCTTTCGCATTGATGTATGATTACACTCCTGGCCCATATATATTTTTGAATTAATTGGCTTGAATCCATTCAAATGGATCGATCCAGTCGACTGGATCCAATAATAGAATTAATCGCCCATGGCCAATCAACCATTTCAATCGAAATTAATCGAAACACGCAATACTTTTAATTATCCAAATATACTTTTTTGTGTCCCAAATAATTTTTGGCGGGAAATTGGGACAAAAAAAGTATATTCGGGGCAGAAAAAAGTGAATTTGGGTTTCACCCTCCTTCATTTCCAATTGGATAAACTCTATCAAAAAAATCAATCCAATAAATTAATTAACCGATGAGGCCGGATTGATCTGATTAATCAAACCGATTCAATTGATTCGACCCAGTTCATTAGATCGATTCGATTGATATGATTTATTTTTAATGTTTGGATCAATTCAGCTGAATGAATTGATTCATGTGGATGGATAGATTAGGATTGGCTGAATCGATTAAAATATTTAAAGCGATACAAATCATACCGATGTAAACAACAAAAGCGATTCAACTAGTCCAAATATATCCATCCAGAGGATTCGACACAAACACCCACCTCCCCCCCCCTTTCTGCACCCAGATTAAATCGATCCAAACATTCGAACCGAACCAATTAAACTGGATGAATTGATTGATAAATAATTGAACAACGCAATAAGTCGAACAGATCCAACCACCCAACCTTGAATTAAAGAACTGAGGATGGGTACAGCAAGTTGAATAGTTGGATCGATACAAAGCTAGTTGGATCGATACAACCAGTTGGATCAGTACAGCCACTTGTGTCGATACATGCGACTCATGACAACAAAACCGGTTGAATCAATAAAACCAATTAAATCGACTCATCCAGGTAAAGTGATTTAAATGTTTGGAACGATTCAACTGGATAGATAGAAACGGATTCACACAATTCGTTCAATTATTTATATCGGAATAAATCAGTCAAAGTTTGGACATATAGTTTGAATATGTCGACGATTATTACAAAAATTTTCAAATTTGTTCAAATTCAAATTCTAAAATCAAAATTTATGCTTTCATGCGTTTTCTAAAATTTCCGTGTATTGACGTTATGTTAACTGCGTCCAAATTTGGACGCAGTTAACATATCGTATAATGCCAAGTTGAAACGCGCCAATTCAAATTTACGGCGCTAGTAGCGAATACCTTCCCCCAAGAATCCGACCTTTTAAAAATTGCTGTAACTACCCTTTCAAACAACAAGTCTAAGCTTAGCCCTTAGGGTTGGGGGTAGGCCAGCGTACGGAAGTTGTGACTAATAAGTGTGTTACGCATTTTTTTTCTGGGTCTGGGACATAAATTTACGTACTGTTTACTTAACTAAAAAAAGGTGAAAATCGTTGGGGGGGGGGGGGGTGGTATTCGCTACTAGGGTCAAATTTACTAACTATATTTTGTATTTCTTCGTCGTGAAACACTTCATAGAGTCAGCTAAGATAATTGGGCGGCGGTTAATTCCCCGCGGTAAATCCCCCCTCCAAATTTTTAAGGGTACAGGTTTGAATCCTGGTAGAAGCAGACATCATTTTTTCTTGAATAATAGTCAAAAACTCGTTTTTATGACCATTTAGCCTCAGGGTGGGTAGTATAACCCCTTGATACCTCCCTGAGTGGGTCTCCACCTCCATAATCCGAAATTTTGGATTTGGCTGAAAATATTTAAAAATAATTGTACCTTGTTCAGAACCGTGTCCTGAACACGGTTCGATAATGCCAAAACAGTGATTTGACTTGCACGAAGCCCAGTTCTGGAGTAGTGTACCGTAGGATGTCCAAGTGATACTCACTACCGTTTTTGTACCTAGCTATCGGTACTCATGTGAAAGTGCCTGGGTAGTATTACCCAATGCTCAGTTGGTTTAAGTGAAACACTTCGAAAATGTATCCACTTAAAAATGTGTATAGGTATCATAGAAGTGTCTAGGTATCGGTAATCAAATAGAAGTGCCTAGGTGGTAGTATCCAGGTAGTGGTACCCAAATTTTCATTTTTTTTTACTTCTTCAGCTTCCAAAACCTGTTTTTTTCTTGATTAACCCCGTATGCTGAAGATGGTTTGATAATGGTAAAACGTTGTTCCGAAAGGTATTTTATGAGTTTTAGTAAAATAAATTATTTCCCAATACTCAAAATATATAATACGAAACGTTATTTTATCACTATCAAATCATCTACAGCATGCCCGATTTAATCCAGAAAAAAGTTTTAGAGCCTGAAGAAAAGAAAAAATTGAAATTTTTTCGAAATTACCCGCCCGACAACCACCCTACTTGAAACCTTTTTATCACAGTGTAATAAACCTATAAAACGGCATTTTACTACTATCAAACCATCTTTGGAATGCTTAAATTAGTTCAGAAAACAGGTTTCCAGACATGAAAACATAAAAATTGCACCAAATAAACGATTACTTGGTTCAGTTGTTGCATGGATAATCCATCAGAACTGCAGTTAGATTAAAAAATATTTGAAATGATAAGAGTTCTTCGTGAGACAAAAAATTGTTAATTTTAAAATTCTTGCGGGGGAATCAACTGCAAAAGAATTTACCGGAGGGGAATTTACGGCGGAGGAATTAACCGCCGCCCAATTATCTTAGCTGACTCTATGGAGTGTTTCACAACGAAGAAATTCAAAATATAGTTAGTAAATTTGAATTGGCGCGTATAAACTTGGCGTTATACGTTATGTTAACTGCGTCCAAATTCGGACGCAGTTAACATAACGTATACGCACTGAAATTTCGATGATTTCTCTACAAAATGACACATTGATCGTTGTCTTAGGACTACCCAGCACTGAAATACGGAAAACCTAAAAAACTACCGTTTTGCCTTATTTTGAGCCATTTTAGGGTTTCCAAGTTCCACCTACCCGTATTTCAGTGCTGGGTAGTCCTAAGACAACGATCAATGTGTCATTTTGTAGAGAAATCATCGAAATTTCAGAAAACGCATGGAAACATAAATTTTGATTTTTAAAATCATACGAAAAGGTTTGTTGCATGAGGTCGAACAACGATTTCCCTTACATTTTCCTTTATTTTGACTGTAAATCGACACTTTTGTGTTGATAATCATAACTATTGTCCAGAATAACCAAAAAAATAAAAAAAATTGTAGCTGAGAGACAGAACTTGAAAACAGTAGTTTTAAAAATTAACAAAATAATCAAAAAGTAAAATCAATAAGCTCAAATTGTCTTTGTGTACTGTCAATTGTCGGGCTAAAATTCGGATGTCATCCAAACATTGACTAAATTTTTGATTGAATGACTGCTGTTTAAAAAAGCAAATATTCAGTTTTGTAGAACAAGATCAGCACTACAAGACTGTATATTCAGTTTCTCTAAAAACAATTATATTTATGCGATAAGTCGCCAAACATAAAAAATATTTTCTTGTGTATTATCAATTGTCCGCAACTGTATACTCGATTACTTGTATAACCACAGAAAAAAAATATTCTTGCCACAAGAAAGTAAATTTGCTACATAAAAAATGTTCAACCTAGTTTAAAATAGTCTAAGATGGTTTTAGTTAGCATTGAGTCGTTCATCATGGTTCAAGGTGGTTTTGCGTGGTATATGGCCGTTTGGGCTGTTCAAGGTAGTTTTAGTTATTTAGGGTCGTTAACGGTATTTCAAAGTAGTTTAATTTGTTTAGAGGTACTTAGGTTGGTTAGGGGTCTTTATGGGTTGTTGAAAAGGCTTCGCTGAGAAAGAGCGAAAGAACAGAATCGGTAGGGGTCTTCGAAAATCGGGTCAAAATAGTCGTCGGAACCAGCTGGGGAACACCTTATATCGAGGTTAAAAAGCTTAAAACACGCAATCTGCAAAATGGAGGCTGGCCATGAAGGAAAATGAAAATGTTTCTTTCATTCCTATCTTGTAGCCTGAATGGAGCTCAAAACGGTACACAGACACTTTGCCATGCAATTATTGTTCAGTTAGCTGCTTTCGTTTTTCGATCAATCGTTTTTTTCGGTTCACCAATACTATTTACAGAAATTGCAAGAAACCGACTTGCTAACGTGTTTGGTGACGTTAAAAACAAGTGCAGCGAAGCAAATATCCTGTGGGTGCCAGCAGCGTTGACAAGGAGGTAGATCAAGGCTTAGAATTTTTCATTCTATGATTGGTCTTGCAGTGGTTTGTAACGTGCTCCGAAGAAATGTCAAGGTAAAGAAGTGAATGGTCGTAGCGTCGTAGCATGATTCAATGTGGAGCCTAAGGTTATTTTTTTGATTATTTTTCTCCATTCAGCCATAATTGATTTCGTTTTAGCTGCTCTCATCCCCTAAGCGGAATAAATCCAGCAGCACACAGCGTGTCAAGCGTCAACTACAATTCAACTATTTTATGTAAAAGTTTCGTTATATCGGCTTTTAAAACTTTCAAAAAATATTCGAACAAAGCTCAGAGTAAACCTAATTGATTAACAGGGTTCGACGGTAGGACTAAAGAATTTGAAAAGTACAAAGAAACTATGGCTGCACTACTTCTACATGCAATTCGTGGCGATAATAAGCTGATAATTTATTTATGTGACTAACCAGCTCATTTTTGTAATCTCGAGATAGTTTTTTTAGTAAAATATTTAACAAAAATATCTCAAATAGTTTCAAATACATTAAATCACAAAGTGATAGGCTTAAACAACTTGAATCTCGAACCGCAAATTTTTGTCCGCAAATATGGCGTCCGCAAACCCTCGTCCACGAATATTCGTCCTTGAATGTTCGTCCACAAATGTTGCGTACGCAAATGTTGCGTCCGCAAGATTTGATCCGCAAAGTTTGGTCCGAAAAATCTCGCCCGCAAAAGTCAGCCCAGAAACACGCATCCGCAAAATGTTGTCCGCAAGTGTGGCCATTTCATTTTAATGCCCCGAATGTGAGGAAGTTTTATACAATTTTTCACTCCTATCTTGTTCAGCACGAAATTCTGAACAAATCGCTCCTATTGCCACAAACCGGCATTTGAGTGTTAAAGCCGCGGGTCCATTCTTTCACAAAATTTCACCACTTTTTTCACCGAACCTCACCACCTTTTTGGTATTTTTTGGTAAAAGTGACCACGAAAAAGACGGGGAAAATAGCCAAGAGAAGCAAGGTCACTAAAAATTTAGCAAATGCTGCAGAAAAAATAAATAAATTATACCGTATTTTTTCTAATAAGCCGACAGTCGCCTTATTTTTCACTAAATCAAGACAATTTATGATCGAAGTACAAAAGAATATACCACTCACATTGTGTTGAGACTACCTTCTATCTCCCCTCCCCTTTAAGAGAAAATTACCCTATTAGCGGTTTCTAAAATTTGGCACACCGTGAATACGGCGTGTCAAATTACGGAAATGCAAAGTCATTTCCGTGTCAACACGGAAAGCAATACGGATACGATAATCCAACAGGGACCAATCCAACACCCTGGTATCGAAGTACAGCTCAGAATAATAATTCGAGAGGACTGAAGGTCTAACAGAGGAAATTGTAAGAGGTCAATATAATGTGCTGAAAATAGAACATTTTTATGGCTCGTTCAGGAAGTCGGAGTTGGAGTTGACGCTGGAGTTGGCGTTGAAGTTGGTGAGAAGGGTATTCGCTAAATACTCCAACTCCAACGTGTTCACGAAGTCGGAGTTGGAGTATCTCTGATCGGTGAGCGCGTTTTTTTGCCAAAACTTTTTATTTTTCAAGCTTTTTGATTGTTCAGACTCATAGTTGCAAGGCTGCCGCCACTAATAGCTCATAGAAGGGCGAAATGTGCCGATTTCCGGCATAAAAGGTCTTCACTAATCAGAGATACTCCAACTCCGACTACGTGAACACGTTGGAGTTGGAGTCGGAGTTGGCGTCGGAGTTGGAGTGAAGTGTGAAGTGCCAAATACTCCAACTCCAACGCCAACTCCAACTCCGACTTCCTGAACGAGCCATTAGGCGTTTTTTATTTTTCTCGAGAGAAAAAAAATTTCACTTTTTTTTTAAATTTACTAATCATTATACTAAGAAAATCTTGTGGCTAAATCCATATTATTGAGTTGATTAAAAAGATCGCGCAGCTGCAAACCCTTTCCAATGGTTGACTTCCTTCTCCGCAAACAAATTATCGCCGTTTTTTGTGTTTATATATTCCTTGCTTGTCTTTTCTCTCTCCCATACATAAAACAGCAAGGGGGAGAAGAAAAAGAACAGCAAGGGTGTGTGTGTGTGTGTGCACATCAAGAATGCCTTTTCTTTTCTACCATCGCCTTATTCTACTTTTTATCGCAATTGCATAATTGGGTGCTGTTCAGGGTTGTTGTTGTAGATCTAGTAGCAGTGCTAATCGCCACTGAGCACACACTCATTAGCCCTGCTGTTCTCTGTGAGTTTGGGGAAAAAGTGTTGCTTTTTCTATCTGGTCCAACCACATATTTGTTACTAGTGTAAAGGGGATTGTAGATGAATAAAAAGTAAATGATGATTGTGTAAACAAGCTTGGTAAGCGGAAATTGTCAAGTGACATTTTTCACTAACGTATCTACCCTAATAAGCCACCCGAGTGGCTTATTTGACTCTATTGGACAATGGTTACCAAAACTTTGCCTTGGTCCCCTGTTGTTTTTTTACAGTTTTTACCTTGGTCCGCGTTAAAGGGGCAGGAAACTTTATATACGCATCGCCTAGGGCCGAAGGTTCAAATTCCCCTGAGTGCACGCCCTAGTTATTTACTCTACTTTTTAGTAAGTTAACTGAGTTCTAAGAGCGAAAACCACCGAGCAATCGATTGCTATTATTTACAGCACTCTTTTACTGCCAGCAAATGCCCTAATTTTGGAAAAATTATGCAAATAACCATCAAAAATGATGGCATGGAATTAGGCATTGTTTTATTTTTTTAGTAAGCTTTTTGACTTTTAGGTCCAAAAATCATTGAGCAATCGATTACAACCATTTCCAGCATTGATTTGCTTCATAAGCTGCCTCAATTTTGTTCAATTTCAAAATGAAAGGAAACCAGCCAAAATGATGCGTACTTATCTTTATATAGCCGGAGCCTCCACCAAAAATATATATTTATTTGTCAACGCGTTTAGTGACTTTCTAGAGTCAGAATTTTATGGGGAACAAGATAGAAATTTTCCCACACTAAAACCACTTCAAAAAAATCAGGTCGCGAGCGAAGATTTGACCCGGGAGGAAATGAGTACTATTGAGGGGTAGTATTTTAGTAGTAGCGGTAGCATTTTTTGGTAGCATTGTATATTGATTTGAGAAAAGTGTTTAAACATCTCCTAAGTAACTTTTAATGATATTAATGATATTAAAGCTGTTTTCTGACACTTCCCTAAATAAAAAATTGATTTTTTGGAAAAAAAAATTCGACCAAAATTTGAGTTTTTGCTTTGGGGTACCAAGACGAATCGAGATTTTAGTCGATTCTTGGTCAAAAAACTTTTTCATTAAATTCAGTTTTTTATGTAGGAAAGTTTCGTAAAATAGCATTTTTATCATTTTTAGCTAATAGAAGTTACTTAGGACACTTTTGAACACTATTCTCAAATTAATATAAAATGCGCCCCCGAAGTGCACAAGTACCTTAGAAGGAATACGGTATACAGGGATCGAACAAAAATGCACCATATTTCCTCTAAAAAGCCACCCCACCCGATTTTGAAAACCCTATTTCTCATCTCAAACCAAATTTTTTTCATTACTGTGAGATCTACCAATTCTAGATTTTTGTTGCGTAACCGAAAATTTCAACCCAAGATCTTCCTTCCATTTTAAAGGG
Source organism: Ditylenchus dipsaci (assembly GCA_004194705.1). Taxonomy (NCBI): domain Eukaryota; kingdom Metazoa; phylum Nematoda; class Chromadorea; order Rhabditida; family Anguinidae; genus Ditylenchus; species Ditylenchus dipsaci. Next base: position 447,511 of record SADC01000001.1, on the reverse strand, counting down.
CTAGAAAAATAAGCCGCCCAGGCTGCCTATAAGAAGAAATTTTCTACTTCTTAGCTATGAAAGTTCAGCGCTTTAGGCAAACATAAAATCACTTCAATTTTCATGATATCTTTATCATCTTTGCATTTTCGTGGGCTTATTATCACTGAAATATTTTTCCGCAAATCTAAAAAAACTTGTGCCGAAACTTTTGAAGTACTAATTTATTTTGATGAGGTCATATTCAAGCTGTTCAGAAATGGGATTAAACGAAAATTATTATAATTTCAATTTCTAATTTTTCTAACAAATACAGTACATTTTTTCTTGCCATTCTTGAATCACCCCTAATTTAGCCATAAATTTGAACAGCAAACAACAAATGGTTGACTGCTTCCAAGAGATAACATCTTTGGATTGTTGACAACAACAATTGTTGGAGCAAATTTCTGTCTGATATAATCCATGCAAAATGTTACATCTATTGCTATTCTTTTCAAGACAACAAATACCCCCAGAAAGCAACGACAACAATTCCAACCTTTTGAAGCTATGAACAAGGTTGAATGCTTGAATTAGTCACCCATATATTGCCAGCCTGTTTGCTTGTAAACAGCCCTGCTTTTTGTTATACATACAGTGGGGGTGTACATTTACAATTTTTCTGCCTTGTAACCCATTTTGCTCGCAACCATTGTTGTTCTGCTTTTTTTGCTTGGTCTGGGGCATAAGGTTTCTGCTGATGGCATTTCTTGGAATCCGCCCGCATTTTTCTCGATGATTCATGTGTGTGTCTTTATGGGGTGTTCAACCACTATTTTGGTGGTGGTTGTAATAGTAGTGCTTGGAGCAACTGCATTTTATTATTAACTGTGAAAGGACCGTGAAACTTAAAAAGCACGGCAATTTTCGAAATTTTGATTCTCGCGTGATCACCCTGACTTTGTCAATAATGTTTTAAAATTATTTTTTGCTTGCATTTCGAATTTTCTTGAAAAATTTTAGACCATCGACCAGTTGAACCCAGTGTTGCTTGACATTGCCAGATCGGAAAAGTTAGGCACTACAGCTTTTTGTTGAAAGTTGTGTTGTATATTGGATAATTGATAAATTTTAAATTTTGATTTGAATTTCAAAAAAATCAATTGAAAAAGTTATTGACGGAATCAGGGTGGTCTTGCGCGAATTTGGATTTCGCAAATTGCTGTGCTTATTATGTTTCATGGTTCTTGGATGTGTTAACGGTAGAATTTTGGGCGTAATCGTTTCGCCAATAAAACTTTCGCCAATGCGATCTCTTCGCCAATTGCGGCTGACATCAGACTGAGCCTTTCACAATTCATTTTGTTGACAACTCAGCCTTTGACAACTCAGACTTTTGACAATTCGGAAAATCGAAATTCGAACTTCTGAAATTCGTCTTAAGACGATTCATTCGAATCATCATTCAAATTTTGTTAGCTCATTCGAACGAGGATTCATTCATTCTGTATCTCAGACGACATATTGTTCATATCTCTGTTGTTAAGAAATAACCGGCGGGGTACCAAAAAAACGACCGCCAACAACCCTAGTGCATAGACGTTTTCCCAAAATAAAACTTTTTTCAAACAACAGGAGGGACCAAGGCAGATTTTTAAGTTTCTTTTAGAATTTTTTTAGATTGTGTCCGAACCACTCCAAACCGTCCCAAACCATCGCAAACCACCTCGAATACCCTCAACCGCCTAAACATCAAACCATAAATGAGAAATAAAAATTTCTTAAAAATAAAAAATAACATGTTTTTCTAACTTAAAATTGTGTGGAGAATCAGGTTTGTTAAGACCGAAATCAATATTTCACCCACGCAAACCCAAAACGTGCGGTGGGTTACTCTTGGTCAGATGAATATCCGCCTGGATGGCCTGAAAGTTAAAATTTCTTAAGAATAAAAAATAAACCGATTTTTCTAACTTAAAATTGTGTGAGTGATTGGATTTTTTTAAGTCCAAAGCTGAGATTTCACACGCTCCAACTTTAAGGTACCACCTCGCCAGGTGGTACCACCTGGCCATCCAACTGGATGTCCTGAAATAAAATGGTTAATTTTAAATGAAAAATCAATTTTTCCAAACTAAAATTTGTGTGAGGAATTGGGCTTGTCAAGACCGAAAAGCAGTTTTATCTACCAACCCAAACTTATGGTGGTTACCACCTGGACAGGTTGATATCCAGGTAACTCCAGAGTAGGGGTATATCCACCCAAATGACCTGAAAAGTCAAGCGCTTGTCTTTTTATATCTAAAATTATGGTAAATAAGGTACGTGACTAGGTGGATTTGAACCAGCAACCTCTGCATCACCCTTAGAATCGCTCAGAACCCATCCAGAGAGACCAGACCAAGTGGTCGTCCACTTGGATCGAAATTTTTTTCAAGGTTTTCGGGTTCCAAAACAATTTTTGTGCACTAAGTCGACCACGCTGAAGATGGTTTGATAGTGGTAAAATCACGTTTTATCGAGAAATTTTTGAGTTATTGCTAATTCTTGATTTTCAAAATCATCGTTAGCAATAGCTCAAAAATTTCTCGATAAAACGTGATTTTACCACTATCAAACCATCTTCAGCGTGGTCGACTTAGTGCACAAAAATTGTTTTGGAACCCGAAACCTTGAAAAAAATTTCGATCCAAGTGGACGACCACTTGGTTTGGTCTCTCTGGATGGGGTTCTGAGCGATTCTAAGGGGTGATTCAGAGGTTGCTGGTTCAAATCCACCTGGGCGCATACCTTATTTTTTATTATAATTTCGAGTGTTTGATTGGTGAAGAGGTCCATATACTCTCACCAAGGTTGCTGGTTCGAAGCTCCAACAATGGCCATATACATATAGTATAGCATATACATATAGTATATACATATAGTAAGAGCAGTGTTTTCAAAATGAGAATGAGAATACAGCATGAGAATGAGAATGAGAATTGTCAGAATGAGAATTGCTCATAACTCAATTTTTCATGGAAAAATGCCAAATCTGATATGGATGACCTATATCTACTTTTTAATTCTAAGTATAGATCATCTATATCAGATTTGGCATTTTTCATGAAAAAACCCAATTATGAGAAATTCTCATTCTCATTGGGTGTACCGAAGAATTTAAAAAAATATTTGCTAAACGGCACATTTGCTAAAAAACTTTTGCTAAAAAAATTTTGCTAAAGACATATTTGCTAAAGGCACATTTGCTAAAAAAAAATTTTGCTAAAGTCACATTTGCTAAAATTTCTTTTGCTAAAGTCACATTTGCTAAAATTTTTTTTGCTAAAGGCATTGCTAGAGGCAATTTGCTAATGAAATTTTTTGGTAAAGGCCTTTTCTGGTCCCTTTTGTGTCACAAATATGACCGTAGGGTGTTTAGGAAATGGAGGTACTTGGAACCGAACCTGTGACCAAGTCAAACGCTTGTCTTTCTATATCTAAAATTATGGTAAAAAAAGGTATGCGCCAGGTGGATTCGAACCAGCAACCTCTATATCAACCCTCAGGATCGCTAAGAACTTCATCCAGTGTGACCAAACCAGTGGTCGATCACTTGTAACAAAAATTTTTTCCTTTCTAGGTCACGGGCTTATAATTACTGGTACTGATTACGGGCCAATGATATCACTGCGCGTGGGGGGGGGATTCTATACTGCAACCACAAGAGTTTGTGCCTGGTCATTTCCTAGTCAGAATTTTGAAAATTTTGGAGGGAATTCAAGTTTTTTAGTCCGAACCAACCAAACCAAGTGGTCGTCCACTTGGATCAAAAAAATTTTACGTTTTTCATATTCCAAAACTGTTTTTTGGACTGATTCGGGCCCGCTGAAGATGGTTTGATAGTGGTAAAATGCCGCTTTCTCGGGTATTTTTTGAGTATTGGGCAATAATTGGTTTTACCAAAATCAATTATTGCCCAAACTCAAAAAATACCCGAGAAAACGGCATTTTACCACTATCAATCATCTTCAGCGGGCCGAATCAGTCCAGAAATCAGGTTTGGAATATGAAAAACGTAAAAAAAAATTTGATCCAAGTGGACGACCACTTGGTTACATTGATTCAGACTGAAAAATTTCAATTCCGCAAAACTTTTATTTGGAGTAGTTTTGGATGGTTTAGGGTGGTTTGGTTGGCTTGGGTGTGTTGGGTGCTTTTGGCCATTTTTGGATGTTTTGGGTGGCTTGAGGTGGTTTTGAGTGGTTTGGGGTGGTTCGTACACAATCTAAAAATTTTCTAAAAAACAACAGGGGGGACCAAGGCAATCTTAGAATGAAAAAAGGACGAAACGTTTCGTCTTTTTTTCATTTGAAAAAGGACGAACGTCCTTTACCAAAATTTTGATCCACTTGGTTTTACCTGGTCACCCTGGATGAAGTTCTGAGCGATTCTAAGGCTTGATGTAGACGTTGATGGTTCGAATCCACATGGGCGCATACTTATTTTTTATTATAATTTTGAGTGTTTGAGTAGCGTAGAGGTCCACATACTCATTATCAAGGTTGCTGGATCAAACCCCTCTGGGTGCAATCAGTCCTAGTAGAAGACCTCGATTCATGGTCCTGGGGTTTTCTCAAGTGGTTTCAGCAGTTTGGGATGGTATGAGGTAAATCATGGATGGCCTAAAAATTTGGGATGATTCAGACGCAATTTGAAAAATTTCGAAAAAAAACTTAAAAATTTACAAAACCACCCAAAATTTGAAGAAAAAGGTAAAAAGAGGAAAAAAGTTGGAATGATAGTGTCTTTGACGCAATAAGAACCACAAACCGCGTTAAAGGAGCATGCTTTCCTAGTGCAACGGCAATTGTTGATTTTTGAATTCCCGGGGACATAAAAAAATAAAAATAATTATGACAAAATTTGCGCAAAATGTTTTTCAAATGCAAACATTTTTTTCGGCAGTCATTTTTGACTTCTCAATTGAATTTTCGGTCGGTCCGCCGACTCGCTGTTATTTTGTGGTCGCCCGTTTGGTTTTGTGTATAGCTAGTTGAATTATAGTGGCTATATCTTATTTTATGTCTTTTTTGCTTCAGATTATTAAAAGAAGAAGCCAAGTTTTTGCCTCGAACCTCATTAGATAAGTTTTTATCCATTATTTGCCGTCTTTTTCTTTTGTTTTGTTCCTCCTGTTTAGGTTGTTTGCGAGAGCGCTCATGCGGATTGTACGAGATCTGATGGGGCTTTCTCTGCGGCGCCACTTTGCTTTCTTGAGTCGGTCACGGGATTAAGCTTTTTTTTGTAAAAATGTGGTTAGTTGCCAATTAAAATTTTTCCATAATTTTTTACGCTGGTTTATTATAGAAGGGAACCTGCTATCGAATTTTCGACCTCAGTGACGTGCGCTTCACAACTTCCTATCAGAGCCAGTGCTAGTTGGAGGACTCATATGGTACACATTTGGACTGAATAATACCTCAAAGGCTAAGAATTAGTTGGACAGGCGCTAGATGGTGGTCTTTGATTTTTTCTCGATTCTCTGGTCAGGTAACCCTATTTTTAATCTCACTGCGACTGCAAATAGCCTTACAAAGTAAACAGTGAATGTAGCCTAAAATCCATGAATTAGCCACATACGATTATTTTTGTCTACGTGGAAGCTACAGACTTTGGCAATTGTATGTGGTCGTAGTGTTAGGCAAGTGCACGGGCCGGTCCTTCCCGAGCCGTTATTTGCATAATCCATCACGGTTTATTATGAAGACAATTTTTACTGGAGTCTGTAAAAGTACTGCCCGTGCACATACTTGCGTAGTGTATTTCGCGTATTGTATTATCTTTCTATGTGCCTTCGTGCTCCATTTCAAGACAGTATGGCTAGGCCCTTGTAACATAACTGTCGGAGCACGTCAACTTCATGTAAGAGGCTGCCTAGCGAAAGTGATTATAAGTCACATATTATTTACCATAATGATCTTTTGGAGTTCATGTTTCTAATTTTCAGGTATGATACGTCTTTCAGGTATTTCGTTCTCATCAGGGAATAATCTTTTAGCGTCCTTGGCTATGCAGGTCCTGAGCTACCGTTTGTTTATACTTTATACTTTCACGGACTATTCTGTGTTTTAACGAAATTATAAATAACTATCTAACATTTAGCACTTGTGCAGGTCATAATCACAGTAATTACCGGCTTTGAACTATTACAGTGACCTAATACCTAAATTTTACATAGCTGTGCCTGAATAAATCAAGCACGATAGAAAATCGTCAGCAGATCAAAAGCGGATTGATGAGAGATGCATAGCCAAGGACGCTAAAAGATTATTTTCTGATGAGAACGAAATACCTGAAAGACGTATCATACCTGAAAATTAGAAACATGAACTCCAAAAGATCATTATGGTAAATAATATGTGACTTATAATCACTTTCGCTAGGCAGCCTCTTACATGAAGTTGACGTGCTCCGACAGTTATGTTACAAGGCCTAGCCATACTGTCTTGAAATGGAGCACGAAGGCACATAGAAAGATAATACAATACGCGAAATACACTACGCAAGTATGTGCACGGGCAGTACTTTTACAGACTCCAGTAAAAATTGTCTTCATAATAAAACCGTGATGGATTATGCAAATAACGGCTCGGGAAGGACCGGCCCGTGCACTTGCCTAACACTACGACCACATACAATTGCAAAGTCTGTAGCTTCCACGTAGACAAAAATAATCGTATGTGGCTAATTCATGGATTTTAGGCTACATTCACTGTTTACTTTGTAAGGCTATTTGCAGTCGCAGTGAGATTAAAAATAGGGTTACCTGACCAGAGAATCGAGAAAAATCAAAGACCACCATCTAGCGCCTGTCCAACTAATTCTTAGCCTTTGAGGTATTATTCAGTCCAAATGTGTACCATATGAGTCCTCCAACTAGCACTGGCTCTGATAGGAAGTTGTGAAGCGCACGTCACTGAGGTCGAAAATTCGATAGCAGGTTCCCTTCTATAATAAACCAGCGTAAAAAATTATGGAAAAAAAATTTTAATTGGCAACTAACCACATTTTTACAAAAAAAGCTTAATCCCGTGACCGACTCAAGAAAGCAAAGTGGCGCCGCAGAGAAAGCCCCATCAGATCTCGTACAATCCGCATGAGCGCTCTCGCAAACAACCTAAACAGGAGGAACAAAACAAAAGAAAAAGACGGCAAATAATGGATAAAAACTTATCTAATGAGGTTCGAGGCAAAAACTTGGCTTCTTCTTTTAATAATCTGAAGCAAAAAAGACATAAAAATAAGATATAGCCACTATAATTCAACTAGCTATACACAAAACCAAACGGGCGACCACAAAATAACAGCGAGTCGGCGGACCCGACCGAAAATTCATTGAGAAGTCAAAAATGACTGCCGAAAAAAATGTTTGCATTTGAAAAACATTTTGCGCAAATTTTGTCATAATTATTTTTATTTTTTTATGTCCCGGGAATTCAAAAATCAACAATTGCCGTTGCACTAGGAAAGCATGCTCCTTTAACAAAAGAAATTTTAGTAAATATGCCTTTAGCAAAAAATTTTTAGCAAATGTGACTTTAGCAAAAGAAATTTTAGCAATGTGCCTTTAGCAAAAAATTTTTTAGCAAAAGTTTTTTTAGCAAATGTGCCGTTTAGCAAATATTTTTTTTTAAATTCTTCGGTACACCCTTCTCATTCTGTATTCTCATTTTTGAAAACACTGATATAGAGTGGAGATACATCCGAAAAGATATATGGGTGCTAATAAGTAAGAATATACAACAATACGAATCTAAATACGGATGAGTTGTCAATAATTACAATGTTGTTTCGACACGATAATCAAAAATTTGAATTTAAAAAGCCGAATTGTCAAAAGTCTGAGTTGTTCAAAAGGCTGAGTTGTCAAAAGGCTGGTTGTCAACAAAATGAATTTTGAAAGGCTCAGTCTGATGTCAGCCGCCAATTGCATCTTTTCGCCAATGAGATCACTTCGCCAATGCATCTTTTGCCAATGGCATTCTTTTCGCCAATAGATCTTTTTCGCGTATACTCTTGATTTCTTTGGCAAATAAGCGGCGAGAAGTGTAAATGTCATATAATTCTTTAAATGGGGTACACATCCAATAGCGATAGATGATCTCTCAGGTTCGATTCCCAGTGGTGCATGACCTATTTTTTTACTCTATATTTTTTTAGTAAATTCACTGACTACACTGAGGTCAAAAAACTGTCTAAGAATTGATTGGAATCATTCCAGCCCTGCTTTACTGTCACCAAAATGCCCTAATTTTGCGATTTCGTGCAAATGACCATCCAAATGAAAAGGAAACCATCCAAAATGATGCGTAGTTAGTTTTATATTGCCTCAACCTGCACCAGTTTTATTTATTTGTCGAGACGTTTAGTAACTTTCTAAGATGAGAATTTCACAAGGAATCAGTAGAGAAAATTTTCTACGCAACAATCACTTCAGAAAAGTGGGTAGTAAGCAAAGTTTTTACCAAGGAGAAAATATTTTTGAGGGGTAGGATTTCGGTTTATTAGGGACTGACGTTTTTTGCACGTTTTTGACGTTTTTTTTATTTACATGATATTTACAATCAATATACTGAAATGACGTCAGAAAGCAGAGCTACAATTTGAGTATGAGCTTAATAAATAACCATTAAATTAAAATTGCAAAATCATGCCAGATCCAAATAATAACGAAAAGTTCCAGGAAGCCCTGGGTAGAATGGCATGGATTTGACATCCTACAATGTTTTCTTAAATTTTAGCTCTGAATAAATGTAATTTTTTTCTCTGTTTTGATAGCTCAAATCAAAGCCTAGAATCTTGGCTACATTTTGGTATATTGAACGTGTTAATGCCAAAAAAAAAGTCAGAAAAATATCGACCAAGAAACTCTCAAAGGAACTCTCTAGTCAAGAAAGACTCTCAAAAGAAAAGACTGAAAAGACTCTTTCGGCAATTTAGCCTATGTTAGCCTAGATAAACCCGGGTACCATTACACTACCTGAGTGCCTCAAAATGCGTACTACCACCTAGGTTCCCCGATTTGGCTATTACCACCTGGTACCACTACCTGGGTACCACTTTTTAGGTACTAGTACCTGAGATAACACCGGGCTAAATAAGATGAATACGGTAATAAATAAAACTTTCGAAATTCCAATTCAATATCTAGAACGCAATGTTTCCGTTCAGGACCAAAAAATTCGAAATAGCTTGTTTTTTAAAATCGGCTCAATTTCCCTGGCTCGATTTTCCACGGCTCAATTTCCCGTTCATTTTCCCGAATCAATTTCCCCGGCTCAATTTTCCAAGCGCAATTTTCCCGACACCAACACAAGTCACTTGAAAAGGACTTTAGATACATAAAAAGTGTATGCATACCAGAGTTTTTTCTATGCGGTAGACCCCAGTTAACAAAACTATGTTCAAATTCTACCTTTTTGGGGTATCCAGGTACCTTTTTAGGTTAAATGATCTTGGTCCCCAAGGTAAAAGTCAAATTTTGGTCAAAAAAATATTTTTTCAAAAGCTGAGAAAAAAGTTTTTTCCCGGCCTTTTTTCACATTTTCTACACATTTTTGACCCTAAAAATACATACCTAAAACATCGCCGGTGACCGTGCAAGTGTGACTGTAACTCGTGTTTTTGGGTTTGTGTGAATTTTAAGTTTTGCCCGTTCATCGTGGACTTCTTCTTGTGGTCGTACAGTAAAACAAATCAACTAGAGGTGCAATTCAACTAGCATAATCATTTCAAGAACTATTTTTGCAAAACTAGGCACTTGGTCAAGGGAGACGTAGGCAAGTGACATATGTGGATCTTTTTTATTGAGGAGAAGTGATGAGCGATCGAGAAATGGAATCCATTACCTCGTCACCAAGAACAACATATATACCTTAGAAAGCATAAAATAGATACGACTACAACAAACGAGATCAAGATTATACGCGAAAACAGGCTATTGCGGAAAGATGCCATTGCGAAAAGATGCATTGGCGAAAAGATGCATTGGTGAAGTGATCTCAATTGGCGAAAAGAGGCCGTTGGCGAAAATATGCCATTGGCGAAAAGATGCATTGGCGAGTGATCTCATTGGCGAAAAGATGCAATTGGCGAAATGATTTCATTGGCGAAAAGATGCAGTTGGCGAAATGATCTTATTGGCGAAAATTTTCATTGGCGAGACGATTACGCCCCAAATTTTATAGTTGATGATATTGTGAGTGTTGTTTTTAAGATCTGTGAGATGGATGCACCATTGATTAGTGCGCAACAGGTCGCATGAATACCATAAAGCAGTACTACGGCAGCATTGGTAGCTGGAGGGGTGCTCATGAATTGGTAAATTACATTTTCTGGTATTGCAGACAATATTATTTGAAAATAAAGCAGAAAAGATAGTCATGAATCTGTGAAAAAAGTTCTAACCTTGACATTTTATACGTTGAGTATTCAGTTTCAATGCACGTTTTGAAAAGTCTGAAACTTTTAAAAATGATAAAAAAGATTCGGCAATAAACAGGAAGGGGACCGGGATTTTCGGACATCAGCGAGCAGGATAACGGGACGAGATTTCGAGATTTCGGGGCAACATCAGGGAGCGCGGTAAGGATCCTGTAAGAGATACCCGACATTTCGCGTACTAACAATCTTAGTCAGTACCATACTTGCACTTTTCCCAAAAAAAATTGAAAAGCGCTTGCGGGCTCCGCCCGGCATTTAAAAATTTCGCTGCCGGCGCTTTAAAAGTGCCAATTTTTCCCGGCGGCCCGCCGGCGCTCCGCCGTCGGCCGTGCAAGTATGGTCAGTACCCAATCAAATAAATTATTTTTGGGCCTAATAGTCTCGCTCATCCTGAGTGAGGTTTTTTATCTATTTTTTTCAGGTCCATGACGCCACCTGGAAGAAATACAGCAGAACACATTCACTCGATGGATTAACCAGCAGTTGAAAGTGGTCAACTCTTCAATTATAGATTTGGTAAACCTTTTTGACCTTTTATTTGGCTCAATCTAATAAAAAATAATAATAATTGTCATCAAATTTTTTTGAGGAGTGTGACCTGTGTGATGGCATCCAACTGATCAAATTGGCTCAAGTGTTGTCTGGCAAAAAAATCCCTCGCTATAATAAACAGCCATCCATGCGAACACAGAAACTGGACAATGTGTCGTTGGTGTTGAAATTTTTCCAGGAGCAAGAGGGCATCAAAATTGTCAACATTGGTAAGTGGAAAAAGATTGGATGGTGTGCTTCCAGGAATAAGTGATGAGAAACAAGTTAGGGTTTGATAAGTAGCTTGATGCTAGAGCAGCTGTGGTCTTTTAGTGGCCCTGGGGTCTTTTTCCAAAATTAGAAAAAAATAGAATTTACGAATTTTTTTATCGAAAAAATGCCTATTTTGGGGACAAAATTTTCTTGAAAATGACTAACGTGATTCGGCAATAAACAGGAACGGGACCGGGATTTTCGGACATCAGCGAGCAGGATAACGGGACGAGATTTCGAGATTTCGGGCCACATCAGGGTAGGCGGGTAAGGATCCCGTAAGGGATACCGTCCCGTTTTCCGTCTATACTTAAAGTTGATCGTTTGTTTGACTGCCAACAATTATTGACTTTTTACTAAAGCAATACCCCTTCTTGAGTTTTTCTAAGAGTTTGGCTTGTCGAAAGTCCTGCTCGTGACAGTTTCAAATAAAAAAATTGATGTGTCTCCAACACTCCTAATTTTTCTTTATAATGTGACTTATTTATTTTGCAGACAGTACGCACATAGTGGACCAGAACCTAAAGTTGATTCTGGGTCTGATCTGGACCCTAATCCTCCACTACTCCATCTCCAACCTACGCTGACCACGACTGACCAGACTTCCAATTCCACTACTACCCACTCCAAAGACAATACCACTCCTAGGCAGCGGTTGATGGCTTGGATCAAGTCCAAATTGCCGGCAGATGCCCCTGTCACAAATTTCACGTCCGACTGGAATGATGGGTTGGCTCTAGGTGGATTGGTGAGTGCTGTACTAGTGCACTAATGGCTAAATTCATTTACACGCTCAATTGCTCATTTAAATTTAATATTGATATTTTTCTTTGTATTTTTGTTGCAATTTATGAATGTTTTCACATCAGCGTGTATCCCTGAATCTTAGCTTTCCAATGAGCTATCAAACTTCCCTGAATGTTATAAAAATGACGATATTGCAAGGTTTTAAAAAAACTCGTCAACATTTAAAAACTATTTTGAAAGCTTGGACATCGTCAATTTTTGTATCGTTCAGAGAAATTTGATTGCTAATTAGAAAGCCAAGATTCAGGACTACACGCTGGTGTGAAAATATTTATAAATTGAAACAAAAATACAAATAAAAATGACAATATAAAATAGAGAGGGCGTAACTAATAAATTGAGGGTGTCAATGAGCATTTCGAGGGCGCAAATCACCAAATATAGCCTGTACTGATTTCAAACATTTCATGAGACGTTGAATATTCAGGTGAATGCCTGTGTGCCTGGTTCTTGTGCAGACTGGAGAGAGTGGAGGCCAGACGAAGCCCTGCAGAACACTCTCAAGGCTATGCAAGCTGCTGAGGACAACCTGGGTGTAGGCAGGGTTAGTGATTAAAATAAAGGAAAAGCATATTTTTCAAAGTCCCAGATTTTTGAAAATCTCCGGATAAAAATTAGACGACACTTTTTTTATCTAATTTTATATAGTTTATATTTGATATATATATATACCGTATTCTCTCTAATAGAACCACATGTGGTTCTATTTTTCAACCCCCCTTAAGGGTGTGGTTCTATTAGAGAGTGTGGTTCTATTTACAACCCTCTGAAGATATTCAAGCATTGCAGTATACGCGCATAAATTCTTAATTCACAACAAAACTCGGACTGGCTCTGGTTTAGGGAGGACGCTCATTTTTACTATATTTTTTATTGATTTTTGTTGATTATGGCAGTCATGGTTATATCGATAACCTACAGGATGCGCCAAAAGTCCTGACACGGACAAAAATTCAAGATTTTTATGTCCAAACCTAACAATATTAAAGAAAACAATGATACCATTCGAAAGCTTAGAAAATTCTGCACAAGAGGCATCACTCAGAATTTAGAACACCAACTTTTCGCATTTACGCATACACTATTCTTTTCCGCCAACTTTCGACCGCCGAAGCGAGCAAATTTACGTCAATTTAATTGGTTTGCTGCAACTTGTGTGATGCATAAACTTTGAAGGCAAATATACCTTTCGAAAGCCCTGACTTAACTCTGAAACATATGCGTTGAAAATGTTTTTTTGTTTGGTTCTACAAAAATATATGACCATTAAAATGAGAGTCTTTTTGAAGGACAAATTTAAGAAATATGAAAAAAGTTAAGGGAACTGAAGATAAAATCATTAAAACAGTCAAATCTTTTTTTGTGCTCAACCAAACTATTTCGTTCACCACTCATTTTGTAGGCACAAAGATAAGCTTTCGAATGACAACTAAATTGCCCATAACTGCTATACAGGGTGCAGCAAACCAATTAAATTGATGTAAATTTGCTCGCCTCGTCGGTCGAAAGTTGGCGGAAAAGAATACGTGCCCGCGTAAATCCGAAACGTTGGTATTTTAAATTCTGAGTGATGCATCTTGTGCAGAATTGTCTAAGCTTCTCGAATGGTATAATTGTTTTTTTAATATTGTTAGGTTTGGACATAAAAATCGTAAAAGTAATTTTGTTGATCAAGGGGATTCTTGTCACACTGGTCACCATAATCGACTTGATCAACCTAAAAAATAAAAAAATATATATTAACTTAAAATGGGCGTCCCCCTAAACCAGAACAGGTCCCGAAACTCATCAACACTCTGGAGATATGTATTTATTATTAAACACATTTTCTTGCGCTTCTCGAGATCGATCTCTTGTATCAGCTCAGCCAACTTCTTCTCATCACGCGCGAGCTTCACCTTGCCTCGACCACTCGGAACCGGTCCGACTTTTTTAAAGCAGTGCATGGCGTTGTCCGCACATCCATCGGTGGCATTGGGAACTCCGTACGATTTGAATTACTCAATGATGAGCTCCATCGAGAGATTCTCCAGGCTCGACAAATCATTTGGAAGTAGACGGCCATTTGACGACCGCTTGAGAGTGTTAAGGGGTGTGTTTCTATTAGAGAGAATACGGTATATACCGTAATTCCTCTAATAAGCCGCCCCCCCCCTAAATTCAAAAAACGGGTTTCTGGCATTGTGTTTTTGACCTATTTTTGAAACCACTGTTAGGCAAGTCACATCTATTTTGTAGCTCATCTCACTGGCTACAAATTGGGGGGTAACTTGCCAAAGAGGAGTCTTCAAAAAATGGGTCAAAAACACAATGCCAAGAACACGATTTTGAACCAGAGGGGGGGCTTATTAGAGGAATTACGGTATATATATGTTAATATTTTCAAAAAATTTTAGATCTCAGCTCCTAGGCACTTTGATTTAAATTTCAAACATATAAAATATTTGAGACCCCAAAATAAGAACAAGTCTTTTTAAAAAGAATAAATCGATACCCTGCTATATGAAATTTTGATATAACGACTCGGTACCTGAAAAGACTTTGTGATGAGAGTCAACAGTAATTAGTGGTCCAAGGTGGTTACTTGCAGTCTTTTATATTTTTATTTCCAATAACACAACCTCCAATTTTACAGTTGATCACCCCAGAAGAGCTGATCAACCCACTGATAGACGAGAAGAGCATCATGACTTACCTTTCCCAATTTCCGCGAGCTAAGCCTCAACCTAGAGGACGCATCTCCGGCATTGAAGAGTCGCCGCTCGTTGGCCAGACCACCCACTTCTTTGTGGATTTAGAAAACAGAAATGGCAATCAGCAGCATTTGGAGCCAGAAGTTCAAGTGGTGGACCCTCAAGGCAATGTTCTACTTCCAGTCTCTGTGGACCAGAACACCGCCTTCCCCACCAGATATGACACCTCGTTTGTGCCCAAACAACCAGGCAAACACAAGGTAAGTGTTTCTTTTAAACTAATTTCGATGGTTTGCAACAACTCTTTTCTAGAGAATCAAAGTGATGTTATTTATTTTTACACTTTTTATTATTTATCTTGTTTTTTATTTTTCAATAGAAATTTTGAAATATATTTACCAAAAAGAAGTACAAGAAATCAACGGCAGAAATACCGAATTTTCTTTTCCTAACTGGGCTTTTTCGTTCAAACAAAGGTGACAGCGAAGACAGAGATACAGGGTGAATCAAAAATTAAAAAATTTAATCCATGTAACCCCCTGCCCCATCGACTTTCCCAAGAAAATCACTTACAACTTTTGTATACCCTAAAAATCTTTTTTCAACATTCTTTCTCTTTTTTAGTTGGGTATATAGTTAGGCAACACGACATTTTCGACTAAAAGTAGAAACTGCCCTTTTTAGTAAAGTTTTGTTAGCTCAATTTTTGACAGCACATCAAGCTAAAATTTTCAGTTAGGATCAGTTCCTCTTGAGTTGCTTCAAAAATCAGCTTGCTGCACTTTCAAAAAGTGAGCTAACAAAACTTTTCGTCGGGTGACAGTTTCTACTTTCAGTCGAAAATGTCGCGTTGCCCCTAGTTACTTTCTAAATTAAACAGAAAAAGCGAAAAACATCCATGAAAAGTGTCGTAAATATTGAGTCGTCCGGAAAATTGATGTGTTTTTTTTTCAAAAGACTTTTTGTGTTTTTTTCATCAATTTTTTGCCTATCTTTTTGTTCCTTTTTTTCAGCCTCGGTTTACACGACATTTTCGACTAAAAGTAGAAACTGCCCTTTAGACCTTTCTTTTTTACTTAAGAACCTCAGTTACAAAATGAATCGTCAACTTTTCAAAAACTTAACATAAACCTATAAGAAAGCACAATGTCACAAAAAGGAACCAAAAAACCCTTTTCTGTCTCAATTCATTTCTTTCTGTCTCAGATTTTAGTTTTGCCTTTTTCTCTCAAATTTTCTGATCTTTTTTTAAAGTGATAATACCATCATTTAGCCCTGTAATTCTAGTTTCTTATCAGGTGTCATTTACTGAATCAGCCCGAAAAAATGTATACCAAAAAGTAAAAGTATGAACAAGTCAAAATAATAATTTGGTTCATACTTCTTCTTTATTACTTTACAGTTTTAGAGATGATGCAATGAATACCGTAATAGTACTTCTACAGAAATTAAAATGGCGGTGCTACCTGATAGTGATATTAGTTTAAAAAGTATCATAAAATTTGAGAAACACAGGCAAAATTAAAAAGTTTTGCCCGAAAAAATTTCACCTTTATCATAACCCCTACCGAACTTTCAGATCATCGTGACTTTGACCCAAAAGTCTGATCCAACGGACACCAACCAACAACCCGACTTGCACCTCAAGCTCAACGAACTGACCGTAACCGCAGTGCCGGCTCCCACTCTAACCGGCCTAAGCTCACCAGCCCAATTGGGTGACCAGCAGAAGTTCCGGGTTACCAACGTGGATGAGGAGCGTCAGTTGGATGTGCTGGTGGTGGACCCTCAAGGCAAGGAAGTGGTGGTGGACTGCCAAGAGTGTGTAGGCAGCTCGAGGGTTTGCCGATATACCCCCCTGACCACTGGCCTCCATTCCCTGAATGTGTTCCTGGACAAAAGGCACATCCCAGACAGTCCTTTCCTTTGAGGGTGACAGCTCCAGTGGCTGTGGATGCTGTGGTTTGGGGCAGAGGACTGTGTCCTCAGGGCACCTGTGCTGGTGATGAGCTGCCCATACATGTGGAAAATTGTTCTGGACCAGTAGAGGTGACAGTTACCACAAAAGGTAGTGGTTTTTGGTGTTAGACATTTTTGAATGCTCCGTTTTTGGGTTGGTTAAAAAATTCTTTGAAATTTTAGTTTTCGTCATTCCCATGCAAAAGCGTACCTAGCGAGATAGGCAGAACGTGTGTTTAATTAAATTGAAACAATATTCATGTTTTGCGAAAAGACGGTTTTTGGTTCATTTTTTACCAAAATTTCTTAGAAACACTTTCAAATTCGACTCCCAGTTGGGTCCGACAATTTTTATGCCACTATTTGGCATGCTTACCTTATTTTGTGAAAAATGGGTGTCGTCCTGTCCGCCGTCCATCCTAATTTCAGCTACCCTTTTATTTACATAGTAATGAGGGCACCGGTTTTTTCTTTAACTTTTTCACCAAAATTTTTTCCCTCAAAACCATGTTTCGCATTTTTTAAACAAAATAATTGTGTATTCAGAAGGGTTATTGGTGCCCGTAACCCAGCTCACATCTCCACCTCAAACATCCAGAAACATCAAAAGGGAGGTATTCAGCCAACATCCCGTCAAAGCTTTTTCTACATTCCCAGAAGTGCTGGTCCATTCACAGTAGAAGTGAAAAGCAGTGCTACGGGAAGTGAACCAGATACACATCTTGGTCAAAGTCCATACAAGGTACGTAAATAATTTCCGATCCTCAAGAAGAGACGCCCTTAAAATATTGTGTTAAACGAAAGTTTTGCGACTGACTCTTTCGAAAAAACTTTGCTTCTGATAAACTCAAAAGCAAAGTAAGCAGCTCAAAATTTTGAAAAAAGTACATTTGGACGAATAAGCACAGTTTGTTCATTTATCTTCAAAAAGGCCATTCAGGGCTTGTTCATTTTTGAGCGCCAAAAAAACCTTTGACGTAAAACATGAAAAATAAAAAATATTGGAGTCTTGAAAAAAGTACAAATCTTTTTTAAAAATTCAGTTAAGTTCGGCTAAACTATACAATTCCGAACTGGCTAAAAATGACCCAAAATGATGTTTTTTTCACGTTTTAGAATCTGAAACGTGTAGAAAACATGTTTTTAGGGCGCGGTTGACCATTTTTGTATAAAACATTTTTGAGAAAAGTTCGACTTTTTGCCTTGGTCCACCAAGGCAAACCGCCCAGAAAGGGTATCTGAAGACCTAAGAAACTGGAATTTGAACAGTTTTGTTAACTGGGGCCTACTGCATAAAGAAACTCTGGTATGCATGTTTTTATGCATTCAGAGTCACTTTTGAGTGATTTGTGTCTAAGGTACGTGGTGTGCGCATCTCAACTCCAAGCCACCTCGCCAGCTCCAGTGATCAAAACGTGGTAAACCTTAAATACGGTGGTTTTATCTTACATTGCAAAAATCCCTAAGTCGTGATATTCTACCCCGTTTTGGTCACTGGAGCTGGCAAAAAGAGCCACTATATGCATTTTTAATCAAGAGTCTTGCTCGGTATCATGTCTAAGGTAAGTGAGTGTGCGCATCTCTAACCAACCAAGCCCCTGCAGCTCCTTCGGGATATTCTTGACCGACTTGTCATTCATTTTGTATTGTTGACCAACTTTCAGACCCTTGTCATTCATCATTTTCGGAGTCATATATATTTTAAACTTTAGTACCATTTCAAATACCTCTTTATCCTCTTTTAAAAGAACATGCTCACGGTGGTCTGATGGTCCCCGTCAATTCATTTTTTTTTCCTAATCGTTGGATTTACGTACAAATTTTTTATTGAGTTTCTAACAAAACTAAACCTAAAATTAAGTTTTAGGCCTTGTTTTGTTAGAAACCAAGTTGAAAAATCCGAACAGAAGATCAATGATTCGGAAACTTTTTCGAATTGGCGGGGAACCACCAGAACACTGTGAGCATGGTCCTTTGAATAACATATATGACTTACGTGTATTATTTTGAAAAAGTTCGAAACTGAAAAATGCTGTCTTTTAGCCAAAAGTGCCGTCTTTTTTTTTCTTTTAGTCAACCAGGTGAATAAACAATTTTTTCAAAAAGATAGCATTATCAGGAAGCTCTGTGACTCTAGTCTCTAACGGCGCATCACTTGTTACATCAGCTTTGCAATTTGTAGCATAAAAAGCTTTTTAAAAAAGGTAAAAGTGTGAATCAAATTATTTTTCCGACTTCGTTTATATTTTTATCTATCTGTGCTATAGTTCGCAAAGATGTTGAAGCGAATAATACGCCGTTAGAAACTAGAGTCGTTGGGCCCTAATAGTGTTATCACTTAAAAAACTGTTTAGGGAACTGGCAATATTCAACTTTTTTCTCCTAAACTCAAAAAAGACGGCACTTTTCAGCTAAAAGACAACAATTTTCAGTCAAAAGACGGAATTTTCAGTTTCGATTTTTTAGAAAAGACTGCATTTAGCTATAAACACTTGTGGATCATTTTAAGAATGTTGACGAGCAACTTCATCATTTCAACTGGTTTAAATTTTTGTTAAACTTTAATCGTAATAAAAATAGCAGCTCGCCACCATGTTGCAGGACAGCTCAAAAACTACGATACCTCTTTGACAGAATAGCTTTTGAAAATCTGAGTGTTGAGATATATCCTTTCGAAAACAAGCATTTTTTTTCAAAATAACCGAAATACAAAAGCTTATATTTTGGTAATTTTTTTAATTTATTTTTTTTTTCAAAAAGTTATATCTCAACACTCAGATTTTCTTAAATTATTTTGTTGTAAAGGTTTTAGGGCTTTGAGCTGCGCTACAACATAGTGCAAAGATAACATCAAATCTCAAAACATTCAATTAATGTTTTTACCAGTTAAAGTCTCAAGTTGAGACTCTCAACTTCTCAAAGTGACCTTAAATAGCATGAATTACTTCATTGTGGTGTGTAGTAATAAAAAATGAACAAAAAGAGTCTATGCAGAGAAAACAAAATGCTTTCAAAAGGTGTTTCTGATAAAACAAAAATTTAAAAAAAAAAGATTACAAGACAAAAAGGTATGATAAATAAAATTCCTAAAAAAATTGCCACGCCCTGTATATTAGAGGCAGGGTACTGCACAAAGTATAATTTTAAATTAAAGTTATACCTAAATATACTATTTTGGTATAAAAAAAATATTAAAAAAAAATTGAAAAATCCGTACAGAAGTTGAATGATTAGGCAAAAAAAATTGTATTCGCGGGGGACAATTCAAAACAGGTGGCAATGGCCCTTTAAGGGCATTTTTTTAAGCAAATCAACCATGCTGAACATGAATCCGGCGTTAGAATTAAAGTTTGCTTTAAATTGGCCAGAGTATGATTGTATACCCTGGGTATAAAACAATACCCAGGGTATAAAGTGATGCTATTTTTAATACTTTCTTGGGTATAAACTGGGGCAGGGCGAACTCGTATTCGCAAAACTCGTATTTGACAAAACTCGTATTCGCAAAACTCGTATTTGACAAACTCATATTCGCAAAACTCGTATTTGACAAAACTCGTATTTGACAAAACTCGTATTCTAACCAAATTAGCTTGTTTGTATGAGTCTAGGTGTCTCGTCTAATATACATCGTGTTTTAGTCAAGATGAACAGTGATGATGAGGACTTCAGCACTTCGAGCGAACAAAATGGATCCCGTAGTTGTGTTGACTGAGGAAAAATAAAGTAAAAACAGAATCACAGTTAGTATGAGTAGATTTTAAAGACAATAACGCTTATCAGTCGGATATATATTGGAATGTTGCCTTGTGAATGTGTGTTTACCGTATTTCCTCTAATATAACCACCCGCTCTAATAAACCCACCCCCTCAACTTCCAGTGTCTGTATCTCGGAACAGAGTAAATATTCCGCAAAGCTGTTTTTTTGCGTTTTCTTAGTTCCCACGAGCTCTACCGATTCCGCTTTTTGGATTTTGGTTGAAGCCACAAAATCTCAAAATGACTCTAATAAACCCACCCCTCAGAAGGGTTTGAAAAATAAACCCACCGGTGGTTATATTAGAGGAAATACGGTAACTCATAAAAACAAGCGAATTTTGGTAGAATACGAGTTTTGTCGAATGCGAGCTTTACGAATACGAGTTTTGTCAAATACGAGTTTTGCCGAATACGAGTTTTGTCAAATACGAGTTTTGCGAATACGAGTTTTGTCAAATACGAGTTTTACGAATACGAGTTTTGCGAATACGAGTTCGCCCTGCCCCTATAAACTTGGTTTTAATTTCATTAATAATTATACCCTGTGCAGTACCCTGATTAGAGGTAGGGGCGGGGCATGGGTGGTCTCCGCTACGGAGAAAGTCGTAGCATATAATTACACAGCAGTAAAAATTTCAAAACGAATTGTTTCAGATAAAAGTAGGGCCCAGGAACACGTCCACAATCCGAGCGATAGGTCCTGGTCTGGAAAAAGGTATAGCTGGCCACAAGGCCCCTTCTATGTGGACACCAAAGGCAATACTAATTTGTTAGGTGAGTATTTCAACCTGCTTGTAAAAAAGCCGTAGCTAAAATTTAATTTGTTTATAGAATTCTCCATCGAAGGCCCATCCAAAACAGATATCCATTGTGTGGACAATGAAGATGGCACCGCTGTGGTGGAATACACGGTTGGACCAACTAAACCAAATCGTAAACTTTATGAAAAATTTAGCCAAGTAGCAGTGGTAAGTACGTAGTGAATGTGCTGAACGATGGCAACCACATCAAAGACTCCCATTTATCGTGATGGTGGAGGATGAGGATGACAGCAACAAGGAGGATGCTATTTCTACATCAAACTCTAATTTACAAACACCTCTACAGATCAGAGCCAGTGGATTTGAGGAGTGGAATAAGAGCTCTGTTGGAGATCCTTTCAAGTTTTCCATCGGGAAATCCAATAATTTGGGTGGGTGTCAGACGAATATGGACAATATATATATAGTAAAATCCGAAAGGGTAAGCCAGAGTAAGGCCGTTTTTTATAACTTTATAAGTTACAAAAGTACTGGAGTAGAGAGAGAGGGTAGAAATTTTATATACGCATCGCCTTTTGTCGAAAGTTCTAGTCCTCTGGGGTGTTTAATTTACTTTTTTAGTAAGTTTTTTGACTATTAGGTCCAAAAATCATCGAGCAATCGATTATAGCCATTTCCAGCACTGATTTGTTGTCATCAACTGCATTAATTTTGCGATTTTCGGAAAATGACCACCAGAATTAGAGGAAACTAGCCAAAATGATGCGTACTAGGAACTGAGATTTTTTGCGATTTCAATTTCCATGATTTTATACAATCGTATGCTGAAAATGACGGCAAGAAGCAGGGCTACATTTTGAGTGTAAGGTTGCACATGAGTGTGTAAATTCAAATTGGGAAAAAACGTCAGTTCCAGGATACTACCGAAAAGTACTGGTATGGTCCTATTGAGGATTTCACCGAATCGGATTTTTTATATTTTAACCCTAACTTTATACCAACTTTCATCTGTATGATGGCTCAAATGAAAGCCCAGAAGCTTGGCTACATTTTGACACTAAACTTGTAAATAAAAGGAGAAAAAAATAAGTCTTCAGCAGTGGTAGTCGAACCTGTGACCTAAGGCGATGCGTATATAAAGTAAACCCCCCCCTTTAAAAACACTGGTCTTTGTTTGGTGCTGAGTGTGTTTTTTGGTCCAGGGGCCCAGGGGGCTTGGTTGCTTGGGGTTGAGATGCGCACACCCACATACCTTAGACGCAAATCACTCGAAAGTGACTCTGGATGCATTAAAAATGCATAGCAGAGTTTTTTGTGCGGTAGGCTCCAGTCAACAAAACTATGTTCAACATCTTCCTTTTTGTTCAAAATTGGCCCTTTTTGGTTCGAAATGGTCAAAATGGGTACTTTTTGGTGGTCCAGAAACTCGATTTTTTATTGACCAGAACTCAAAAATAATGTCTTTTTTGAGCTTCTGAGGCGATTTTAGGTCGATATAGGGTGTTGGGAACATTTTAAAAAAGTTGATTGGGGGGGGGGTATATGCAAGTAGCGCCACATCACGAATAATGGGATCACGAGATTCCTGATCTCATTAGACTTTACATGACCCCCCACCCCCACCACGGCTGACCCACTTTCGAGGTGAATTTTTAAAATCGATTGCATATTCGTGTTTTTCGGCCCGGATTTTTACGGGAACTAATCATCAGATTCTGTGGAAGTGAAATTTTTTGCGACTTGCCTTGGTCCCCCAAGGTAAAATTTTAGAAAAATTTGAAAAAACAATATTTTTTAAATTGGCGCCTTTCAAAGGCTAGAGTTAGAGATTCGCGCACTCACTTACCTTAGACATGATTCCGAGAAATACTCTTGATCAAAAAATGCGTATAGAGTCTCTTTTTGCCACGGCCCAGTTGAAAAACATGATAAGACAGCTAAAATATAACAATACTAGGGACTGCAGGCGCCTATCGGCGCCTATGTTGTTCGGGAACATTAGTTGTTCATCTCTATATAGTATTTGGGTCGGGGGGTCCGTCACATTTTTCGTATAAGTCTAATTATCTGCCATTTTTTGTGAACTAATTTCGGATATCTTTGCAGAACCCTCAAGTACAACATCTTGGCTTTCTTTTAAGCACAAACACGTATAATCGAAGTTGCTTTGAAAATTTTTTTCACCTGCCTTCAAATTGGAGATGGTGAAT
Organism: Ditylenchus dipsaci; assembly: GCA_004194705.1. NCBI lineage: Eukaryota > Metazoa > Nematoda > Chromadorea > Rhabditida > Anguinidae > Ditylenchus > Ditylenchus dipsaci. The sequence continues at coordinate 424,071 of SADC01000001.1, read as the reverse complement.
TTTAGCTAGGATTTAAGGTGGATTATTGTGTTAAAGCTATACTTGATCGTGGGATTGGAATACCACGGGATTCCCAGTTTGGGAATCCCAGAATTTTGGGAAATCCTAATCTCTAATCCCACCGGCTCAAAGTCCGAAATCCCAAATCCCAAAGTTAGAATTTCGAAAATCCCAAAAATATCCCGAAATTGGAAAATTTGTGATTTAAAATGTTTAGGTCTCGAAACGCAAAGAAAAGAATTCTTTTCTCGTGTACATTAGTAGTTCGGGTAGATTTATCTTTCGAGTGCGTTGAGGGTTAGGGTAGATCATCCATCCTACCTGTTGACTAAGCTACTCTACCTCGCCTACCCTTGCCCATCCTCGCCCATTCTCACCTGCTCTTGCCCATTCTCGCCTATCCTCGTCTACCCTTGCCCATCCTCGCCTATCCCTGCCTACCCTCGCCTATCCTCGCCTACCCTTGCCCATCCTCGCCTCTCCTCGCCTACCCTCGCCCATCCTCGCCCATTCTCACCTGCTCTTGCCCATTCTCACCTGCTCTTGCCCATCCTCGCCTACCCTTGCCCATCCTCGCCTATCCTCGCCTACCCTCGTTTATCCTCGCTTATCCTCGCCTACCCTTGAAATCCACCATCTTCGATTTGGAGGGCAAGGAAAATTTTTTTTTAGAAGCAACTTCGATATACATGTTTGTGCTTAAAAGGATGCCAAGATGTTTTACTTGAAGGTTCCGCAGAGATATCTGACATTAATTGGCAAAAACTGGCCAAAAAGTGGGTTTAAATCCGAAAATCCACCTTAAATCCAGACCAAAATCGACCATCACCAATTTGGAGGGCAAGGAAAATTTTTTTAGAAGCAACTTCAATTATACGTGTTTGAGCTTAAAAGAAAGCCAAGATGTTAAACTTCAGGGTTCCGGTGAAATAACTAACATGAGTTAACTAAACATAGCAGAAAAGTGGCTTGAACACAAAATGCCACCTCAAATCCAGGCTAAAATCCACCATCTCTAGTTTGGAGGGCAAGGAAAATTTTTTTTAGAAGCAACTTCAATTATACGTGTTTGTGCTTAAAAGAAAGCTAAGATCTTGAACTTGAGGGTTCCGAAAAAATATCGAACATAAAATTGCAAAAAGTAGCCAAAAATCAGTCTTGAACACCATAAATTCATAAAAGTGTGATCCACCCACCCGACCCAAATACTATATAGAGATAGGCAGATGCCCCTCTCAAAACTCGAATTTTTTAACGATCTTGTTTTTAAACGAAAGCTGACATTCTGGTGAACACGATGAAATTAACGACACGAATGATTTCTCATCTATCACCTACCGTATTTCCTCTAATAGAGCCCCGGGGCTTTATTTTTCGAATGCCCAAAAATCTTGAAATTGTAAATCAAAAATGGCCCTAACTCTAGTCAAAAAAACAGGAGGGGGGCTATTAGAGGAAATACGGTACTTTTGGCCTCCGAAGTCAAAAAAGCATTACCCACTCACACATGCCAAATACTATGACTTCATTCATAAAAATAGGCAGATGCCCCTCTCAGAACTCGAATTTTTTAACGATCTTGTTTTTAAACGAAAGCTGACATTCTGGGGAACACAATCGTATTGGCGACAAAATGATTTTCCCATTTATCACCTATTTTTTGGCCTCCGAAGTCAAAAAAGCGTTACCCACATATGCCTAATACTATGTCTTCATTCATAAAAATAAGCAGATGCCCTCTCAAAACGCGATTTTTTAAACAATTTTTTTTGAATGAAAGCTGACATTCTGGGGAACACAATGGTATTGGCGACAAAAATTATTTCTCATTCTACGACCCATTTTGGCCTCCAACGTCAAAAAAAGTGTGATCGACCATGCTGAACACGAATCCGGTGTCAGAATATAAGGTTTCGTCAGCGAAATATAAGTTTTACATCAATTTTAAATTATTTTCAAAGCCTTGCTAAAGAATCTGGAAGCCTGTTTTTTTATTATACTTCGACGCGTTTTTCAGTGCAAATTTTCCTGCTCTTTCGAATGTTATTATCTTTCATTTTGAAATTGGGCTTTTTCCCACTGAATTTAACTTAATACAAATCCCCTGTTTTTTTATCACTAATTGCTTCTAAAAAGTATTTAAAAAAGTTTGTACAACAACACCCATATAAAAAATTTAGAAGGTAAACCATTGGAAGTGACCGTCTATGATCCAGAATTGAAAAAGATAGACACGTTGAAAACACATTCCACTTCTACTTCTCACAACTTCTCATTTTTGCCTGAGAAACCGGGCAAACATGTCATAAGTGTGACCACTGAGGATGGGGTTGCTGTGGCTGGATGGCCTTTCCCAGTTAATTTTAAAATTAGGAAAGTTGAAAACGTTAAAAAAATAAATTCAGGTGGTTGTGAGGCCAGCCCTAGAACTATCCAACTTGAGGGTGTTTGACCTGGAGTGGGTTCAAATGTGTTGCAGGACCAGAAGACCAGCTTCACAATAGACTCCAGACAGTGGGCTCCATTGATGTGGAAGCACTGATAAGTGATCCTGAAGGTCTGCCAACAAGTGTGGATTTGGTGGGTGATAATGGCGGACTTTTCACTGCCACATACACACCCACAAAGACTGGCGAACACAAGGTATTTGGGGGCTGGAGGAAATGTTTAGATCAAAAATAGTATTAATTGAGATTAATATTTAGATCAAAGTATTAGTCGAAAGAGAACCGTGTTTCGACATCAAAATAGATGTTGGAGCAGCTGTGAAGACTGATGAAGACAATAATGGATTGAACGGAAGAGGTATGTGGGTGGAGGCTAAACAAGAAACAAAAAATAAATTACAAGAGACAACCGAAGTTCATGGAAGAATAGGCGTGATTTGCACAAAAGGATCATTTGTGCCTACGCTGCAGTCAAAAAATTGGTTTTTTTTTTAATTTTCGAGAAGCGTCTATAGCCCAGAAAAAATTCTTGGGGGAAGGGTAGAAGTTTTTCTTTCGATATACGCGATATGCGCCTCGTTGACACAATAATGACTTGATCTCTACAAGAAATTTAGATGGTGTACATCCACATCAAACCAAAGCCTGAGAAAGAAGAGCAACAGTGTATCAAGCAATACTAGTTCCACCAGCACTCCAAACGGAAAACAACGAATCCATACAGCAAAGGTAGAAGAACAACAACAGATGCTGCCAACACGGATACAGCTGGCCAAAGAAATTCCACAGGTTGACTGATTGAGACTATTAGACTATTATTACAGCATTATATTATTCGCATACTAGTGGGTATTCGAGGGTCCGCCCTGTTTCCCCTCAAAGGACGTTTCCCCTCAAGGCCGTTTCCCCTCAAAGGACGTTTCCCCTCAAGGCCGTTTCCCTCAAAGGCCGTTTCCCCTCAAAGGCCGTTTCCCCTCAAAGGACGTTTCCCCTCAAAGGACGTTTCCCCTCAAAGGACGTTTCCCTTCAAAGTTCCCCTCAAAAGCCGTTTCCCCTCAAAGAACGTTTCCCTCGAAGCTCCCTCAGATTCTTCTCCTTCTACCTGCCTGCCTTCGGCAGGCAACCTAATTCAATAGGAAGCCCCTTTGTGGTACATGGTCTGGGATAAGGGCTGACCCTTTGGGGTACATGGTCCGGGATAAGGGCTAACTCTTTATATACGAGCTCTATATTAGCATCCATCAGATTGCTAAATTTTATATTTAAAGTAAACAGGCGGAGGTGAGGAGGTGATACAGGCGGTGAAATGACCCGGCGGTGAAAATGCGTGTTAACGGTAAAATCCACCAATATCCTCCAAAACGTTTCTGATGATGTTCATGGCTGTCGATTGCTAGCGCACCTGAACAAAAAATATTAATAAAAACGAGAGTGCAAAAGCAGAGCGCAAAAAAGAAGAGCGAAAAAATTGACGCGCCACTTGCGCGACTCCAGATGGGTAACTCGAAGAAAATTGCAAAAAAAATTGAGGGGAACTTTGAGGGAAACGTCCTTTGAGGGGAAACGTCCTTGAGGGGAAACGTCCTTTGAGGGGAAATGGGCGTGTCCCGGTATTCGAAGCAGTGCTGTAAATCTCGACACCGGTTGAGCGAAAATTGTCAAGCGAAAATTGTGTTTTTCACATTATATATCAAACAAATTCCTAAACAAAATTGAGTCGTTATGCGTTCACAGAATTTCAAAATTTGTCCTAAACAAAAAGTTATGGCCTATTTAAAGTGTTCGAATTTCTCGACTCACCCTGTACTTTTCGAAAAAAGGTAAAAAATCAAAAAGAAAAAAGTGAGACAAAAATTTGCTCCGAAATCAAGATAATTTTCTGCGAAATATCGTTATGCCTTCTTTTTATCTGACCTATGCTGCCGACTTATTTTCTTGTTCCTCAAACGTAAACCGACGTCACTTCGTATCGTTTGTAGCTGATTTTCTGCTGATGATTACTGCATAAAGCAATTTTTTAAACCAACAAAATACCCGCTAAAATAGTACTCGATGTAGTTTTTACTTTGAAATTCACTCATTCACAAGTATTCCAGCGATCCACTTCGAAAGATGCGCTTGTCAAATACATAAAGACATTCTTTATATCTTACCACGTTTAGCAACACCTATTTATCGAAAAAAAAATTGATTCTGGAGTTTATATAAAAAGGGGCTTATATTTTTAGGATACCCACTAGAGGAGGGGGGGGGGGGGGTTCTTATTTTAGAGGGGGGGGCTTTTATATTTCGGATGACCTCCAGAGGGGGCTTATATTAGAGGGGGGGCTTCTAATAGGAGGGGGGCTTCTATTAGAGGAAATACGGTAAGTGTAATTTTGAAAGTTTTCGTGACACCGTGATTTTTCGACTTTTTTTCTACCGTGCATGTTACATATCAAACGACTCCAAATTTAATGCCGAGCAATGTGTTCTCAGACACCAACTCCGATGTATGCTGAAATTTTGAGTTATGGTCTTTCATAGCGAAGTAGTTTTTTTCAACCACGAAAAATGACTTCTTTCCATGAAATGCACAGGAGTGGTCTGTTTTGTATATGCTCATTTGCGTTTTTGGGCTCATTTTACTCAGCTTGAGCAGTTGTACAAGAAAGCTATGAAAATTCACCAAAAAAGTAAATAAACAACCAAGCAGCAAAAACAAATCAAACAAAATCGAACAAAATCAAACATCATTATTTTCCTCCTCGGATTCGTGTTCCACCTCCTTGAGTTCGAGTGCATCTGGTTGAGTGTATGGCACGAGTTGTAGCTTCTTTAGATTGGCTTTAATGAGAATCAGCATTTCCGCCGTTTTTTCCGCTAAGTCTAAAATGATATCCTTTTAATTTATTTTAACAGACTTTTAGAAAAGTCTTCGTGTGCCTTTTTTCTAAAGATGCTTGATCTTATTCGAGGTGCATGAATCCTACCAAACCTCTAAAAGATCCTTGCATTTGAGACATCTGCGCTTTTGCTCGCCTTCGACTGTAATGACGTCGAAGAACTTCCAGATACTCGCTGTTTGACGCGGCATTGTTTCTAAAACATTTAATTGGAGGGCTCTAGGTAAATTCGTCCCCGGTAAATTCCTCCCCAGGTAAATTCGTCCCCAAAACCGCAAATTCAAAATTTTCGAACAGGTTTGAATCCAATCGGTAGGAAACACAATTTTTTCTTGTTAAAGAGCCATATAGTCTTAGTAAAGCGGAATGTGGGTGGAAAGATCACCATGTTACGGGCGGCGGTAAATGAACCTCTACAAATTTCGCAGGAATTTAAATTTTTCCGTCTGAACCAACCAAACCAAGTGGTCGTTCACTTGGAGCAAAAATTTTTCCACGTTTTCCATGTCCCAAAACATATTTTCTGGACTAATTCAGGCATGCTGAAGATGGTTTGATAGTGGTGAAATGCCATTTCGTCGAGTATTTTTTGAGTATTGGACAATAATTGATTTTACCAAAACTGGTTTTCATCTAAGCTCAAGAAATACCCTACAAAACGTACTTCTAGCACTATCAAACCATCTTCAGCATGTCCGAATTAGTCCATGAAACAGGTTTAAGGCCCGAAAAAGTAAAAAAAAATTTAAAATATGTATTGTCTGTTCACCTGACCATGAGGCACCTACTCAAGGCATTGGGGTTGGGGTAGGTAAATTCGTAATTTTGGTACTAACGAACCCGATTTCCCACACAATTCTAAGTTAGAAAAATATTTGCTACTACCAGGATTCGAACCTGCTCGAAATTTTCGTATTGGCGGTTTTGGGGACGAATTTACCTCGGACGAATTTACCGCCGCCCAAATTGTAGAATGCAAAACAGTATAGCAAACAAAATTTAACAATAAATTACAAAAACAAAACTAGCAACCAGTGTTGTGCGTTTGGCTCGTTTGCGAGCCAGTGGCTCGCGTCCCTTTGAGAGGACGCGAGCTGCTCGCTCGCCAAATAGCTATGTCCGCGAGCCATATAGCTCACGAGCCATATGGCTCGCCAAGTTAAAGAACAAAGTGACAATAGCTTCTTAGCTCGCGAGCCATTTGGCTCGCATCTAAAATAAGCGTATGGTTCGGCTCGCGGAAAATATTGTTTGCTGAAATAAAGCCTAAATCTAGTTTATTTTCTCATTTTTTTCAATTTTTTGACTGATTTTTTGCAAATATTAAGCTAGTAACACTTTATCTGTCCTTTTATTTGTCTTTAAAGGGGGGGACACTTGGGGGGGTTGAGAAATGGGTTTGTCAGCCTGATGAAAAACCCATAAATGGGTTGCAAAAAGATTTAAATATAAAATAATTTATGTGATTTTACGATGGGTTTCACTAAATATTGTCGAATAATGTAGTGAAACCCATCATAAAATCACATAAATTATTTTATATTTAAAATCTTTTTGCAACCATTCATGGGTTTTTCATCAGGTTGACAACCCCATTTCTCAACCCCCCCAAGTGTCCCCCCCCCCCTTTAACAATAAATTGACGTTTAAAACTCACATAAAAGCGCGAGCCGAACCATTTGTTTTGTTTGCGAGCCAAATGGTTCGCGATACAAATGGCTCGTATTGTTTTGGCTCGCGTTCGGCTCGCTTAAAAAAAACAAGTACGCGAGCCAATTGACTCGCATATATAAAAAAGGCGAGCCATATGGCTCGAACCCATTTGGCTCGCTAGAACATGCGATTTTAGGTCTTTCGTTTGGCTCGCGCGAGCCAAATGGACAACACTGCTAGCAACCTGCTAGCAACAATCTGCACTTATAAATGACTTAGAAATATATTTTACAATAGATCCTGTCTAGACAATCTTTTACTTACAAACTTCAAGCAAATTTTGAAAGTTTAAGGGCAATTTTTTTAATTTTGGACCTGAAGCCGTACCATGAGTTCGATAGTGATTTTTTTGGGTATGCCAGATTATTACACTCAAAGCCTATTTGCGATACGCAAAACACGATGGCGCACATCGATTTTCTGATTTCTCACTCACTTTTGAGATAATGGCCTTCAAAGTCAAGCACTCGAAAACTTGACATTCATGCAAACTTTTGATTATTGAGGAATACCCTCCACCCCCCCCCCCCAACGATTTTCACATTTTTCTTTAGGCTCCCCTCATACTCCCGCGCAATACGAGTCGCGCAACAAAATTTCATGGGGTTCTACAGGAACAATTTTTATTTTTGTTCGCAGACATCTTATACTCAAAAGACGGCTAGAATCTAGCAAACATTTTGGTAATTAAAAATTTTCAATCTGATATAAAAATGTTTTAGGAATAGGTTGTCGACTCGATCGATCGATTTCGACTTTTTTTTTGAACTTTTGACTTTCTTTTGACTTTCTTTTTTTTGAATAAGTCTTCGAAAAATTTTACACATCCGCAACGGTCAGACTGGAAATTTGTTTGAAAAAACTTGGACCCACTAGCTTTACACCGGCTGATTGCACAACAAAAGCAAGGAAACACAATACAAGGATCTTCATTAAATAATATGTAGCATCAACTTATTCGCGAAACAAAGATGAGCTTGAAGACAGCAACCAGATAATTTCTTAACCGAAGACCAGCTTGAAAACGATAACCAGAGAATTCACGATGATCAGAGGGACTGAAAGTAATTTAGTAAAGCAAGGAAACGTACAAAGCATAAGACGTTCGGCTCGAAACCACCTCGAAGAACTGTTTGGATGGAAAGGACAAGCTGCACCAGGCGATAAGTCACAGAACTCCCTTCACTGGACTGATCCTCAAAAGTCAGTTGGCGCTTTGCGATGATCTACAACTGGCCAACTTGTTAGAAGTGTGGAATAATAACACCAAACCTTGTCTAATACACGCTCTCGATTAATGATGGCGAAACCTTGAAATTGGATTACACGGTTAAGAAGTATCAGAAAACAGAAAGAGACCATTTAGCACTAGCAATAAGAATTCCAGCAAGGAATATAGCGAGAAGAACATCTGAAAATATGATAAAACAATCAATTACAAGGTGAGGCATAAAAAAGCTACAGTTCTGAAAACATTTTTTCTCCAGTATTTATTTCTATTACCATGCATGTAATTAGGGTAGGTTGGCACTAAATTGAACCTGTGTACAGGAAATTTCACCAATTTGCCCATGAATGAAAAAATAAGATAATTGCATCTGTGGTCTCAAAACGAAACAACTATTTCAGACAATCGTTGGTCACGATGCTTCACTTTTCCTTAAGTTCTCCAACGGAAAGCCTGATTTGCTGTCTGCAAATATCACAGCACCAGATGGAAGTGTGGAAGACGTGTTGGTTGAGCCGCGTCACAAAGACCAGTTCAAAGTCAGCTTCTTTCCAACCAACCAGGTCTGCATTCCATATCTGTGATGCACAAGGACCAACACATTGATGGTCAGTTTAAACTTTTTTCTAAATTTTCTAGCATACGACATCAAATTACTTTCAGGTTCTCCTTTCCAAGTTCCAGTTGGTTTATTAGGCAGCGCAGATGCCCACAGAGCTCGAACCGCTGGTGATGGACTGCTCACTGGCGAAGTTAACAAGCTCGAGTCTTTCAAAGTGTCAGCCGGTAGTGTGGGTAGAGGAGAGCTCTCAGTGACCATAGATGGACCTTCCAAAGCTGATGTGGTCATCAAGGACGAGGGTGATGGCAACTGCAAGGTAGACTATTCCGTCTCCGAGCCTGGACTCTATGAAATTTTCGTCAAGTTCAATGATGCCAACATTGCTGATTCACCCTTTAGAGTCGGTCTTTTTGTTGAAATAATCTAGTTAATTCTGATGACTTTTTTCAGGTATTCATCAAGCCCAACAACACATCATCAACCTTCACTGCCCTATTACTGCTTCGAACAATTCTCAGAACGGAATAAAGCCAGGTGTAAACCGAATCATCCAGACTACTCATTCAGAGAATAACGGGGTAAAAAATTTTTTCACCTAGGGTTTTACAAAATTATTTGTGAATCAGAATCTTCCTTGGCATCTCGCTAGGTAATTGCCGGAGATTGTCAGGGCTGTTCAATTTTTCTGACTTTCCTACTTTAAGGAGGTTTAGGAGCCCTCCTAGGATCGAGAAATGGAAGACATAATTATAGTTCAATGGCCTCGGTAAGCTTAAAAGGGGCCTGGTAAAAACTTGGTCATCACCCACGACTCGTGTTTTCGGTTCCCACAGGATTGATTTTGTCCTCGGTGTTTACTCCTCCGGCTTCCAATTTAAATGTTTTGCCCTCCGGCCTTCACTTTCGGCCGGAAGTGGAAGTTACGACTTTTCCTCCGGTGAATTCTTGTGGAAGTTTGGGCAGCCCTGGTGCTGATGCAATATTCAGTCAAATCATCTTAGAATTGCTTTCACTAAAACCGATCTCAAAAATTTCAGTTTGAACAACCATCGCCAACCAGCTCAACCACCTGTCATGCGCAGTGGAAAAAGTCGGAAGTTGCACGGGAACAAAGTCCCGCGCCTCTTCAACCAGTAGACGAGAATATCTACTCCTTTAACACACATTTGAAGAACTCATCTAACAGTCAAGTCTACAATGGTGATGCGGGCAGGGTGACTGCCCAAGGCCCTGGGCTTAAGGAATTCCAGCCTGGTCAGCCTGCTACCTTCACCATCGACACTGCTAATGCTGGTGGGATTACATTTTAGTAATTTATTTATTTTTTGTTTATTTTCCAGGCCCCAACCTGCTATTTGTGGGAGTGGTCACTTCGAGAGGTCCATCAGATGAAGTGTTTGTGAAGCATATGGGCAATGGCTTCTACCAGATCAGCTACCAGATACCTGAGGCATCCAGAGCGCTGGTGTTCGTGAAGTATGGAGAGGCACAGATTAATGGATCCCCTTTCAATGTGTCCCTGTTTCTGCTAAATTATAGACGCAATAGAGTTAGAAATATTTGAGTTTTAATCATTTGTAATAACTATAAAAAAGTTTTTTCTTGTTTCATTCTTGCCTTCATTTACATTTTTAAAATACGCCAAATCATCTCCTCACCTAAAATTCAAAAGACATTCAACGATTTCCAATTTCATGCCATCCTAAACAATTCTGTCATTTGCTCAAATCGCAAATTCGAGGCGGTTGCAGACAGAAAAGTAGTGCTGGACATGGTTGAAATCGATTGCACGATGAATTTTGGCCCTAAAAGTCAGTAAACTTACTAAAAAAATACAGGGTGTTTCAGGAAATTCTAACACTTTAAACGGCCATAACTTTTTGTATTGACACAATTTACAAATTCTGTAAACGCAGATCGGTTCCGTTTGCTCTAACAATTTTTTTGGTATATAATGTCAAAAACACGATTTTTGCTTGGTCCTCCCTGTAGTTTGGGCTCTGATGTGTAGATGGCCTCTGGATAGGTGAGACCTAAACCGCAGGGGGATCAAGCAAAAATCGTGTTTTTAACATCATATATAGGGTTGCGCGCGTTCGTTTAATTTGGCCTAAGCCGTTTACCGTTTAGGACCCGTTTATCAGATCCGTTTATCGTTTACGTTTAATGAAAATGACCCGTTTAAACGGCCGTTTTATCCGTTTAATTTGTTATTTTCCATACTTAAGTGTTCAACCACTTAGAAACATCATGCTCAGACTATTTTATTGACAAACAGAAACGCTCAATAAGCAGAAGAGTAAATGAAACGTAACACACAGTCAAACCACGTAATTACAAACCTCGAATTAACGAAAAATCTAACATAACGAAACTTTGTTCGATTACTATTTGGTCAACGATTTGGGAAAATGACTCATAGTCTACGGCCGACCTAATGAGACCCCAACTTGACGAGAATTTTTTTACGGTCTTCAGTAGGTTTGGCCCACCCGCAATTTCCGCCCGCACCCCAAAAAGCGGGGGGAGGCCAACTCTAGTCTTCACAGGTTTGGTTGAGACGAAGTTTGACTGTATCAGTCATCTCGGGATTCTTCGTCATCTGATTTTTTTCTTGCTCAACTACCTTCTCATCAGGCTCTGTGGAAGGCGCAAATTTTAACTTTTTCAGGTGCCATCATCTAAGAAAGGCGATATTAAAAAGGACAAAACCAACCACTAAAACAATAATGGCTAGAATAGAAGAGCGGCCTTGCCACTAAAACCGAAAAGAATACCGTATTTTCTCTAATTACTCACCCGGGTAAGTATTTTTTGGTTCGAGATTATGGGGTTCTTAACCCAATTCTTAAAAGTGGGACCGGTAGAGCTCGCGATAGTTGAGAAAGCGCGACAAATTTTTCTGTGGGCTGACATATAAGCGCTGAAAGTTGAGGGGCTGAGTTATTAGAGCAGGGTGAATTATTAGAGGAAATATGGTAAATCCGATAGTGCAGAAATGGATTGTCTTAAGATGAAAATATATTTTATGAAAATTAATATTTAAAATTTGTTCATTTGATGGTCATTCTATCTACACAATTAAACGGATTAAACGTCGTTTAGCAGACTCGTTTATCGTTTAATCCGTTTATCTCGGACCCTTTTATTGTTTCGTTTAATTCTCTTAAAAAACCGTTTAATCGTTTAAAAGAACGGTCGTTTAAACGAACGCGCGCAACCCTAATCATATACCAAAAAAATTGTTAGAGCAAACGGAACCGATCTGCGTTTACAGAATTTTGAAATTGTGTCAATACAAAAAGTTATGGCCGTTTAAAAGTGTTAGAATTTCTTGAAACACCCTGTAAATTAAAAAACCCAAAGCAACTTGAACTTTTGACAATAGGCGATGCGTATATAAAGTTCCCCGCCCCCTCCCCTTTTTAATACTGTGTCAAATATATAAATACTGCAGTCGAGTCTTGATATATTTCCCCTTGATGGACATATTTTGAAAATAATTTTAACAATAAATAAAATAAATAAGACTTGGTGCGAAAGTGCTGTGCTAAAAAGAAATGTGGTCCCATCCCTAAGATTATGCGATAACAGTTGTTACGGTTTTTGTCCCAAAGTATTAAAATATCATTCCTAAATTATTTGACTTTCAAATTTGTTTGAGGCGGAATCTCGCGATTCAAATTCCAAGCACTGCATGTTACCCTTTTTTGCCAACTTGCAAGATCTATGATATTTGTTTTTTTGAACTTCTAAACTACAAAATGTACGTTTTTATTAGTGAACTTTTATATTTACACAGTTCAATCATCATCAAATCAAAAGCAAGAAAATTAAAGTAGCAGCATGATCGCAAGTGACTATTTTGAATGTACGAAACGACAATAATTGGATTGGTGGTTGAGCACATGTGAACGACTGAACAAAACCATCTGCTAAACCAATCATATAATCCATATACAAAAGACAATTAGGTGACAAAAAAGACTTATCTGTATATGGAAATACCAAAAATACCCGTGCAATATAACTAATTAAAGTGAACATACACAAAAAATATTAGATTATCTGGACTAAGGCGACAACACCTAGGTTTGAATCTGAAACAAATTTCGTGAGTCCGACCGGACACTGTAGCTACGTCACAGCAAAAAATTCAGTGGAATTTCAGTAAAGTTTTAGGAGATCCTATAGAAATTTCTCTAATAGAAGCCCCTTGTTCCAAAATCGAATTTTTGAATTGTATGTTTCATCTATTTTTTTGGTGAATTCTCTTAAACAAGTTACCACATTTTGTAGGTCATTTCACTGGTTGCACAATGAATGTTAACTTTCTCGAGAACAGTCTTCAAAAATTAGTCCAAAAACAGAACGCCAAAAACACGATTTTGAAAAAGAGGGCTTGAATTGAGAAGAATACAGTAAGTGCGTTTATCAAAAAAATTGTGACGTTGTGTTTTTTCCATGGATATTATGCTTATTTTTTTAAATTTGACTACTTATTTTATAGCTTAGAATCTTAGCTACAAAATGAGTGGTCAACTTTGAAAAATAGCTATAAAATCCAAGATAAAAACACAATGCCACAATTTTTTTTGAAAAAGGTACAGATTTTTCCGAAAACCCAATAATTTTTAGTAAATTCGCATGGCTTCCCTATTTAGAATTCGCCATTGGATTGCCATGCAATGAAAGAAACTCTAGTTGACAAATAAAAATTTACTCAGAATCATTTGGAATTTTCCGGTACTGAAAAAGTTTCCGAGTAGAGACACAAAAAATGTTTTGGATGCAAAATAACTATTAATTTCCTAGGTCGATTAATGAAAAACCATCGATAAAGCCCTTTGAGCCAGGATCCATCTAATCAATATGCACAAAGTGTTAGATCCCCAAGCAATGGCTGAATTAGCCTTTAGTGCAGATTCTTCAGGTTTGGTGTCGGCATTGGAAGGCCTGAGCACTGAATTGAACACACTGGTGGCTGAATCCACAATCATAGGCGCTGGGAGTTCAAATAGGGTTTTGCCAATGAGCGAAGGGTCAATTGGTCTGGCTGACACTAGGGGTAGAAGTGGGAACCAATGCTGATGTCGTGCACATTGATTTCTACAAAATAAATGTATATTTTAATAATGATAGCCCTGAAGAAATTTTGGAGCCATAACGTTTTAAGCAATTTTTCGGATGATTTTTTAGATCGTTTTAGTTCAAAGATCCCCGTTGTTTAGAAACACCAATAAGCAAGATTCAAAAACAACATGGAGACCAGGGTAATCTTTCTCAAAATGTAAAGTTTCCTTTTATCAATTTTTTCACTTAAAAAAAATGCTGAAGCGCCTCTTTACCGTACATTTCAACGGCTCAAGGCATAAATATTCACGTGTTCTGAAAAAGACGGATGTGGTGGTCTTTTTCATTTTTTCGGAAAAGTCGTTTTAATTAAGATGCCCACTTTTCGTCCTGGTATGATTTCGAAATTATGCAATTCGACTCAATTTTTATGGAAATTTCTCAGTATATAATGTCAAAAACACAATTTTTGTTTGAGTCTCGGGTAAGCATGCTGAAATGGCAGATTTTTTGTAAAATGGGATTTTGGAGAATTTAAAGAAATTTTAAAAAGGTTTTAAAAATTCTTACAAAAAAAAATCGGTTTTTTAAAATCGGTCGCTCTGTGGCTTCCGAAAAAAGCAAGAGGTAAATGTTCGGCATCCCGTGCTTGTAGACATTATCCAAAAAGAATGCAGCACCCAAGCGGACTCGAACCTGCAAGAATTTTCAAAATGCAAGTCCCTCATTATCATCGCCATCACCAAAACACATTTTTCACAGCTGTTTTTATTTGAAAAAGCTATTTACCGTCTGGCTGAGCACTTCCTTGCCCCAATAACAAATCGGTTCAATTCCAAAGCACTCCACCCTTGCTGTTGCTCAACTGGGCAGGATTTGCTGGTCGAATTGACAGGTAGGCGGCCATCTTCAACCTCGCCCTCTAATTTGATTGTAGAGTATGGAGTGTTCTGTCTAACAACTTGGCCAATTAGTTAGAGAGGAAATAAGAAAATATGTTTTTGTTTTGCCCGAAAGTCTCCACAACAAGTACAGACAAATTGGTTAATTTAAATTTTTGTGTGTTTGAAATTTTGAGAAAATTCACAAGATATTGAAGGGAAAAATGTCAATAAGGAAAATGTTGAATTTGATTGGTTGAAGGCTAAGCTAACTTAAAAAGTCCCTAATTTTTTACCTTAATTTGAAAATTAATCCGTCAGTCGAGTACAGAAAATCGTAGGAATTTCGAAATTTTCGAAATCCTTTTGTAAATGACCACAGTTTTGCAAAAAACCCGTGGCTCGCGATATAACTTTACCCTTTTCCAAAAATGACTATTCGAAAAAAGGGAAAGTTGTATCATGAATCGCTGTTTTTTTTTGACAAAAGACTGGCAGATTTGGAATGCTTAAATTTCTGACTAGACTGACGGATCGATAAAAAGCTCCAAAATCAGGGTGAAAAGTGTCGGACCCAGTCGAATACTGAAGAGCCGGATTAGCGGGACTCAGCTGTAAAATCATAATTTTTTCGAAAGCGTAACATTTACAAATTCCAAAAACCGATTGGTACTAGTCAAAAGTTCAGGCAAAGTAAGTAATAAGGTTTGCATTACCCTTCTCAAATACTAACCCATTTAACTGAGTACGATCATTAAGTATTTGTGGTAGGAGGCAAATACTTCACATCTGCAAAAGCGGATGCATCTGGACTCATCACACACTCCGACACAAGTCATCTCCCTGAACAAATAACTGCGAATTAGATAACATGATAAAACGTCCAGGGCTCCCAGACGTCATTATTTATAAGATTTGTATTGTTTTGAATCCGAATCTTATTATTCTTTAAAAGTCAAAATCTTTTACAGCAAAATAGCAATAAGACGGGTCAAAATAGCATAGTCCACAATAATATAATGTCCTTATTGAGCAAATATCCTTATTTAAAAAAATATGGGAGCCGTAGTAAATAATGGATCAATCTTAGACTTCTCTTCTCAGCAATTTCTTTCAATGATGGTCATTTTCGGTTATTATGTTCAATACATTTGCTTTCACGAAAAAAATTTACTAGGGAGCCAAGGTACGAAAAAATTTGGAGCCCGAAATGTAACGTTGAAGCTTTTTAGGATGCAAAATTCTACTACAGCAAATTTTTAACAAAAACGCTCATAATGAACAATTAAAGCTATATATACAGCACTTTTTAAACTTGATATCGACTTCATTTAGCTGGCCGACAAAGGAATTAAACAAAGCCTACTCGCGATACAACAGAATCTCCAGCTGGTCCTCAGAAGTGTCATTATACCTAGTTCGACTGTACCGTATGAAAACTTTTTACTCTTTGTCCCTGCGTTTTGGCTAAAAATATGCGGCAAAAATTAGTCTTTCTGTGCAAAAAAGTATTGTTTGAACAAAATTAGCCACTACAAACTAATCACATCTCAGTGTTTTTTAAATGATTGCCACATCAGAGGTGTTCTGCATCATTCAATTCTCACCTCTTCATGGTCAAGTGGGAGACAAATAGTTACCATTCAAATCTCAAATATTTTATAATATTTTGGTGATGTTTTGTACCTAAATGTCTGTTTATTGCTGCTCTCTGACTAAAGATAACAGATCAAAACATATTAAAAAAAGGATGAAAAAGTGTTCAGAGTCATTTGATGTGCCACACATACACACGCAAAGATTGCCTTCTACCTTTTTTGGGATGGGTGTGCATGGTGTAAAAAACAAGGCATTAAATCAAGTTTGAGTCGAATGACGCACGTAACCAAGAAGACCCGCTGCTACCACTTAATTAGTAGGAAGGGGATAGAAAAAAATCAGAGCGGTTTGAGTTGATTGACTTCTCCCCCACAGATTTAAATTAATGGGCGCCTTCCACATAGACCAAATATATTGATACTACAAAACAAACACCTATCCTTTTTTAGTTATTTAGAGCAAAACACCTGCAAAAGATCAGTTGGATGAATAAAATCATGCTCCGTGTTGTGAAAACAAAATTAGCAGAACCAACCATCAGAGCATCCTTGCTGAAACCAACAGCTAAGTATGGTACTGTGGTGCTGGCAAAAAGACTTTGGGCTACTGAAAACAAAAGATATAGATGACAGTGAAATTTTGTTGAAATTGGGGGGGGGGAATATAACGAATGAGCTGGCCAGCTTTTGACTCAGTCTTTTTAACACAAGAAAACCCAATTTTAGCGCAGCTGATTTAAATAAAAAGAGGAAAAATGGGGTTTCTGGAAACCACACCGAAAAAAGTTCAACACTCATGGTGACTCCCTCCCCCGCCATAGTGGCCACCTCTCTAAAAGTGTCCAGTTATATTTTTATTATTCAGTCATAGTGGCCAGATTGACCATTCCACAGGGTAAGCCACTTTAATAAAAGGGCGATTAAAATCCTACCCATTTGAATCCTGAGCTGATTGGGCTCTGTGACATAAAATACTATTCCTAGAGTGCAGTCCAACTGTGGGTCGCACCCTGCCGGTTTGAATAGGCAGCCTTTGGTCTCTCCTACAACAAGCTTGATTATTGTGATATACGAAAAACCTAAACAAAGCTCACCACATCCACTCCTATTCATATCTATTTGCTCATTACATTTACACAATTGATGAGCACCAATAGAAAAACAAGTAATCCTTAACAAAATAAGGATAGATTAGAACTGTGTGTTAATCTGGCTTGATCCATTATTAGATGTCCTGGACTTTTAGTCAGGTAAAACCACACTTTTCAAAGATTTCGACTGAATGAAAGGTACTAGCTTCTAAATAAACCACAACTTTTAATAATAGCCTTAGGAACAACGACACGAAAACGTGTGTGTGTCGAATGAGAAGGAGGGAAAAAGTATTAATACAACCACTACACCACCACCATCGCCCCTAGTGCATTCCGCCTTTCCTTCTCTAACCCATTAAAAAGTCAAAAAATTTGTTTAGACAGACAAATTTGAAGAAAAGTGTGGACCAGTCGACTGAATGACAACAGAGCCACAGCTACACGTAACTTAATTGTTTAAAGACAGACAGGAGAGACATATAGACAAGTGATTGGTTGCTTAAGAAAAATAATGATTTCAATTTTCAGTAATTTTTCTTTCAAGTCGAAGGGCAAAACACAGCCGTTAACACATTTCCGACCGTACTTACGTGCATCCTTACGTACAGTACGGCCAAAAAAATGCACCAAGGGTAATTTTTAAAAATTGTATCTTGCAGTGATTTTTTTCACATTATCAAAAAAAACGAGTAGAGCCATTTTGTAGCATTTTTAATGCTCTTTCAAATGCGCTAGAGATTCCTGCGCAAATATAATTCGATAAACTCTAAAAAGTCGTTTTTATGCCATGACTTCGATTTCAGCGGCTAAAAATGCACCAAATGACATTATATCTGTTTTCTTCCTTGTTTTTCTTTACTTCGTTCTATTTTTGTGGAAATATATATTGGTTAAATTATAGATATGGCAAAGAAACAGTTATCTCTTGATGCGAAGAAAGCGATTATACAAGCGAAGAGAAGCGAGGAGACAGTGACCGTATGGTCTTCACAATTTGGCGTTGATCATGGAACAATTTCGCGAATCTATGGTAAAAGCGAAGCAGGCAAGGCGTGAAAAGAATCTCTGGCAGTGGTCGACCTCGAAAAACATCAAAGACAAGACCGGGCTATGGTAAAAGGCAAGAAGATCCGAAGAAGACTGCTGTGGATGTTATGGGAGGTCAATGAAGAATTGGGTTAGATATCAGCAAAAGAACTGCTCGTCGTCGATTGAATGAAGCTGGCTTGTCGGAAGACGTCCATCAAGGAAGCCGCTCATCTCTGAAGCTAATCGAAGGCCAGGGCGGCGTTTGCAAAGGATCATCTACACTGGACAAAGGAAGAATGGCAAAGGTTCTCGGAGTGATGAAAGTAAATTCAATCTCTTCTCTTCTGATGGCGTGAAATATGTTCGAAGACCAGTGGCAAGCGTTATGACGTCCGTTACCAATTCCACAGTCAAACATGGAGGTGGTTCATTAATGGTTTGGGGTAAATCGGTATTTTCATGCAGCCCAAAAATTCAAATATTCAGGTTGTTTTTCTCGTGATTGCATCGGTCCGGTAATTCGTGTGGAAGGCATAATGAAGCAGTCGATTACAGTGCAATCTCGAAGAACACATGTTGCCTCATGCAAAGGAGAAAATGGCGCCAGGATGGATCTTTCAGCAAGATAATGATCCGAAACATGCTTCAGTGCTGCTTATGGGGAAATGAAATGAGGAAGGCCAGGCGGTGAAAGGGAAAGAAAGTGAAGCAGGCCAGGGCGCCGAAGCAAATAGTGGCTGGATGTCAAGGATAATGATGTTACCGTTTTGCAATGGCCGCTCAGTCTCCGGATCTCAACCCGATCGAACATCTATGGAGAATGGACCGTCGGTTGCGCAAAAAGACTTACAAGAAATTGGACAAGCTGATGGAAGCAATCAAGGAAGAATGGCAGAAAATCCCTTTGGAAAGAATTATAAACTTGTTGATTCTATGCCTAAACGTTGTCAAGCTGTTATTGATGCAAAAGGTTACAGTACAAAGTACTAGTTATTTAATAAAAATTTGGTGCATTTTTGGCCGCTGAAAATCGAAGGCATGGCATAAAAACGACTTCTTAGAGTTTATCGAATTATATTTGCGCAGAATCTCTAGCGCATTGAAAGAGCATTAAAAATGCTACAAAATGCTCTACTCGTTTTTTGATAATGTGAAAAAAATCACTGCAACATACAATTATTAAAAAACACCCTTGGTGCATTTTTTTTGGCCGCTACTGTATATCATTTCTTATATAGAAGTATGGTGTTTGGATGTGATGAAGTGACCCAATAACCTGTTTCCAGTACTCGACCATTTCGAGGAAAGTGGACAACCTCCCGAGATGCTGACACTACTTATCTCCGGTCACATCTATGACTGCAATATGTCAAAATGACCGCCCAATCTGCTATTTCGAAAAAGTGTATGTAAATTGCAACATGTATGCAAAACTTGGACAACCAGCGTCCAACTCACAAGACCACCATTTTATGACCTGTCAAATTTCACTTAAAGGCCAGGCCACGCGTTCTGGATTGTCCCCCGCCAATTAAAAAATTTGTCTAATCATTAAACTTCTGTACGGATTTTTCAACTTGGCTTCTAACGAAACAAGGCCTAGAAAATTAATTTAGTATATTTGTGTTAGAAACCAAGTAAAAAAATCAGTACAGAAGTTCAATAATTAGGATTCTTTTGAATTGGCGGGGACAACCGTTGTCGTAGACGGCAATGGCCTTTTAAAGTCGTTAAAGAGCACGTCATAGATGTCAAGTAAGTCTGCTGCAAAAAAGTGAATCTAATGCAGAAAGAAGTTTTAAATGCAAAAACAGATCTGTGCAAGAAAAATACAATCGGTGCAAATAAAGGTATAGCTGCAACTCGTACACCAACTGGTACAACGAGTCGATACAATTTCTAGAACTTTTTTTTTCAAGTGCATTTTCCTTCACATATTTCTTATTTCAAGTTCCCTTATTCTAACCCTCATTTCACAAAAATTGTCGCTACTCTTATTGATCACCGTTTGTTATGGAATTCGAATGGCTTACTTGCAACCAAGTGACTGCGCCGTCCTTCGCCGTCCTGTTTTTTACATCACTGCTTAAGCTTTTAGCTCACCTAAATTTATTTCACCAAATTTGATGGAACGCTTTTTTACATGTAGGCCTATCTTATTTCGGGTGACCGTCCACTTTTAAAAATTTAAATTGACTTAAGAATGGTCGACAAAATACGCCGTCCTGGTTTTTTCTTAAACTTTCAGAGCCTGGACGGCGTCCTTTGTTGACCACTCTTAGGTTAATTTATATTTTAAAAAGTGGACGGTCACCCAAAAATAAGATAGGCCTACATGTTAAAAAACGATCTATCAAAAAAAATTGGTGAAAAATAAATTTAGGTAAGCTAAAAGCTTAAGGGCGGTGATGTAAAAAACAGGATGGCGCAGTCATTATGGTTGAAAAAAATCCATTCAAGCACCTTTTTTTGTAAATTAACAATTGTAAACCGAACATCGTATGAAGTAAGAGTGAAGTCATATTTCAAACGGATTCTTCATTCAATCATCAATTGACCCGTATCCCACTTCAAATCTTCTCATCAGCTGTCAAGCTAACCATTAAATCAAATCCTTCTATCCTTCCTAATTGAGTCAAGTTGCCTTATCCAATAGAGATATAAAGCTTGCTTTAGATTTACGGTTACTTTTCTGATATATTTTATAAAAGATGATGACGAATCTGAAGATGTAAGATATTGCCAACCGGCTAAAGTACGATCAAAAGGAAGCCAGTGGTCTAAATTTAGGGTGGTCACTCATGGTCATATTTCAGCAAACAAAAGTAATTTTGGCCAGATCTCATCATTTGGATCTCGCTCACCCAGAGGTCATCCTTAAGCTAGGACCCTAACCACAGTGAGGTAAAAGGCTAAAATCCCACACCAAACAAGCCGGATATAAAAAATAAATTGATCTGTCAGAGAGAAATTCGGAATTAGGGCTACACAAAAGGTATGTTGGTTTAAAAAGTGTGCATAAATATTGGACCACCTTATACATACAACTTTTCCTTAGGATGTTAGAGAGTTTTGATTGCATTGTCACTTTCTAATGCTTATTCTCATCACTTGTAAAAGTCAAAGTACTACACTTGTTTTATTTTTCGGTCACAAGAATCAACAAACAGCAACAAAATATCCTTCAAATTTTTTTTTAACTAATTTCTTTTTAATTAACTGCAAAAATATTCATCTGCAATCGATTCCCACAAAATCACTTCCTCAGATAAATAGCTAGAACAGAGCTATGGCCATCAAGAATTGGCTTTATCATAGCGCAACTGTGGCCATCCCTCCACACTCGCTTGCTTCAATTGGAGCTCCACCTTGCGTTCCCCCACCACCACTACACTCTCTTCGGCAATGATCTCGCCGAAGAGCTCGTAGTCCAGCTGGGTCTCCTTGTCACCAAAGCCATGAACCAGGTGGACACGCACCACCAGACCATCTGACTCAAATCTGGAGGTTTCCGGAATGGCCCCTCTGCAATAAATGTTGACGTGGATGTAGCCACTTCTAGAATACCAGTCCTCACGGATTTTGTCTACTTTTCGCTCTAAAACTAATTATTGGAGCCAGGAATTCGGAGAAAGTATTGCCTACCTTAGACCAGACATGTTCACCCTTGGAACAGCCTTCCTGGTCCAGGAAAGTGCTAAAGTCGGAAGTTTTCCGTTGACAACATGACCAGTACTTCATTCCTTCGTGAAAAATAGCCGTGCCTGGATGGTGAGTGCACTCGGTTTGGTCACTGTTGGCGTTGCGATACACCTGCAAGGGGATGAGATTATGGATCTGTGTTGAACACATAAATTAGGGTTATCAATTGAATTCACCTAGCTACATGTGGTAAAGTTTGAGAGATCTATGCATAAATCATGACAAAACCAAATTTTCAATCAGTCTTTAGAATTTAGTTTTAACGACGTGTAACTTTGTCTTAGATAAATATGAAACAAAAATAAAAGTATGAACTAAATTATTTTTTTGGCTTGGTTCATACTTTTAATTGTTTATTTACATTTTTTAGAGATCTTGAACAAATAATACCCTGTTGGAAAAAAGAAAAGAAGGAAGAAGAACAAGAATAATTGAATTAGGGGCAAAAAATTTAACCATCTAAAAAATCTGATTATACCAGGTATCCATCTCAAGAATTTTAAAAAGGACATTCTTTACTATTTTCTAGTAAAAAGTGGACAATACTTTTTCTGGCGCAAAAACAGTTTTTTTTTGGCGCAAATATACTTTTTTTCGTCGCAAATTTTTGTTTTGCGTCATTAGATTAAAATTTTCAACATTTTTTTTAAAAAGTTTTGACATCATCATGTAGCCCTGCGACTCTAGTTTCTAATGAGGTATCATTTATTGCATCACCAAAATGTAATACAAAAAGTTAAAAATATGAATCAAATTGTGTTCTGATTTTGTTCATACTTCTACCTTTTTGTATTACATTTTATAGAGATGATGCAATAAGTGATACTTCATTAGAAACTAGAAGAGCGTGGCTACATGATGATGTTAAAACTTTTGAAAAAGTTAAAAATGTTCAGTCTAATGATGCAAAACAAAAATTTGCGCCAAAAAAGTGGTTTTGCGCCAGAAAAAAGTATTGTCCGTAAAAAGTATTGTTGGTGACATTGTAAAGCGAAAAAAATTGTAATTTAAAATTAAAAAAAAACTTTTTAAAGACGGACAGATCGACACCTTAGGTATCGATCTGTATAAGCCCCAACTAGACAGGGCCTGTACAGTATTTTTTTAGAATAGAGGGTGTCGCTAATTTTTAGGACGGAGAAGTCCGCTAATTCGAGAGTTTACAATGCTCAATATAGGTAAAAGAAAACCTTACCGCTCTGCAGGAGTTATTTTGCAACAAGCACCAATCAGGTTATCCTCATTGGCATCCCCATTTTGAGCATTCAATTCCTGATGGCGCAAGATGGTTTGCATGGCTCCCTCATTTACCTCCACCTTTAATTTGATTAAATCCTTTTTGGAACAGTCGTCAGGACGTGCAGCTGGTTTGTTGAGCCCATTCCAAACTATCACATCCTCCTGCTTCTCAGGTCTGATCTCCTGCATGGCTGACACAGCTTTGACCACATCCGGCGCTTCTCGTTGTTGTGCTCTCCCTTGGTGCATCCCTTGTAGCTGAGCCAGGTGCCGAAGTCGGTGGACTTCTTGTTACAACACTGCCAGATCTTGTAGGCATCATGGAAATAGGGTGGACCTGGGTGATACAGGCAAGAATCTGAAATTTTATAAGTTATGTAGGGTAAAATTAGCTTTTTTAAGGGATGTAGCCACTTAGCAGCGACGTATCAAAATATTCGATGTTGGGTTTTTTTTTTTAATTCTTGGTAGCACAGTCATTTTTAAAAATGTCGGTAATTCAAGTCACCGTTTCCTTCATAACTTTATGCCTTTTGTTTCAAGATTGTGTTCTTGGCACTGTGTTCTTGATAAATTTTTGTGGATGACCCCAGGCTTTAATTTAAGTTACCCCTAAATTTTTAGTCAGTGAAATGAGCTACAATTTGGTGGTAAGTTGGTAACCTAGCAGTCATCCACAAAAATTGGGCCAAAACACAATGCCAAGAACAATTTCGGATTAGGGAAGGGTCGTGTTAAAACAAAGGTTAAAGCCAAGTCTTGGCTTTTTAATCAGCTTGGTTAGCTTATTAAACGCTGTGCTGGTGGTTTAGATGGATAGCCAAGAGCCGGAGCATCATTTTGATACCAGAATTATATATAAAACATAAAGTAATAACGTAAAAGTAGGTCGAGGACCCAGGTGGATTTGAACCTGAGAGATTGAAATATTCGCATCATGATTTGCATCCCCAACCAGTGATGTATAAATCTCCGGCTCTGGCTCTCGCTCTGCTCTGGTCTGCTCTGGGTCTGGCTCCGAACAGGAGCCAGAGCCGGAGCAAATTTTTCAAAGTTAAGAGCCCGGAGCAAGAGCCGGAGCAAATTTTTTGAACGAAAATCTCGGAGCCAAATCCAGAGCAAATCTTTTCGAATGAAAATCTCAGAGCCAAACCCGGAGCAAATTTTTCAAGCAAAGAGCTCGGAGCTATATTCAGAGAAAATTCAAATCATATATTCGTATTTTATATGTGTATAACGACTGCCCTACGACTCGATACACATTATGACTCGATACAACGACTCGATACAATTACGACTCGATACAACGACTCGATACAATTACGACTCGATACAACGACTCGATACACTTTCTCAAATTCAAACATTTATTGAACTGAAATCAAGGCTTTTCACTACTTAGACGCTAAAACCGATAAAGACGTCGTTTCGACCACTTTCTTTCGAAATTTTTGACTTTTCTAGATTTTCTACCTGCCTGCCTTCGGCAGGCAACCTAATTCAATAGGAAGCCCCTTGGGGGTACATGGTCCGGGATAAGGGCTGACCCTTTGGGGTACATGGTCAAAAAGTCAACACATAGTCAAAAAGCCACGGAGGGTCAAACGGCCCAGGCGGTCAATCGTCCAGGCCGTCAATCGGCCCAGGCGGTCAATTGTCCAGGCGGTCAATTGTCCAGTCGGTCAATTGTCCAGGCGGTCAATTGTCCAGGCAGTCAATTGTCCTGCTCCCAACACCAGTGAAACAAAACGAAAACAAATCAATAAAACAAAGGAATATTAGCAGGGTTTCAATCAGGATGTTTTCAAAGGAGCTTAAAAAGTGTATCGAGTCGTTGTATCGAGTCGTAATTGTATCGAGTCGTTGTATCGAGTCGTAATTGTAACGAGTCGTTGTATCGAGTCATAATGTGTATCGAGTCGTTGGTATACCGTGTATAACGAGTATATACGTACAATTTTCTGGCTCTGGCTTTTGCTCGAAGCCAAATCCGGAGCAAATTTTTCAAAGTTAAGAGCCCGGAGCAAGAGCAGCAGCAAATTTTATAAAACCAAGATTTCAGAGCCAGAGCCGGAGCGAAAAATCGCAAAATACATCACTGCCCCCAACCCTATTTAATTAAATTTCGCATTCTGGGATGTCTCAGAATAAATTTTTTTGTCTGAAAATATGCATTTTATACAAAAGCAACGAAAAAATTAGTAAAAACAACCACAAACTTTTTTCTAACAGCATACCACCTGTAAATTTTAGTTGGACCTCCCTAATCCAACAGCTTGGCTGTTTCGGTGCCCTTGTTCCTCCCGAATCTCATAATTCATAAAAAAAAGTTCACCTTTACTGTTACTATCTGGATCAAACTTCTGGCCGCAACCCTTGTTGTAGCACTGCACTTTGGTGGAAGACATAATTTAGCCAAACACTAGTTTGAACACAATCACCAATGAGTTGGCAAATATAAGTGGAACTGAAACAAGTGTGCAATGAGTCACATTATTTATCAAATCTAATCAACACCTACCTCTAAGCACTGTTTGGATAGATAAAACTAGATTCACAAAACGATAGGCAACTGAGCTATCCTCTGAACCACTGAATGAGTGCTGGCGTTGCTTGATAAACTGAAACATTTTTTTGAAAGCAAGTAGCCAATTTTGGGGGAAAAGTCTTACTTTATTCAAAACACGCTCGCGATTGATAATGGCGAAACCTGCAATTGTCCGAAAATATTATTGTGGGCTTTGAAAATTAAGTGAGCCTGCGCAAGGGCCCAGTCCGGAGCATTAATAAAAGGGAGTCTCGCAAGCTAGTTTTTTACTTGGCCAGAAATATGCGAATTTAATCAAATTTCTAAAGATTTCAGCCCAATAGCCAAAAAAGTTGGGTTAAAAAGGATAGTAACGTAACTGAAAAACGTCGAAAAAGATAAAATAAAATATGCCTTGCTACCTCCTGTGGGTTTTCAATACCTTACTAGCCTTGTCATCCCAAATTTTCAGCTATGAGTCCGAGTTCTTAAGGAATTTGATTGAAAATTTGGCGCTAGTAGCGAATACCCCCCCCCCCAAGCATCCGACCTTTAAAAATTGCTGTAACTACCCTTGCAAACAACAAGTTTAGGCTTAGCCCTTAGGCGGGGGTAGGCCAGCGTACGGAAGTTGTGACTAATGAAGAGTTTGCGCACATTTTCCGGGGTCTGGGACATATATTTGGGTACTTTTTACCAAAGTAAAAAAAGTGAAAATCGTTGGGGGGGGGGGTATTCGCTACTAGCGTCGAAAATTTTATATTGGCTATCTCATGAGACTAAACTCTCCTGGGTGACAAAAAAATTTACTTTGTGAAATTTTACTTTTCCGAATCCCAAACAAGGTTCTCATCAAGTCTTATTTGAGGGTCGACCGCCCTACTTTTGCGAATTTCGCCTGGGTGTTATTTTATTCTGCTGCCGAAACTTAATTTATTTTTTGGAAAAATAGAAAAAATATCAAAAAAAATTAAATTAATATAGAAAAGTACGGTGTATGTCGAGTAAATTTTTCCTACAATCAATTTCGGTCGGATGTTGGTGTTGGAAAATATTCAAAAGACCGCTCTACTTTTAAAATTATTTACCTTACTTGCAAAAACTAGCGATGATCGCCTTTAGCCCAAGTCTTTTTTTACCTTCGATAGTTGATTTTCAAATACTTTTTTTGTGCTCCAAATTGGGAATAAGCCAGGACTTTTTTTTTTGTAAAAAAAGGAAGCGGAGACCTAAACTGTCCTCTATTTTTATGCTTATTCCAGAATAAGCAACTTAAAAAGGTCAGAAATGTATTTGGTGACTTATCCATAAATGAAATGCTACGGTCTTCATTTTGTGAAAACCTGAAGTGACCCTGAATTGAGACTGATGGCATCCAGCAGACCTGGGTGCAAGCTTAAATCCCTTACCGTTGAGTACAAGCAGCAGAAACTCAAGCAGGGAATACAGCGAAAAGAACATCAAAATCCACACATAAAAGCCAGTAAACTTTGGGGATTATAGCCAGCAATTTCTAGAAACCGAATTGCAAAATGCAAATCAAGACCATTTAGCATTCCACTCAGGACTAAAATTGATTTAAATCGACTATTTTGTCACATACAGCAATTGTAGTTTTGTGATTTTGTTCGAATTTCGTGATAGAACTGCCGGATAATGGTCACTTACCCAGCCAACAGGGTCGTCCAGTTGGATGCAAGATCTTTGGATGATTGTTTGCTGGAAAATTTCCAAGCTCAACTAGACCAAATAGCCTCGGCTTTATTTTCTAGTATTAGATGGCAGATTGCGTACAATGAAAGCAGAAAAATATTGCTGCCTATTCTGTATTATGTGCCTCAGATATTTACAGGTGAAAAATGACAAAAAAAACATACTTTTTATTACAAAGACGGATAAGAGACTGAGCGACTGTTCGAAACGGGACCTTTGGGCTCATCCATATCCACAACCATTTTTTCAAATTATTTCTTAGCGATTTTTATGGATATAACTGAATTTTCAAATGGCTCAAATAGAAAAGTACCACCTAATGTGAGAATTCGGCCGCCTTTTTTAAATTCAAATCTAACATAGTTGGTCGTTTTAAAAAGCCTTGCCCTGTAAAAAAGATGGATCAATCTTTTTTCGGCCTTGTTTTTTTCTTAGTCAATGCGGAAAGTACATGAACAATTTTTTCAAAGTTACAACACCATCAAGTAGCGCTGCTGTTCTAGTTTCTAACGGCGTATCATTTGTTGTAACATCTTTGCAAAATCAAGCAAAAAAAAATTAAAGTATGAAGCAAGTCAGAAAAAAAAATTGGTTCATATTTTTGTCTTTTTGTGCTAAACTTTTCGAATGACCTTGCTCAAATAATACGCCATTAGAAACTACAAGAGCAGGGCTACTTGATGGTGTTCTAACTTTGAAAAAATTGTTTATGTAATTTTCTGCATTGACTAAGAAAAAAGGCACTTTTCAGCTAAAATCAAAAACAAGCATAAAAAAAATTGTCCAAAAAAGATATTTAAGTATACTGCATTATACTTAACCCTTAAAATTTGGGCTTTATGCAGATCCGAGTATCAGACCCGAAAATTTCGAGTCATATCCCAAAATTCATTTATTCGCCCTGAAAATTTCTGATAGGACTCGAGAACTCTAATTATAAGTGAAAAAAAATCACCAATCACTGTATCCGATGAAAATTTTGGTCAATTTTTTTTTGAAATATGGTAGGTTTTTCTGTTTCACCCTATCCTAGAATTTTTTAGGGCTGTATATGAACTCGTAAAATTTAAACTGGTAAAACATGAGACTCGTAAATCATGGAACTGGTAAAAAAATGTTTGAAAAACATCAAACTCGATATTCAATGAACTTGGGAATGAGTTTTGTAAAACATGGAACTCGTAATCGCTTTGCCAATGGAACTTTTGCCAATTAGATCTTTTTGCCAATGGCATCTTTTTTGTCAATGAGATTACTTCGCCAATGGTATGCTTTCGCTAATAGCTTCTTTTCTCAAGTATTGTTATTTCGTTATCAGGCAAATTACCACTCATTCTGTAGCCAGTGGGGTGAGCTACAGAATGAGTGGTAATTTGACTGATAAAGAAGTAACAATACTTGAGAAAAGAAGCTATTAGAAAAAGCATACCGTTGGCGAAGTGATCTCATTGGCAAAAGGATGCCATTGGTAAAAAGATATCATTGGCAAAAATTTCATTGGCAAAACGATTACGCCCCGGTTTAACCTATTCTGCTTAACCTTATTTCATCATAAATGTGAAAAAAAGCCTTCGTCCCCCTGCTGTCGTTTTTTCAAAATTTTTTTTTCACAATTTTTACGGGTTCATATACAGCCGTTTTTAGGCAAAATATTGGTTGAATGAATATAGATTTGCTTCAGGTCGAAGTCCTGGTCAACGCATTATGAATATTGGCTTCCTAAACTTCAAATCTTTCCCAAGCCTTTTGAACTATTTGGTGTCCATAGTCATTCCTGGCCTAATCCAGCTATTATCTTCTTTAGCTACACACAGTCGAATTCATAATTTATTAGAAAAAATTATTTGCACGCTAAACCTACTCAAATTCGTTTACTTTTTCAAATTTATTTGCAATGGCGGACCTTCAAGAGTAGAAGAGAAGCTGATTGGGTTGCAGACTGTATACGACCAAAAACCTTATTTAGGTATTACAATATACTCTCGATATAACAGCACTCCCTTAAGTTCGTTCCCGCCTAGGTTCCTTCACCTTTTTACCTCGATTTTTGAAGTGTTTTGTCGAACCTGATTCGACAGTCGTATCAGAAATATCATACAGATTTTCATTAAAGTTCGTTTTTTCGGATGTTTTAAAAATATTCCAGCGAGGGTACCCCTAGGTTATCAAACAGGAGACGCCTCATCCACGTGCAGTGCACTTCGATTTTCATGACCAAATTTTTAAAATAGTGAACCTCCTCCCGTCCGCCATTCCTGTGTTTTACCGACTTAATTAAAAAATTTGGGCTGTACGGACTCACTATACACTGACGTCACACTAGCCGACACGCCAATTTTAAGTATTTAAATGAAAATTTATAAGAGTTTGAAAAAACCGGGTGTTTTTAACCGACCGGTCCAAAAAACAGATTTTATGAAAATCTAGTCAAATCCTAATTTCGACCTAGCTAGATGCAAGGATATTTAATCCAATATGTTCAGGTCAAATCAACTACAGTGGTCTGAACAGAGAACTAATTGGTCATAGTTTAGGCCATCTATACCTTCTAACAACACCTCTAATAAAGCTATGTAAAACCTATGTATTGCCTGTTATCCTGCCTAGATATTCACTTAAAAGAGAAGGGATCGGAGGGGATCCAGAAAATATGGTCATGTGTGAAGAGTGCAACCAAGTGGCCATATTGCCTGTTAAACAAGCGCAGGAAACAGTTAACAGACGACAGAGTATCTACTGCTATTATTGCTTTTATTTGACACATAATTGTGATGAGGATGTTATGTTCTTGGCCAAAAATAGATTAAAAAATACATATCGAAAAGAGGTAAAAAAATTGACTGCGGTCAGCATAACAAAACTAAAAGACTCTAAAAACGACTGTAATTTCTGTATAACCTATGGCTAAAATAAAAAAAACGCTACTCAAACGATGTAATTCCGCCGCCCCACCCTCAGATATTCAAAATTCGTTGTTCTCGTAATTTTATTGAACGTTTTTATTTGTGTGTAGCCCTGCAATTCTAGTTTCGGACAAGCTATCAATTTCGATGTGGTGTGTAAAAGTTGGAGAACAATCGGTTTTGAAAAAAAAGTAGTTTCATAAAATAAATTTTTCTTAATCTTTTTCATTACATTGCACTACTTGACAGTTTACCAGAAACTAAAATCGTATGGGGCACATGCCAATGAGAAAAAAATTAAGAATGTTAAAGGGGCATGCCCACACTAATAAGAGGTGGTGCCCGGAAATTCAAAATTTTTCCTAATCATTGAACTTCTGTCCGGATTTCTCAACTTGGTTTTTAACAAAACTACACCTAAAATTAAATTCTAGGCCTTGTTTTTGTTAGAAACCGCGTTGAAAATCCCGTACAGAAGTTCAATTATTAGGGAAAAAATATGAATTCCCGGGCACCACGTCTTATTAGAGTGGGTATGCCCTTTAAAGAAATTACGAGAACTACGAATTTGAAAAATTTTGATTTACATAATTTGAGAGGTATTTTCACCTACAGCCTATATCCTATCACGGGGTTTCACAATTTTGAAAGCGAGTTTTGTCATCAAGAAATTTTTTTATGAGGTCAGCTAAATTTTTATTTTTGATGACGCCCGATACCCCAAACAAAAGATGAGAATCTTCTCTTTCAGAAAATACAGATCAAATTTTGCAAATCAGAGAGTTTAAAGAAGAAGGAAAGGAAAATGTTTTATAAAAATGGAAAATGAACTGACAGTGGTAAAAATAGAGTCTTTTCTTTCTAGGCTTTCTAATTCACAAAATTAGGTCTGTATTTTGTGAAAGAGGAGATCCTCAGCTTTCGTTTGGGATACCGCATGTCATCAAAAAACAAAAACGTAAGCTGATCTCATACAAAATTAGAATGGAAAATGATTACTTATTTTAAAAATCTGGAACCCCGAGCTATTGCATCGCGCGAATAGAAAATTTAAAATCGCTGGGGTCAGCAGAGTGTGTATATCACAATTTGGCGCCCGAAATCCCGGTTCCAAAATTTTTGAATTCCGATCAAAATTTTTATTTTATTTTTTGTTCTAAAATCACCCATTCTTAGGTTAAAAAACTTTTAACGTCGAAATTGTCGATTTTTAGTGCAAAGTTTGGTCGAAAATGGTCACGAATTTTACTGTTTTTTGGTTTGAAAAATTCGCTAAAAGGCACAAAATGATTGCTTTTATTCAGATATAAAATTAGTTACTATACACATATGTTTTCGGACTATGTTCTAGCCAAAGTTGAAGGGATTTTGCCTTTCGTTGAGCTTGACATATCTGCTTTTCCTGGCAATCACTGTCTCGTCCCCCTCCACAGTGGACAGGGGGTAGAAGGCATTGGCTAAAATATGGAAACATGTTCACAGTTGTTGTGCCTTTAGGCAAAAAACCCACCGAATTTGGAAGTACACCTTGTGGGGCGCTTGAGATAGATGTTGGTGAAGGGGGTGTAGATTGGCTTGTTCACATTCACCTGGTCATACAACTCGCAACTAAACCAGGTTATAAACATTTGCATTAATTTAGTTACTAAGGATCAATTTCGGTTATCACTAGCACTCAAGTTCGTTTCAGACCTTCCAATTTGTCTTGGTACCCCAAGTTGATCTTTGCCAAATAAAAATGACTTTTTTAAAATTTGGTTCGAAAAAATTTGATATTTAAAAAAAAAGTCAATTTGAGTGACCAAGGCAAATTGAGAAGTTAACCTAATAAAGTGGGAGGTGGAGGTGGTACACCAAAATTTACCTACGACTATTGGGCCAGTCATAAAAATCACTCAAATATCATTTTATTTTTCTTTCACCAAAAATGTTTTTATAAGCAGCTGACCATTTTTTGACTAAAATTAGACCTTTTGATTTTCGGGCGGAAGGGCGAGTTAACGTGATTCAAAGGTAAACAGAAATTCAGCAAAATTTTAAATATTTCATTACAGGGCGTCCCAAGAATTTTCGCCTTTTTGAAACGACTGTAACTTTTTTATTTTGATACTTCGATCAGATCTCTTTTTTATCATATATGCATAAAGCAACAGTTTTTTCAGGACAGCACATATAGACTACAGTCATAAAAATTGGTTCCTGAGCATAGTGGGGTCGCCGTCCTGCAGGGCCCGTCCCGTCGCCATCCCGTCCTAAGACGGCCAGATTTTGGACGGGACGGCGACGGCCGGGGAAAAGAAAAGGCAAGGTCGGAGACGGACGAGGGCCGGCCAATTTTCATGAGAAACTGGAGTCGAGTGATGCTCAATTCAACAAAAGCTCTGTTCTTTTTCACAGCCATTTTTTGGCAATTTTCTTTGTAAATTTCATTGCAAAGCCGGTGCGATCCAAATTTCCAAAGCTACTATTTGGGTAAATCTTAGCACACTGCTGCTAGCGAACTATTTTTTGAAGCATGTTTCAGGTTTTGTGGCGCAAATTTCTTCATCTGGTTACAGCGCGATCCACTAAAGTTGTCTTCGTGCAGTTGCCCGCGTTTATTACAAATTTGTATTATTACAAATTTATTACAAATCTGTAAATTTGTACAATTTTTAAAGAGCGAAATTGAATAATTTTTTAACTTGGACGGTGCGGAAGGCGGCCAAAATTTTTCTTGAGACGGCTTTTGAGATGGCAAAATTTTGCACGGTGCGGAAGACGGCCGAAAAAATTCAGAACGGAGACTGAGACGGCAAAAATTTGGACGGGACGGAAGACGGTCAAAAAATTAGTGAGACGAAGACGGGGACGGCCGTCCTATTTTCAGAGATTCGCCCCACTATGCTCCTGCGCTAAAAGGTTGGAAAAATTTCAATCATAAATTCTATACGTAGGTATGACATGCGTAGTGCTTTCTGTTGTTAACTTTAGATTTTATAGAACAGTGTCCATCCTTATTGGGCTTTTCGTGTCTGCTAATATCTGTCAGAATCGTTTTCAGATTGATAAATATGATAAATCTACCGTAACCACCTTATTCACCAGATCTTACGCTTTTTGGTCCTGGATCAAAAGTCCTAAAACTAGGCTTGATCTTTAGGGGTCCGGCGGGATTCGGGATCGGATTTAAAAAACTTTCGGGATTCGGGATTCCCGTCAAACAAAAAACGAGAATCCCGTCGGGATTCGGGATTTCTTGTCGATAACTGTTGAGTTGACAATTTTAAAATTTCTCGTATAACATAGGAGAAATTTTACAGTTATCAACCTACAATTAATTTTATTTACATTTACATTTAATTTTTTTATTTCAACTCTAGAGTGGTAAAACCACTAATAGGTACGCATTATACTGGGTGCCACTAGGTACATATTATTACTAGTGCCACGACTAGGTACAAATACGACTGGGTACAGGACCTTTTAAAATTATAGAAATTAAAGGGATTTTTCACTAATTATATTGTGCTCTTGCGCATGGCAGGCCAGTAAATGTTAAAACAGACTCAAACGTGTTTTCTAAAATACAAAAAAATTAGAAGTCGGTCCTAAACCTAATATTACACTCCGTCATAAGCTCAAAACAACAGGAGCATCAGGTTTTTTGTCTTATTTTACAGTTAACATTTTTTTATCACAAATTATACTAAAAATTGTACAATTATTCATGAATTTAGAATTTTCTTATAATTCAGAATATAATTGATATGGGGAGAATAAAATCGGGCCTTTTCAAATTAAGCCATTTAAAATTGGACCTGTTTCAAATTGGCCCGAAATTTTGACTCAAATTTGTGGCCCAATTCTAATGAGCACAATTTACTCATCCCGTGGGTAACTGTAGAATTTCTCGTACTTTATACGAGAAATTTTAAAGTTATCAACGTAGAGTTTTTTGGACCGGACATTCCAGTACTCATAAATAAAAAATCGTGCAAAAAACCAGCTGGTTACTCGCGGATAGTTGGTTCAGTGTGTCTGGGCAACAGATGAGGGTTCAAGCCCAAAATATTATCTCACTGTCCATGAAAATCAAGCTTTCAAATCAAGCTTCTTAATCTGAGAAACAAACAGGTAAAAACTATTTTTAAGCATAAATGACGACAAAAACGGCAACAAGAAGCAAAAATGATAAGTTTCATTTTAAAAATTAGTATATTTTCGTACTGAAACAAATAAATTTGAATTCGGGATTTTTCCGGGATTTTCGAAATAAGACCCGGCGGGATTCGGGATCGGGATTTTAAAAATTTTCGGGATTCCCAAACCGGGAATCCCGTGAGATTCCCGTCCCGAGATCAAGCCTACCTAAAACGATGAAATAACAGGAAAATTTGTTGTACTGATACCGAACAAAATTTTGCTCTACGTCCATATACGATAAAAAGAAATGTTATCAAAATGTCTAAAAATAAAAAAGTTACAACCATTTCAAAAGGCAAAATATCTTGGGACACTCTGTATTATTATTATTATGGGTTGCGGAAAAAGGGTGCTTAAAGCGACGGTTCTAATGAAAAGAGTTTGAGAAAATGGCCATACCCTTTTTGCTTTATCGAAAAAAATTTCACTTGGTTTCATCATGTAGCTAAGGAATAAGCTACAAAAAGCTACTGACAAAGTAAATTTTGTTTTTTCGGCGATATAACAGTTGGCAAAAAAACCGTTTTCAAAAAAAATCGGGCAGGAAAAGATAGCGCGATTTCAGATCACGCCATATTAAAATTGGCAAATGGCGCCAAAATTAAGTTACGCCAATGTAAATGAAAACCATCATAATACTGCCAATTTTTTGGTCATCCCGCTAAAATTGCTCATTAAAGAACATGAAAATAGGTTGTGAAAGCACAAGGTCGAAAAAGTAAATGCAACAGACGCATTTAATTTTTTAAATTTGGCACTATTTGAATGTGTAGCAATCTGAAATGTTTCGCTTTCGCTTCCCGAAAAATTTCTACGATTACAAGTACGCCTTTTATGAATAGAGGTACTTACAGCAGTCGATATCACAGCTCTTTACGATACTGTATTATCTTTAATTAGCGCCCCTCTTAACTCCCGTGAGCTCTACCGATTCCCCTTTTTTAATTTTTATTGAGCACCTAAAATCTCGAGATTGTCCCGACATTTTCCCGATTTTCGGTGGGTTCAAAAATAAGGGCCCCGGGCTTATTAGAGATAATACGGTATTTTTAATCATGTGGCATATGTTTGTGCAAAGTAGTGTAGTTTAACCTACGTGAACACCTGTCTTCCACCCACAAATCCGTAGACAGCAAGTTTGCACTCCTGTAAAAGACATGGTTTTACAGCCAAATCCCTTTAGACCGCCACCCTGATATCGGCCCCTGGGTGGCGGTCTAACTAGGTTTGACTGTAATTACTAATCTGTTTCATTCGTAATGTCCGCTTACCGGCTCTACATTGCAAGTGGCCAAACACCTATCTTCCGTCGAGTCATAGGGATTTCTGGCCACTTTGTAGGGAATTGAAGGGATGGCCACATCTCTGTCTGTGTACTCTATAAAGCACTCACAAAGTTTGCATGGCGCTCCAAAGTGATCTGCAAACATAAAAAATATAATTTTATGAGGTTAATGCATGTATTTTTTGCAAAATACATGTTCTTGTTTTTGTTTTTAATTCCTTATTTAATTGATTCGATTGTGTGTTAAACAAATCTGAAATGCGAAATTAGTAAAGCTCATAAAAGCTAAGAAAATGCAAAAAACATACGGAAAAAATTTCTGCTCCGAGATATAAAAGCTCAAAGTCAAAGAGGGCACTTGGAGGGGCGATAGTCAAATGATTAATTTTTAATTGTGTTAAATTTTACGTCAGGCTTCAAAAAAAATTTACAAGTATTTTTTTGGATCTATATGTGTTAGCGGGCCCTCGCAAACTTTTCTTTAAAGTATATTACCGTATTTCCTCTAATAACTCACCCCGCTCAACTTTGAGGGCCTATATCTCAGCTCGGAACAAATTTTTCGCAAAGCTGTTTATTGTGTTTTCTTAATTCCCACGAGCTCTACCGATTCCAGTTTTTAAATTTAATATTTTCACCTAAAAATCTCGAGATCGACCTCAAGTTTTTCCAATTTTCAGCGATCCAAAAAATAACTCACCCGGGTGAGTTATTAAAGGAAATACGGTATTTTGTTTTCAAAAATATGGTCATAGTGAACAAAGAATGCATTTCAAAAATTCAAATAGAGAAAGCCAATGCAGTTTTTTAACTATAATAAATTTATATTGTAGTCATTAAAGGAGCATACCAGCGCGCTATTCCGCAAATTAAGGCGGTTTCTCGACAAATTTTCACATGTGTTCTCACCTAAATTTTTCTAGTTCTCGGTCTAGTTTTTAAAAGTAGTACATGGTCATCAATATTAGATTTGACGCAAAATGAGTGAAATATGGGACTATTCAAAAAAAGTTGCTGGTCCGCGCACGGGCATGTTCCTTTACGTTGCCCTGAACAATAAAAAATAAATTTGAAACAAACAACAGGGGGAGCAAGGCAGATAGTGAACACAATTCGAGTCTCAAAGTTCTGGTTCATTTTAGACTAAGTGTCACAAAACTGATTAATAAAAGAGCATAAAAAAGCTGTCGCATAAAAGTCACCTTGGGTCATTAAGCATAATAGCTGAAGAAGCTTGGGCTTCAACTAAAAAACTCACTTTCTCGATGGGTTGCTACTGTCATATGAACAACCAGACCAACTATTAGTAAAACAACTGATAGTAAAGCAGAATAAGCCATTGTCCTTGGAGCTAAAAAAACTTCAGAAGGTTATTACTTTAAACAAATTTATCAATTAAAAATAATAAATTTCACTTTTCTTATCCTATCCGTTGAAAAGCACAACAAAGAGCTAAATAGTAGCAATGATAATGATGGATCTGCTCTCTTATACTCTCTCTTGGTGATTTGGGTCAGGTTTTTGAGCAGCTTGCCCTTTCCATCCAATTACCAAGAAACGAGAATTCCTAAAAGTGAAAACGCTTGGCTGCTCACCACAAAACTGTTGATTTTGCTTGCTGCCTTTACATCAAAATATTCAAATTAGTCTTGAAATTTGAATCCTGTTTCATGCAGAGGATTAACAAGCAGGTTTTGAAAAATATATTCGCAAATTTTTAACAAATTTTTGAGCAAACTGTGAAAATAAAGAGAATAAAGTTTAATAACTACATCAATAACACTCGAATCCCAATATAATTACAAAAAAGTTACAGATTTGCATACACTTACTTCATAAAATTTTAATTTACACTGGATAAGTTGGCGTTACGGCATTTATCCCATTTTTTAAATTTAGCGCCTAATTAGTTTTTCTTCATTTTAGCATGTTTGGGTTTCTAAGATTTTTTTTGAATTTAGACGAAGCCTAAAGGCACGTTCGCAATAAGTGTCGACACCAGTGTTTTCAAAAATTACACCTCACATTTGGTCTCACACTAACTTCACCGACCTTTTTTCTGAAATTTTCTATTTTTAAATGTTTTTGTACTGTTTGGTAGTTGATTTTTTCTCTATCGATTTAGTGGTCA
The DNA here is from genome assembly GCA_004194705.1 of Ditylenchus dipsaci. Classification (NCBI taxonomy): domain Eukaryota; kingdom Metazoa; phylum Nematoda; class Chromadorea; order Rhabditida; family Anguinidae; genus Ditylenchus; species Ditylenchus dipsaci. Next base: position 385,876 of record SADC01000001.1, on the reverse strand, counting down.
AATAGCCCAGTTAAATATAATTTTTTGACAAAATCACGACAAGTGTGATTTTAAAATCACACCTTTTCGTGAAAAGTGGACTTCAAAGTCAAACTTTGCGTTATTTCAGAATTTTTGAATAAAGGTCGGTGAAGTTAGTGTGAGGCCAAGTGTGAAGTGTAACTTTTGAAACACTATTGTTGAGCCAAGTATCGACCTAAGCATTTTTGTAACGCTGGATTAGCTATAAATATTTATCTGAGAAATCAACATGAATAGGTAAAGAAGTGGATCTGAGACAGAAAAAAGTATTGCCCCATTTTGAGACGTTTTATAGACTATATTTTTCTCCCAATGCCTTATTTTTACAATTATGTGAGCATTTAATTAAAGAGCCGCTAGAATGAGTAACACCGATTATTTTGATACAGTCGGAAACAGAAATTAATCTGCAGCTTTGTTTTGTTTAAATTTGTTTGACTAGCCCTTCCGTTTCTTATCACTTGGGTGTGTGGCTGGCTTATTATTATTGTTACTCTCTTTCTATTTGCCATGTCAAATTTTTGGGAGTCGGAGGACGTGCTTTCAAACATTCACTGCCTACTTTTGGGCAAGCGTTTTTATTTTGTAAGCTATGTCTATATTTACTAAAATAATTGCATAACATCCTTAAAAATGACCATTTTTGTATGTGAGTCAGTGTCTATATTCGTTATTTTCTTCTTCATGCCATCCAATACTAATTTATACGACTTGGTTAATGTAAAAAATATATTACTGGATTGTCAGAGGCGAATAAGGGTAAGCATGCTCACTGGTTTTATGGCCAAATTTTTCTGACTGTTTGTTTTGACCACAACTTTTAATACTTCTTTAATTCTAAGTGTTCTCACGAGATGTTTTTCTTATTTGAAAGAAGAAAATATGGGAATTCATTTGGGAATTACAACCGCTAATAATAATAATAATTAAGTTTTAGATATTTGTTAAAAGATTTCATTGATTTAGAAAAAATAGCTTTGGCTGAGGCTTAAATAAATAATAAATAAAAAACTTTTAATTAGTTAACCTACCGTATTTTCTCTAATATACCGACCGGTCGATTTATTTTTGAATCTCCCTCTAGGGGATCGGTTGATTAGAGAGGGTCGTTATATTGTTCAACATCTTCGCGCCAAAGGCGACGAGAAAATTTTTTTAAAGAATTTTTATTAGTATAACTTCAGCATCATAGCTGCAGCGCCGCCAAAAACGCCGCCGCCAGCGCCGGCGCTGAGAAGCCGGAAGATTGCCGCCGGCGCCAGCGCCGGTGGCGTTCTATAGTGCCAAATTTTTGTCTGTTTTTTCCCTTTAGGCGGATTAACAACGTCAATCCCTTGTGATCGATAGATTTTATATATGTCCAAAAACTAAGGGCTGAGTGAGGTGTGTTGCTGATATGTGGTGCTGTTACCGAAAGAGAAAGAGTATGTTGTGTTGAAACTAATAGAGTGTTTTTTCGTCATGCATAAAACTTAAAGGGGGGGGCGCTTATTGTCGAAATTTCAAGTCCCTCTGGGGGTGTTTTGATTCCTTTTTTTAGTGAGTTTTTCAACTTTGAGGCCAAAATTTATCGAGCAATCGATTGCAACTATCTCCGGCACTGCTTTGCTGTCGGCAACTGCCTCAATTTTGCGATTTTTTGCAAATGACCATCAAAATTAAAGAGAACTAGCCAAAACGATTTATATTAGTGCTGCGCATTTGTGTTTTTGCGATGTTGCGATGCGATGTTTTTGGGTCCGAGGACTTGCGATGCGATTTTGCGATGTTTCAAAACTTTGCGATGCGATGTTTAAGGCAAAATTTCGTGCGATGTTGCGATGTTTGCGATGCGATATATCGCATCGCACGCAGCACTAATTTATATAGCCTGAGCCTTCACCAATTTTATTTATTTGTCCACGCGTTTAGTGACTTTCTATGGTCAGAAATTCATAAGAAACCAGATACAGATTTTTCACACACCAAAATCACTTCATAAAAGCAAGGTAGCCAGTGAAGGTATGACCAGGAAGAATTGAGTACTATTGAGAGGTAAGATTTCAGTATTATTTAGGAACTGTTTTTTTTTCTCGCGATTTCAATTTACATGGTTTCATACAACTGTATGTTCAAAATGACGGCAAGAAGCAAGGATACATTTTGAGTGTGAGGTTGCAAATGAGTATGTAAACTGAAATTGCAAAAAAACGTTAGCTTTATGATATTACCGAATAGTTCTGGGATAGTCCTATTGAGGATGGCATCGAATCGGACATGGTACAATGTTTTTTAAATTTTGGCTTAAACGTCATACTAACTTTCCAGCTGTATAATAGCTTGAATGAAAGTCCGGAAACTAGGCTTCATTTTGACACTAAACTTGTAAATAAAAGTAGAAAAACAGGATTTGCAGCCCGTGGTAGTCGAACCTGTGATCCACGGCGATGCGTATATAAAGCCCCCCCTTTAAAAAAATCTTGATTAACTACCAGTAGTAAAAATAATTTTTGTCGGCCGGCGGCGGCGCCGGCTGCCTTAAAATCACCGCCGCCGCCAGAAGCTTCGCCAAAGACGTCGCCGGCGCTGCCGCCACCACCGGCACTCCAAAATTTTCGCCGCCGGGCTTTTTCAAAAACAGCCCCAGCGCCGCCACCGCCGGCGCTGGCACTTGGCGGTGCCGCCGGCGGCGCTGCAGTATGCTCAGCATACAATAAAGATAGGAGGGATAGAACATTTCTCGCCTATTGTCGAAAATGTTCTGCATTTTTCAAACTTTTTCAATATGATTTAACGATATAAATATTACTAAAAAGATGTTCAAACATAATTTACGATAAGTGAATACTGTCTAATTAAAAATCCCGTTACCGCCCTTGGCTGGGTCCAAACATCGAATCCCGTTATCCGGGCAGCGGCTCGGATAAACAACTACAGTTTCATGCAAATTCAAATTTTGCCAATTTATTTAATGAATGTGGAGTTCTAAATTTTAAAAACCCTCTTTTTGCAAAGAAAAATAATCTTTAATTAAAGATATATTGTTTCTAGAAATTTTCAATATTTCTTGCCTACCATTACATCCGGAAACAATCAGCCAAGCTGCACAAACACGACAACCTGCTCAAAAGTAATAAATGCTATTCAGCTGCAAGACATAACGGTCAGAGAGTACGTTTAGATGTCATCTCTAACAAGTCAATATTTTCTTAAATTTCAGAACAAACACATATTTTGTGGATCGCTTTCTGCATTCTTTGAACTCAACATATCCTTTGTGCATGGACAAAATGGAGCTACATGTGCTATCAAATCTAGAGCACAAGCAAACATCTCATTATTATGTAATCTAGTTTTGAATTTAAGGTCCCTTTTTGAAACTTCATTATTTGTATAGGACTCGCAGTCTCTGCTGAAATCTCAAGCCCTTGTAGGAGAATTTCTAGGCGATGTGGGCATTAAAACAGTAATCAGGCTGATTGGTGAGGTATGTTTTAGTGTTGTGTATTTACCTGCATACGCCTTCTACTTCATAGAATAAAAATGCATCAAAGACATGGAAACTTGATGAGCTCCAAAGTGCATCAGACAAAATGGTACAAGTAGACTTTTTGGACTCTTCCTATTATCTTGACAAAAGCTACACTGGTAAAACCAGCCCAGTCACGATAGAAAGCAGAAAAGGTATTTTTAAAATATTTTGCTGCTTTTTGAATGATAATTTAAAAATTATTTTTTTTTAAAGCGATAGATAAAACCTCTACAAATTTACCTCCCAACAGTAACGAAATATGCACAAATTTTTTAGTATTTTTTTTCATGCGAAAAAATTGACCCAGGATGAGTAGTTCTCAGTTTTTGACTCACCAATAACTATAGAACTTTTCGTAAATTATACGAAAAATTCTACAGCTATCAGCTTACAGTGTTTGGCGGGGCGAAAATTGACTAGGAACAAGTGGGGATTTATCCCGAGTAAGAAAAAAATAAAAGTCTATTGAGAGGCGTATAATGTATCCTCTACCTCATCAATTGGACCGATTGTCATGAGACAAAAATGAACTATTTAAACAAAAAAATAATCCCTTGGACAAAGATTCACAAAAAATTTCTCAATTTTCACTTCACAATAAAATTTTTGTCAATGAAGTTTTACAAACAAAAAAATCGACCTTAAATTTTGAAATTAAAACAATTTTATTGTTTTTAGTGTTTTGGTACACTACTCTAATTGCATTCTGTGTAATCCTGAGCTCCACTTGTGGCGGCCTGTTTGTGTTCTTTAAACGCCGTCAGCGAAGAGCTCTAGTCAAGTTAGTTAAATTATCTTCTCTTTTTTTTAAATAGAATACAGTCGTTTCGGTAATACGTCAGTCCAAATAAACAGGCATTTTTTTTTTAATTTAGATTTTTCTGGTACGTTACACAATGTGATCCAAAAAGTAACATGTTGCAAACTCTGACTACTTACCGTATTTTCTCTATCAATTACCCCCTCTCTATTAATTACCCCCTATAGGCACCCTGTATCTCAGCTCAAAAAATTATTTTGCAAATCTGTTTTATGCGTTTTCTTAATTACCACGAACTTAGTTGATTCCACTTTTTAGACTTTGATTGAGCACCTGAAAATCTCAAAATCAAAATAATTTTTTTTTCGAATTTTCGGGGGTTTAAAAATAATTACCCGGGTAATTAATAGAGAAAATACGGTATAAGGGAGCCATTTTTTAATCACACAGAAAAGTTTGCCATCATCGAATATGAAACATGTGACTTTCAATCAAATGTGTGAGATCGAGATCTTAAGTCTAGATAAATCTGTATAAAAAGGCTACAGGGCCTGATTCGGTCTTATTTGATTTTTTCGTCTATGTGCTTGAGACCTCGAGAAATTTGATTGAAATTATCATATTAGCTATTCAATGAGACCAAACTTTCCTCGGAGAGTCAACAAAAAAAAAGCTCGCGAGATTGTCTTGTTAGTAGTTTTGCAATCTATACCAACTAAAGCAGTAAAAACCAAATGTCGGCGACGCTTTTGTATAAAAAAATTGCGGATTCGAACTCAAATATTTGAAAATTTTTATCCAACTAAAAAATTTTCAGTTCGCTGTTCAAAGGAGGTGGTCCCTCGGACAATTATTACATGAACCGATTTGTGGATCCCAACACGCCATGTAGACCTGGACAGCACAAGAACACTACTGATGAATGGGAGATTCCGACGGAGAACCTGAATGTGTTTCGCAGCCAACAACTGGGTTCTGGAGCCTTTGCATTTGTATACAAGGGTCAACTGGTCGGCAGGAACCCTTTGATAGACAACAGAAATATAAACTATATGCTCGAGGTAGATCATACTGTTGTTTAACCTGATTTTATTGGGTTCGAATAAGTAAAATTTTTGTAGGAGCGAGAAAAAAAGTGCAACGAGGTGGCAATCAAAGTGCTACGAAATTCTATTGATGAACGCAATAGGTTGGTAACAGAAATTATTTCGGACAAGCATTTTTTCTGCCCTCTTTTGGTCCAAAAGTGCCTTCTTTTTGGCTCAAAGGTGCCTTCTTTTTTCCAGCTGAAGCCCCCGCTAGCGTAATTTTCACATACAGCGGTCTCAACTTTTACACTGTTTTGAATCAACAATTTTTTCAAAAAAATTATGGGATGCGGGCTAACCCCAACCCTGATCAATATGATAAAGGTTTGGATCATGGACAGTAACGAACTTTTGGCGGTATCGTAAAACCGATGGTCGACCGTATCTAAAAAAGGGTGGATTGGGTCAATGCCAAATCCTCTAAAAGAAATATTTTACAGGAATTTCAACAAGCTTTGATTTGTGTCGGAGTTAGCTAATCTAACTATTTTCGCCATTTTTAGACTGGATTTGTGGAGAGAACTGGAGTTTATGAAGGAATTGGGCTACCACCCTCACATTCTCAACTTAATTGGCTATGTGTTCGACATGGATGCGCCCCTGCTGGTACTCGAGTACTGTGCTCTGGGAGATCTGTTGACATTGATCAGGAACAATAGGCAAGCTCTCTACAATGATGTGAGCAGCCTTTTCTTTGACAGGGCAGATTCGATCAGGGAAAGTTGGGTGTATTGATGTAGCTTTAGGAGGAGAGACAGTTTTACTGCAGGACTCTTAGACGTCATTATTGAAAAGATTAGTACTTGTTGGCAGCCTAATTCTTTTTTTAAAGTTTTTTTTGAGGTTTTAAATCAAATCCTTTTTTGTTTAAAAATGGCAATAAACACTGAATCGAATGACTTTTTTCCTTCAAAGTAGTCAAAATTTTAAAATTTCCAATATTCTGGAAAAAAATCTAACAAGGGAATCGTTTAAACTTTCCCGCCGAAATTTTTCCCTGCGAAGGCAAAATCGATTAGCTACAATTCATGATATTTTTTAAAATTTTGATTAAAAATAGTCTATTTTCAAGCAAAAGTTTTGAAAAAACCTTCTCCAATACCCAAATTTCTTCCTGAATCCGAACCCGCTGAGATCAGATCAAAAAAATTCATGAACTGAGATTGAGCTATTGAGAGTAGATAAGTCAGAAACTTTGTAAGCATTTACCAACTTTAGTGGATATCTCAGTTCATAAAAGCATTTTTATCTGATCACAACTGATTCGTATTCAGGAAGAAATTTGGGTATTAGGGAAGTTTTTATCAAAACTTTGCTTGAAAATAGACTATTCTTCAATCAAAATTTTCAAACAAAATATCATGAAGTGTGGCTTATCGATAGCCGTCCCCCTGCAAACCCTCCAGCATTTTAATTCGGTCTTCGCATTTTTATATGTTTTTTCGATCCGCTGAAGACAAAAACAGTGTTAGCTGATTTTTGACACGCTGATTTTTACAAAACTTCAAAATTAGCTTGGGGGCCAAGGCATCCGAAAGTCGAACATTTTGTGGTTGAACCCAGCAGGGGCTACACACATGTTTTTTGTCTTCATAAAAAAATATGGAAAAAAATTAAGAGGGAGTTAAAATATGGAGGGTTCGGAGGGGAAAGTTCGAACGGTTTTCTTGTGAGAGCCCTGCTAGAGTTTTTTTAAAAAATCTTAACAACCCCCTTCAACTGATTATTTAGTGTGGGGTTGTGGCAGAAGAAAAATCGGTTGCCAAGGAAGAGTTTCAATCAAAAGAACAAGAAGTAGACGAAAATGGAACTGAAGACAAAACAAAAGAAGAAGAGGAGGAACCAAAATTTCAGCCTGTTTCTGCTAAAAAAGAGTGCAATTTAACTCTGAACAGATTGATCTCTTTCTCCTGGCAAATCAGTGATGCCATGGTAAGTTGGGTTTTTTTTTAAATTTAGATTTGTCTAATTTAAGTATATGTTGGCCTAAAAATTAGTCTATTCAACATGTGGAGGCCAAGCGTGGTCAGGGTAGCGTTTTGTTCAGAATGTTTTTCATATTACGAATCTGAAAATCAAATTAAAAAAATGTTTCCCCTTGACGGAAAACTCACCTCTCAAATACAAGTCCCATTTTTGGAGCTAGTATTAGCCTTAATTGCAACTATTAATAGTGATTTTATTGATCGCAAGAACGCAAGAAGAGAATGCGAAATTTCTAATGACATATTGTTCACGGGCTCATCACATAAATTATTAGATTTTTAGCCCGAATTTTTTTTTTCATATTTTAAAAAACTTGTTTTCTTCTTAAATATGCAAAATTACGTGTATTCTGACAGCTCATTTGCGGAACAGCTTACACCATTTGAAAAACAGAAAAAAATTGCAAAATATAGTGCTTCAATCTAAAAATGTGTAAGGGACTTCGAATCAGAAGCCTCTAAAAATAAAAAAACAGGTTCAAAAAAATTTGACTAAAACTTTTTTCCAAGCAAACCTTATATTCTGACACCGGACTTGCGTTCAACGTGGTCAATTTGCTTATGGAAAGGCTCTTAAATTTATGAAATTACTGTCAAACTTCAAATTTCACTTAGGACAACAAAGATTTAAATGAACGAAACAATCGGTATTTGAATTTTTTTGTCCTGAGCGAAATTTCAAATTTGACAGTAATTTAAAAATTTAAGCGAATTCGTAAACTCAGCGAAATTATGAACAAAACGCTACCCTGACCAGGTTCAACCCTCTGCCTGTAAATTAATTTAGTTTTAGGTGTATTTGTCTTCTCAAAATCACATCCACAGAGACATTGCCGCCAGAAATGTGTTGATCACAGGCAATATGGTGGCTAAGGTGTGTGTGCTCACATTATAAACCTGATTTAGGTCCTTTTTGTGAAGATTTTCAATTTACGTTGCATTTTTTTTGTAAAACTACCCATTTTTTTGTTAAAAAAATTTGAACTATCATATTTCTTTTGATAAAGAATTGCTGGGACAAAAATGCAATGAAGAGCTTTGCAAAATATTGACTCTGCCCCAAGATACAGACCCTCAAAGTCGAGGGGCTCTATTCGGAGAAAAAGAATTTCTATTATAAAGTATTTTTAGAAAGAATAAACAAGACTTACTCAACATTTTATTCCTTGTTTGTGATTGGTTTAAATGTTTGAATGTGTCTGACCGTAGCTTAAGTCAAAAAACAATCACGGGATTTTTGGGATGAAGCTCCAAAAATATAGAAACTATTGTTCAATAGAGCCAAAAATCATGTGCTTTTGATAATAAGTGCATATTATAGTTGGGCGACTTTGGTCTGTGCCGCCATTCAGTGGAGCAGTTATACACTACACAGGGCGGAAAAATGCCTATCAAGTGGATGGCTTTGGAAGCTCTCAAAGTAGCTGAGTTCAGCTCTAAGACTGATGTGTACGTGTTTCAAGAGTAACTATTAATAAATGTCATAATCAAATGAAGAGCATTATAGATGGGCCTTTGGAGTGCTACTGTTCGAAGTGTTTTCAGGTGGAGACACTCCCTATCCCACCATTCAAGCCTCGGACATGCTCGACCATTTGCAAAACGGCAATAGATTGCCTCAGCCCATTTTGTGTCCTGACGAAATGTGAGTTTTTTGACTTACGAGTTGGGCTGGTAAAGAATTGGAAATTTCGACTCGAAGAATTGAAAAGTCGATATGAATCGAAATTTTCAAAGAATCGAATCAGATCAAAAGTACAAAGTCGGAATTTTACGACTTTTTGACTAAAAAATTCGGAACAAAAAATCGGATTGCCAAACCTACTTTCATGTTTTTGAAATTCTGCCATTCATTATGAATTCCAGAATAAGTTTCGTTGGAACCCTCTCCTGATTCCAATAAGGATAGCGTAGGCCAGCGTAGGTTAAGACGGACTCAAACCATGCTTGCACGGCCGCCGGCGGAGCGCCGGCGGCCGTGCAAATTTGCGCTCTGCCGGCGGAGGCGGAGAAATTTTCAAAATACCGGCGGTGGAGGCGCTGGCGCTTATATTTACAGACCTGATTTTTATACACATTCATTACACTTTTTGAAAATTTTTCTGATTTTTATATGGATCAATCGCTAGTTTAACATGCGTAAAAAGGATATGAAGATGCTTAAAATATAATGTTCCTATTGCAAGAGAAATTTTTTCAAATAAAACTACTTTTTCCCGGCGGTCCACCTTCCGCCAGCGGCCTTGACCCGTGCAAAAACGACCTTTTACGGATTTGTCGCGTTACAGTAATATTACTTTTCGAAGTTTTTGAGGTTCTTTTCTCTTTGTACTGCTTTCTATTGATCTAGAATTACATTTATCAAAAGTGGTTATCGAGCTATCCTCTAAATGAGTGGACGGTACTTTTCTGTCTACCTGTCCCAAACCCCCATAATTTTTGAAAATTGAAAATTTTGCCGTGATTTATCACATTTGGGCTCAGGCAAAGTAGGCCAGCGTGTGTTACTGCACTAATAAATTAATAAAACTTAGCGTTCTCATGAGCCCTTTTAATTTTTTTTTATCATAAAATTTAGCTACAAACTAATGAAAGAGTGTTGGCAAGAAGACCCAGACAAAAGACCTACTTGCGAGCAAGTCAGGAAAAAAATCACCAAAGCTTTAGAATCGTCAACTGAGTCCTATGGTTATATTTCCAGCATTTAGAAACAAACTGATTTACTTTGAGTTTGTAGGCTATGTGGATTTCCGCTCACCCGAATACCTCAAATACTCCGAGTTACACGACAGCAAGAAGAAGAAGGAACAAAGACAGAAACAAAAGCATCAGAAAACTCAGAAGATCAAGAAACTACCTCAAACAGACAGATTCAAAAAGTAGATATAGAACATGAAGAAGATAATCTGGGCTTTGAAGAAGAAGAATTTTGGATATAATGTGCAACAAAATAAAAATTGCGGGCGGCGGTAAATTGAACCTATACAAATTGAACCTAGGTAAATTGAACCTGAGGTAAATTGAACCTGAGGTAAATTGAACCTGAGGTAAATTGAACCTCAAAATTTGTCTTGAAAGGATTTTTTTTATTTAAATGAGATTTTTTCCCAGTTGGGTTGCCAGATCACAGTGTTTCAAGGGAGGCAGCATATTCCACCGTGGTGAATTCCTCGTCCGGTAAATTTACCCGTGGTAAATCCGCGCACTAAATTTCTGAAGTCACAGTTTCGAATCGTGGTGCTGGTAAACATCACTTTTTTCTGGAATAACAGTCCTAAACTAACTTTCATAAGACCAGTAAGCCTCTGTTCTGTTAGCTGTTTTGGTCCACTCAATCTATGTCCGAGTACAAGTGGTGAATTAAGATGACCACCTGGAAAATTTTTTATGTTATGTTTCCAAACTACTTTCTCTCTCTAATTATTTTAATCCTTATATGTAGGGTTTCGTTTGGTCGGCTTTTTGGATCAGTTGGTTTGAAAAAACCGGTTATTTTAAACCCGGTTTCGGTTAACCGACCGGTTCGGCTGATCGGCCGAATGCGACCCTACTTAATTTTTTCAAAAATAAATTTTATTCAAACCACTTCTTAACATTCAAACATAAGGATAATCGTTCCACCCAAGATTTCTTTATTCATTTTTTTTCGAATTTCGTCCATGTGTGCTTCAGTGAAGTGAAATTGCTCGCCATGAGATAAGCACTTTGAGTATTGGCAAATAAAAACTCCACTATCAAATGTATGCAGGGAATTCACTGTAAACTTTAAATTGTCAACCAATGGAGAAATAAAACGCATACTTTTGGGCAAAATTCTATCCAGTTAGCAGACTCCAAAGCTTCGTAGCCATTCTCGATCGCATATTTTTGCAAGAACTCCCTAAATTATTGTTGGACAAAGTAAACGCTTCCAAAAATTTTACTTGAGTAGGCTAGTGTTTTCTGTGCCAGCCCCGAGGAGTGAATCATAATAAACCAATCTTTCCATAACAGTGTTCACCCCCTGAACAAATCTATTATGCATATTATCATCTGAAAATGAATACCACTAGAGACCAGTGACCCGAGGATTCCTTTGGCCTTCTTCTGCACTGCCCTTGCATTCGATTTAGTTCCACCTTGATCTTCTCAGCGTAATGATTGTGAGACATCGTTACTTTCACCATGCCAACGAAAGTTAAAGCTCTTCCTATTCGAATATGCCATGAAAACCAAAAAATATACATAAGGTTTTAAAAATACCTGGGAATTTGCTATTCACTTTTCCATCCACTCCAAGCTTGTAAAAGATGCAGTGCCAATAAGTTTGCTTTCCTATTTGCTCTTTTCGCCAGTATAGATATTCCTCAAAATGACTTATCGATTTTTTTCTTCTCGCTTAAAAGCATCTCCATTTTGAACTACTAAAATAAAGTTCAACAATTGGCCAAAAAGTGGAATGGGACTATATGTACAAATGATGACCGACACTTAGTTGCCAGCACTTCGCGATCTATATATACTTCAACCACTAAACTACCACGAAACTATCACCCAAGTAACACTATCTAGATGAGAGAGACCTGGGTAGCGCAACCAGAAAAATGCTTTTAGATATTAGGTCGAGCCCATACTATAGGGTCGACCTAATATCCTTGTGGTATTCCTCCCTTTTCTGGTGCTTACCTATCACCGAGATGGTTACGTTTTATACGCCGGAAAAATTAAAAATAGTTCTGATAAAAAATCTTCTCAAGACAAATTTTAAGGTTCAATTTACCTCAGGTTCAATTTACCTCAGGTTCAATTTACCTCAGGTTCAATTTACCTAGGTTCAATTTGTATAGGTTCAATTTGTATAGGTTCAATTTACCTAGAGCCAAAAATTGCAATATTTTGTTCTAATTTTCTGTAAATATCTTTTTTTTTTAAACTGACATGCACAATATTACTCGCGAAATGAATTTAAGATAAAACCTTGCTAAAAATTGTCTTTAGATACCTTTCTTGACCAGCTGCGGTTAAAAATAAAGGGCACAAGTTTTGTCAGTTTTTCAGTAAATTATCAAATTTCAAATCTCTCTCAAGACAAAAAACATTGAAATATTGAAAATAGACTACAGTCAAGCCTTGATATAACAAAACTCTGGCGACCGACAACAATGTTCGTTAAATCAAAGGTTTCGTTATATCGAGGGTAAGTCATTTTTTTATGGCTAGCCAAATAGGCATCGAAAAAAGGTTCGTTAAAGGGACATACCCACACCAATAACAGGTGGTGCCCGGCAATTCAAATTTTTTTCCTAATCTTTGAACTTCTGTACGGATTTTTCAACTTGGTTTCTAACAGAACCATACCTAAAATTAAATTCTAGGCCTTGTTTTGCTAGAGACCAAGTTGAAAAATCCGTACAGAAGATCAGTGATCAGGAAAACATTTGGATTCATTTTTGGATTTGTTATGCATTTTTTTGTATATTTTGTTACGATATTATAATAAATTATTCCTGTATTTAATGTCAAAATAAATGGTATGGGTTAATGATATGGGTTAAACCAGGGCTCGGAAATCAAAATTTTCAAATAAAAGACATTTTGGTAAAATAAAGGACATTTTCAAAAAGTGCCATTTTATTCAGTGCTTATTGATTTTTGAGGAACAAAAATAAAGATTTTGACCTAAAATCTCAAAAATTCTAAAGATTCTGGATCTCAAATAAAAGACAAATCTTTAAATAAAGGACGTTTCCGAGCCCTGGGTTAAACCCTGACTTAAACTTTTGAAGGTGTCCAACAAAAATCGGGCATTTCTGAAAATTTTCGAAATAAACATTTTTCGGTATAATGAAAGATGTTGAAATGACGGTTGTGAGGACGGTACCGAGTCCTCTTATTTTGCCGTAACCGTATGGTTAGCTCTCTTAGCATGAGATTAACGTGGATCGCTGCACTGGGCTAACTCACTACATGGTTGATTACCATATGCATTGAAGCTGACCTTATGACCTACGGGTTTAAACAGTGCTGGAAACTCGTCCTTGATATTTCATGGACTTTTTCATGAATTATGTTGTGTGTCTTTAAATATTTTATTATAGATCTGTCCACAAGATGTTACTACACAAAATTGGTAAAAGGTCGTATCACAGATAAAACAATAAGTCAAATAGAAAATACAGGGTGGGCCGAATTCGCCAAACTTTTTCTTTTGCTCATAACTTTTCGAATTAATTACGTCTCAACGAAATCTTTTTTTTATTCGATAGAGAACACTATGAGCAATTGAATGACACCAAACATGCATGATAACAATTTTATTTAACATCAACGGAGCACTTTACCTATGGATATAGGATATATCCCCACCAGTCAATTAACCTTGACCCCACCAGCCAATTAACCTTAATCCGCATCAGTCAAAAAATTCTTTATTTTATTATTTAAAACAAAACATAAGCGATACTATCCATTAAACAAACGACAAATAAATTTTTATGTGCTCTATAAGTTATCAAATAAAAGCGTTAATTGACTGGGGGGGTCAAGATTAATCGACTGGTGCGAGTCAAAGTTAATTTACTGGTGGGGGTATAGGTAAATTTAGCCACATTAACAAAAACAATAAAGAAATCGGACAACAAAATGAAACAAATTTTCATTCAATGTTCCCATATTATTGTTCAACACTTTTTCCCTGTACTTCGATGCATCGTTGGAGACGGCGGCTGTAGCTGTTCATTGCTTTTTGGACCATATCAGGAGGCAGTTCTTGAAGGCGCGCACAATTCTTTGCTTCAGTTCCTCGAGATCAGCAGGCTGCGTTCGGCACACTTGGTCCTTTATCCATCCCCAGAGAAAGAAATCGCACGGAGTGAGGTCAGGCGAATACGGCGGCCAAGGATACGGAGCTGGACGATTTGCTGGGCTTCTTCTCATCCAACGGTTTCGGAACTTGCGGTTGAGCCAATGGAAGACATCCAGATGATAATGAGGAGGAGCGCCATCTTGCATAAAGACCATTTGAGCTGCTGCATTATCCGGCCACTGTTGCACAATCGGAAGAAATTGACGGCGAAGAAGATCCAGATAATTTGCATGATTGACTTTTTCTTCGATAAAGATTGGCCCAACTGTTCCCCTTGCTCCGATAGCTGCCCAGACTGTAACACGCAGAGAATGAAGAGGCGCTTCTTGAAACCAATGCGGATTAACCTCAGAGCAATAGCGAAAGTTGTGATGATTGACCGATCCATGAAGATGAAAGTGCGATTCGTCAGAGAACATTATCCTTTCGAAGAAGCTATTGTCCTGCTGCTGAAGCTGAGCTGTGCTCTTGCGTGATCGATTCTCTTCTGCTGAACATTGGCCTTGATTTCTTGTCGGAGCATCATCTTGAAAGGATGGAACATCTTTGCTTGGAGGATTCTTCGGATCGTTGTTCTTGACGGCGTTCCTTCTTGCTTTGCTGCTTTCCTTGTTGTCAGATGCACGTCTTCTCGAAACTTTGCTAGCACTGCTTCTTCTGTCGATTGTGTTCGGGCCCAGCTAAAACAAAACATTAACACGACAAACAAACAAACATTCGCTGACCTTGTCTTCGTCTTCTTTCTTCTGTTCACGCTGCCGGTTTCGAAAACTTGTCCCACCAGTCGTAGATTTGATAATTGCTCGGCGTTCTTGCATGTATGCCGTAATTCTTTCGATACTTCACTTGAACTTGTTTCGGCGATCCGTGAATTCTGTACCAGATGATTGTCGATGCTTTCTGTTCGATAGAGTATTCCATTTTGAGCTAAAAC
This sequence comes from Ditylenchus dipsaci, assembly GCA_004194705.1. Taxonomy (NCBI): domain Eukaryota; kingdom Metazoa; phylum Nematoda; class Chromadorea; order Rhabditida; family Anguinidae; genus Ditylenchus; species Ditylenchus dipsaci. Next base: position 370,733 of record SADC01000001.1, on the reverse strand, counting down.
CAAACACAAGTTTACCAGGTCAAAAAAACATGAAAACAAAAATTCGAAATAATTTTCAATGTGTTTATCAATTGCCCATAGTGTCCTCTATCGAATAAAAAAAATTGTTTTTTCTTCTAAATCAATACTTTTTGGCAAACACAAAAAATACCCTTTTTATCGAATGAGGGATTGTTTTGAGACGTAATAAATTCAAAAAGTTATGAGCAAAAAAAGAGTTTGGTAAATTTGGCTCACCCTGTACATCAAAAGTCTAAGGACGAGCTACTCGTCCCAAACTCGTCCATTTACTCGTTTTTAGACTTTTAGTGTCTTTTTTCTTCAACTCTCAGCATCTTTCAGGATTTTTTCACCAACTTTGTAGAGGAGAGTTTGCTAAACAGGTATAGTACAAAACATTTAAAACTTTATGACATTTTCAATAGCAAAGGCTGTGAAATATGAAGGACGAGCCAAGGACGAGTTCCCAGCAATGGTTTCGACCGTCCATCCTTGTTACACCACCAAACTTAATCGACAATACAAAATAAATAAATAAAATGTAATGAATAAATGTGGTTTAATCAATGGCCGTAATTATAGTCGGGGTCAATATTTAGGGTCAACATTTTCTTGAATTAAAAAAATATAATTTTTTTCTTAATATTGGTTTATTTCAATATTTATGACCCAACTTTTGGTAACTTTTTGAGCTCTACACAAGAGGTCAACAGGGTCAACATAGGGGTTAACATTTGCCAAAAATTTGATAACTTTTTCGAATCATGAACTACATGGCCCTGCTACAGGTAGCTTTTTCTTCTAAATCAATACTTTTTGGCACACAAAAGAAAATACCCTTTTTATCGAATAAGGGATTGTTTTTGCCTCCAAATCATTGATTTATTTCATAAAAAAAATTAATATTAGGAATAATATTTTAATGCTGAAATTAATTTAGCCCCCTGTCAATAAACTAAAAATCGTGCAGTTATTATTGGTGGATAAAGTAACAAAAGAGGTGACTGCATGCTGCCTCTACTGAAAAAATTGTTCTTTGAGCTTTTGGGCCATGTAAACAGGGTTGTTTATGCAAGTTTATATTTATTCGTTTTTGCAGAAGCAAGCGCACAAAAAAGCCAGAATTTTCTATTTTAATCATTGAGCTGTTTTTCTCAAATTGTTTATCATGTTTTTTGATGTTTTGAAAAAAGGCGTCCTAATATTTTTCATTCAGTCTGCCATGTTTTTATACTTTTTAAATTTTCATAAAAATATTTTATATAGCGCAGAAAATCTATGTTATAATTTTGCACAATTTTTTTTCATCTTTATCTTATTTTAAACTTTTACAACAGGGCTCACAGATGTGTCCTTTAAGTGGATGCTTTTAAAATAAGTCCATGATTTATTCAAAAAATGTGTGTATATATTCTCTTATATCCTCAAATCACAAAGCACACTTCAACAAACATGCTTTTTGTTGATATGACCTCACATAGGAGGTAAACGGACGTTTCAACAGGCACTTATTTAGCCTGGGCCGTATTTTAATTTTTTTATGAAATTTATTTTTCTGTATTTTTTATTGGTTATTTTATAAATATATTTTCCTTTCACGTTAATGCTAATAAAATGAAAGACTTAAGACGATTAATATTACTTTTATTTGGTAGACTGATTAGGCTTGGTCTGACAAGGAGATTTTAAGATATCTGATTTTTGAATAATATCTTCCTTCTTCACACTGAAAAATGTAGAATTTCGGAGAGAAATTGTTTAAAAAAGGATAAATCCTACTATTTTCGAAAGAAAATCAGTGAGTTTTTTAATTGAAAAATAGTTATTATCATATGAACAAAATATTGTCTACATAAAATTGAAATGAGCCCCAGGGTAAACAATGCCTTTCAAATTTTTTTCCAAATCGAAAAAACACTGAAAGGCATGAAGTGACCTTTTTTGAAAAAGATTGGCTTGGTCCCCTGCGTTTTTAAACGCACTTGCGTTTCATAGGAAAAAATATGAAAAAAAATATTATGAAAAAAATTTCAAAAAGTAGTCAGTACCCATTTTTAGCATGAAAGTTTGATAAATTATAACGAATTTTTTTATTTAAAAAAAATATGAGGGCATTTAAAAAGTTTATGCGTTTTTTTTCAAAAGCATTTTTTTTCGTGGCATCATGCTTTTTTCTATTAATTGTGTGACTTTTGTGAAGCTAGCCCTTCATTTTGTAGCTGACATTCTAATCCACAAATTGGTGTAAACTCTTCTAAAATGGTCATAAAATTTCACAGGAAAAAAACAGAATGCCACAAAAAGTTCTTCAAAAAAAGGCACGGAAATTCCGAAAGACCTAATATTTTTCTAATGATAAATGGGCCGTTTCCTATACCTCTCTAAGTAAAACATCATGAACGCGTAGTTATTATCGAATAATTTACTCTTTATTAACTTTTTAGAAATTAAAAAAGATAATATACAAGAATACTTGAAAAATGGGTCCTAATCCAAAAGGAGGAAACAACCAGCAACAATCTGATAGTGGAAACACTGGTCGTGGCTCTAATCGTGGTCGCAACGCACAAGGTGAATTGGTTGGTGCTGCAGCCCAAAATGCTCAAGGCAATTTGCAAGGAGCCGCAGCTACTGCTCATCAACACAAAATGGAACGCACAGTAATTTTCAATAAAGTTTAAAATAAAAAGATTTGTTTTTAGCAGCAGAATAGAAACACCAGCCAGAATGACCAGGCTGACAGCGCTGGACTGAATGGTGCAGCAGCTGACTCCAAAAAAGGAAATCTACAAGGGGCTGCTGCAGCTGCTGAAAAAGGAAATCTAAAAGGCGCTGCTGCATCTAACAAAGCCGGAAATTTAGTAGGAGCCTCAGCAACAGCACACGAACAAAAAATGCAAAAAGAGGTAAGTATTTGATCAGAAAAAACGAAAATTTCTAAAATGAGATTTTTAAAAAAGTCTGAAAACAGGAAATATTTCAAATTTCGCATTTTTTGTGTTCGCAGAAAAAGATTACAGTCGGACTTTGATTTAATGACAATTGGAGTAGTTCTTGAGGGGCAGTTAAACCGAGGGTGTGGCTTTAGTTATTTTTGGTCAAATAGCGGGTGCTTTGAACAATCAGGATTAGTTTTTGGCATGTGGCTTAAGTATAATTTTTTTAACTTTCGAAATTTGGAAAATGTTAAGAACTTAAAAAATCGAATTCACAAATTTTTAAAGTTTTTTCCAGATTAAAAGCTGATAAAATTTTTTGAAGAGGGAATTCAGGGCTACGAAAATGGCATATAAGTAGGGTTGTCGAGCGCTCGAAATTTTCGAGCGCTCGATTCGAAATTCGAAATTTTCAGGGGCTTCGCCGCCTCATTAATGGATTTTTTAGAAATAAATCAATCGAAACCGTGGTTAGTCGACCACACACGACCGCTTTACCACATCAAACAAATAAGCGGCCAAAAAAGAACTACCATTGCTTGTCCATTAACGTTGCAATCGGCTCCACTCTGGCTTTTTTGGCTTCGGAAGGTCCTAATTTTTTGTTTGCTAACTTTTCCTTGTGCCTTGCCGATTTCAGGTGACCCGAAAGGTGAGTTGTTGATCCACCCTTGGCAGTGTAAACTCTCCACTACAAGTGCAAATAGCCTTTTTACCGACTTTCTTAAACGATTTCCAAACTTCGCTTGGCATTTTTCTAAAACAAGAAAAATTCACAACTACATTCTTTTTTGTGTGCTGCAAGTTCCAAACTATAACTCGAAAATGAGCGCTCAAAATTCGAAAGCATAATTCGAAATTTTTTTTCGAGCGCTCGAAATTCGAAACTTTTCGAACTTTCAAGCGAAAAGTTCGAAATCGAGCGTTCGATTCGACAACCCTATATATAAATAGATTATCTAAGTAGTTGCCTCAAAATATACCAGGAGCTTTTGACGCACCCGGTACAACCAAATAAAGCTCACGAAGGAAAGCGATGAAATGAGTAGGTTGCTAAATCGAAGTTTGACGATATAGGCAAACCTCTGTTTAACGAAACCCTTGATTTAACAAATACGTTTTCCGGCCTCTGCGGATTCGTATAGACATTTATTTATTATTGAAATTAATAAAGTAATTTTTGCAGTCTGGTCAAGGAAAAGACCAAGGAGAACAAAGTCCACGCAGGTCTGGTCGTTTAACTGGCGCTGCTGCTACAGCCCACCAACAAAAAGTAGAACGTGAAGATGGTGGCAAAGAGCAGCAAAATGAAGGTGAATACCAATCCCAAGGCACTGCTGGATTGCACGGAGCTGCTGCTGATGCTAACAGAGGCCAATTGAGAGGCGCTGCAGCTCAAAATGCTCAAAGCAATCTGCAGGGTGCAGCAGCTGTTGCACACCAGCAAAAGAAACAACGAAAACAGCAGAACGGCCAGGTTTTAGAGTCATTTTAATGTAAAAAATATGTTTGACTTTTATAGCAGGGGACTAACAGTGACACCAAACAAGAGGGCGATGACCAGGATAAAGACATAGATGATGACCAAGATTTCGTTCCGGAAGACAACAAGATGTGGAATTACCGGGTGGATTAATACTGGCCGAGCACTTGTCTGGGACCACATCTGAACCCAAACAAGATGAAAAAGGGAATATAGTGCAAGGCAGCTGTGTCACACATGCTAAGACTCGAGTGCGTCAACAGCCACAAAAGGTGACGGATAAATTGTGAAGGGTTGATTGAAAAAATAAAAATGCTACCGGATATACTCTATTAAACGGACCGGCCCGTTTATTTTTAACCCAAAAAAATCGGAAAAAATTTGGGCCGATTTTGGGATTTTCGGGTAAACCAAATTTGAAAAGTGAAATCAAGTAAACTCGTGGTAACTAAGAAACCGCAAAAAAAATATTTGCGAAATAATTTTTCCAGTCTGAGATATAGGTCCTTGAGGGGGCCTTTTATCAGAGGGGTCTTTTTAAAGGACCATACTTGATGATGTCAATGAGAATTTGAGAATGGGAATTTTAAAATATTTTTGGAGTAAAAAAAAGTGTCCGCGCGCATTTGTATTTGCCAAATTATCATTGTCATCAACAAGTATGGTCCTTTAAAGGAGGGGTGAAAGCTGTTAAAGAGATAGTCTCGACACAAAATGATTATCCTTTACGTGGCTTTTTATGTGGCTTTAGAACCATATTTCGGTGTTGCAATTTCAGACAAACTTGCGCAGAATTGAAAGTTGGATCAGCATTATCAATATCAGAATTACGAAATTCTTTCGAATAATGCCTTTAAAATCGAAAAGGAAAAACCTCATCGAAAAAAGGTTGATTATATTACATTTCGATTTTTAGGGAATTTTCTGAAGGAATTTAGAAATTATGATATTTATAATCCTAATCCAACTTTCACTTCTGCACAAGTTTGTCTGACATTGAAAAACCGAGTTGTCGACAAAATATGGCTCTAAAACCACATTCAAAAAAACACAAATTTCGGAGAAAATATTTTTTGGTAAAAACTTTTCTTTGGCCTTTTTCACCTTTAAACATAAAATTATAGGCGCTACTCGGTTATACCCCCCCCCCCAAAAGTGCTACTCGGGAATACCCCCCCCAATCCTAGGAGCTACTCGTTATACCCCCCCCCCAAAAAAATCAAGATTTTTAGGAGTGGTCAAAACACATTTTTAAGCAATAATTTCGCCATAAAAGGACCAGAAAAGCAATTAAAATAGGGTTCAAGGGCTGTATTGGGAGGGGAAGGGACAAAACAGAGGCCACTTTTATAGTGCCTATAAGTACCAAAGAGCATTAATTCTCTTAGCGTTGAAGTCACTTTCAAACCCAGCCACTTGTGGTGCACGTAAAAGTATAAGCACTCGAAATGATCAGACCGATCAGCCGGGTGGATCCTGATGGTTGTTGTTTAACTTTTGGATGGCTGAGCCTCTGGCTCGTAGCCTCAGGGTGGAAAGTGGGGGAGGCCCTTTTCGGCCGAAATATCAAAGATGTTGAACATAGTTTTGAAATAGGGTTGTACAATGGGAATATTCCCGGGAATATTTCCGGGAATATTCCCGAAACATTGGGAATATTCCCGGGTTTCCCGGTATTTTCCCTATATTGGGAATATTCCCGGAATATTCCAATGTTCCCGGGAATATTCCCGGGAATATTCCCGGGTTTTCTATATTTCCGGGAATTTCTACAACTCTATTTTGAAACTGGGGCCTACCGCATAAATAACTCTGGTATGCATGTTTTTTCATGCATCCAGAGTCACTTTCGAGTGATTTGTGTCTAAGGTATGTGGGTGTGCGCATCTCAACTCCAAGCCCCAAGCCCCTGCGCCCCCGAAGGGGGCGCAGGGGGCTTGAGAGTTAGAGATGCGCGCACGCACTTACCTTAGACATGATTCCGAGAAGTACACTTGATCATAAAATGCATATAAAGTCTATTTTTGCCACGGCCCGAGTTGAAAAACATGGTAAAGCAGCTAAAAAAAGTGGCCCCTGTATTATTCCCTTTCCCTCCCAATACAGCCCATAATCCTTTTTAAATTGCTTTTCTGGACCTTTTATGGCGAAATTATTGCTTAAAAATGTGTTTTGACCACTCCTAAAAATCTTGATTTTTGGGGGGGGGTATTCCCGAGTAGCTTTTTTGGGGGGGGGGGTATTACCGAGTAGCGTCAAATTATAGATACCACTGCCAGTTTAATCCAATGAACTCGACTTTTGGGGATAAGCCATATTAAAAGTTTTTTGTTTTCCTAGCCCCTAATTTAAAACCGTGTTTTGATCCATTTTTTAAAGACTGCTCGTAGGTAACTTAGCCATCAATTTTTAGTCAGTGAGATGAGCTACAAATTAGGTGTAGATTGCTCGATAGCAGTCTTCTAAAAAGTGGATGGAAAATACAATTCCAAAAAACACGATTTTGAATCAGGGGGGGGTCTATTCTATTAGAAGTTTTACGGTACTTTCCTTGGAGCCGCCCAATGCGGTTAACCAGTCTAAAAACAAATGCTGAACTAGCACATTTCAGCAGCACGACTACATGGCTGTGGACAACAAACTGGATGAAATGGTAGAAGACAAAGATGTCGCCCGAATAGATCCTGCTTCTGAACCACAGGGTGACTCAGAATATGTGCCCAGTAAGGAAGAGGAGCAAGAGCAGGAAACCTTGACGAAGAAGAGCAAGAAGAGGGAACGCAAGAAAACATAGACGAAGACTTGGCCGAAGACAACTATGGCAAAGATCAAATTTATGGGGCTGCCAAGACGGCTCATGAACAAAAAATGCAACGACAGGTATAGCTTTATAAGAATTGTATAAATGAAAATTGCAATGCACTATAATACAGTCGCCTCTCGATCAGGGTGGTGTCCTCAACCGGCTGACTTCAGCCGGCTGAGGCTGACAGCTGAGTTAAGATTTTGGGCCAGGCTGAGGCTGAAAACTGAGTTAAAATTTTGGGCCCAACTGACGGCTGAGGCTAAGGAAAATTTTTGGAAGTCAGCCGGCCAAGGAAGCTTTTTGAATCAAATTTTTGGCATTTTTTGTTGATTTTTACTTGGTTTTTTGACAATTTTGAAGTCTTTAGTCAATAAACTAAATTCGGTGCTTGTTCGGCTGGGGGGGCCTCTTTTTTGGTCAATTGTGAATAGGGTTTAAACGTCTCCTAAGTGATTTTCACAAGCTAAAGACGATAAAAAGATGTTTCCAACTTCGGTTTCTCAAAAAAAATTTGGTCACCAAAGTTTGACCTATTGCCTTGGTCCACCTACCTCGCATATATTAATGCGGATATGCATTTTCATCATGTTTGTGATCGCCTTTGAGCTGTGCGATATAAGTTTTAGGTAGAATATAGTGTTTGGCAGTGTCGATTGTTGTAGTCAACATTTTTGTTTACCCTGGAATGTTGATACTATCTCCAACTATTTTTCGTCCAATATTTTGTTGGCCCCAATGTTCGCCTACAACATTTTAAAGCCAAAAATGTCTGTTAACCCGTTCAGTAAAATTTCGCCCTCTACCCGCTCAAAAATAACTTTTTGTTTTTCGGAATTGTGTTCTGAATTGTTTTATTATATTGAACAATACACACTTAGTACTCCTCACAGGCAATACAGGGTGTCCCAAAAAAACCCTACCCTTCAAGGGCACCGTGGGAGCGGTGGTGGCGCAGATCAGAAGCTACAAAACCCTTTTTACAGAATTTTTTTCTAAACTTATATGTTGAGCTATGGTCTCATGTAAACAGCAAAACCATGTCAAAACCATGAAATTCAAAAAAATTAAGAAAAATTGATTTTTGGCCATTTGTGGTTTTTTTTTCAAAAAGCCATAACTCAACATTTATATCTTCAAAAAATATTCTGCAAAATGGGTTTTGTAGCTTCTGATCTGCGCTTACACATAGTGAAAGAATGTTATCACAGCACATAAAAGTTTATCAATTTTTTCTGGCCACGAGTCAATTCGACAAAACAGAAAATCTGGTTTTTGTTATTTGTTCTGTCTATTAACCCACTATGCCATTGTCACTTAGTGAATGTTAATATACCATTCGCTAAAGAATTTCCAGGGCTACAAAATGACTTATCGTGCACAAAAAATTGAAAATGGTCCTATGGTGCCCTTGAAAAGTAGGGTTTTTTTGGGACACCCTGTAGTTTGCTCTTACAACGAGATTCTGAGGATCTTTTGTCTAGGACAAAAGACAATAATTTTTTTTATTGTATTCTTGCAGAGCACCCCCAGGTTACATGTAAAAGTGGTTGGCTAGTCTCCGCATGATAGTCAAAATTTTGAGAAATAATTAATTGAAGTTTGAAGTGTGACCATGATATATAAAATCCTTTCCTCAAATTTAATTTTTCTCAAGGGACAACCATTCGTATGATCGTGATTCTTGACTACTGGTAGGGTAACACTTGGTTTTCAAAAAATCGAATTTTTTTCCTAGTTTAGCCCTGGTTCTTATGGCAAAAAAAACTAAAATTGTCAGGAAAAAATCTTGTTTAAATTGATGCATAAATTAAAACGCATAAAGGCTTTTTTGCAAGAGCCATGTTGAAAAACATGGTAGAATTTTTTAGCTCCAAATTAAACTAAAAAATTCTTGACTATTTTTAGTTTTTGCGCCTTGGGGGACTAAGACTAAACCGAAAAAAATCGATTTTTTGAAAACCAAGTGTTACTGTGCCTATTCAAGAGTAAAGAATCACGATTATACGGGTGAATGTCCCTTGAGGAAAATTAAATTTCGAGGAAAGAATTATATACTCCACCAAAACCTATACTTGTATCATGGTCACATTTCAAACTTCAATTAATTAATTCTCAAAATTTCGACTATTGCGTGGGGTTAGCCAACCACTTTCACACCTAACGTGGGGGTGCTCCACAAGAAGACACTAAATTTTTTCATTATCTTTCGTCCTCAGAATCACACCTCGGATACTTTACTTGTTAGTGATTGCCCCAACATACTCATTTCACCCTCGGTAAATCCCACTTTCACACAAGCTACAAAACCCCTGCAAAATCTTGTGCTGTTTATGGTTTGATAATACTAAAACATCAATTTCACTTGCCGTAACTCTAGTCTGGATTAGTAACTGATGCTGGATTACAGAAAAACGTGTTAAATTATATAGAAGTTTATTACAAAATAAGAACGATTTTTTTTCAAAAAAAAGTACGAAAAAAATGGATATCCATACTTAGACTACTACGATCATTCGAACTGCAGTATTCGGTCGTTATTCAGTCAGTTGCTGTAAGAATTAAATAAAAAGTGGGGCATGACCAGTACAGTCAAACCTCGATATAACGCCACCTGTTGGGTGGTCCCAAGGGGTTCGTCATATCGAGGTTCGACAGTAGTACCTAAGTATTATTAACCACAATAATAGCAATTACTAACTAGTAGCACAAAAAAAATATCTCAGAAGAAAAAAAGAGAAGAAAAATACAGTTAAGTATCTGGCTACCTTACACAGCCCTTTTTTACTGACCCCCTTTTTACCGGTCCCTCTTTACAGTCCTTTTTACCCAGTAACACTAACTATTGTTTTTTATAGTGCTATTTAAACTTGAATTGCTTTCTAATCATGACAAATAAATGGTAGAAACCAGTGTTGTTCCAGCGCCGGGATCGGCGCCGGCGCCAGCGCCGACCTATTTTGAAAAAATGCCCCAGCGCCGGCGCCAGCGCCGGCGTTCATGGCAGCGCCGACGCCGGCGCCGGCTTGATAGTTTTGCTTTTGCTGTAAATTTCTTGAAAATTCCTATTTTTTCAACAGTATGTTTTTTACAGTGAAAATGATAATAATTATTTGCTATCTATATCGATTAGCAGCATACTGTTTATATTTCCTCTATTAGTTCCTCATGATGAGTGAATTTTGAAATACAGGGTGTTAAAAAAATCCGCAGAATTTGAGATGGCTATAACCTTTTTCTACAACGAATTTCTGTTTTCACTAATCTTTTTCTCTTGACGGGCAATTTCGTTAAATGTATAATGTCAAAAGTATGATTTCGCTTGTTCCCCTGTTGTTTCGGGTTTTAGCCATCTAGGAGGCACCCACAGACCAGGACCAGAAAGGGACCAAGCGAAAACCGTATTTTTGACATTATACACCAAATGAATTGCCCGTCAAGAGAAAATGGTTGAAGGAAACAGAAATTGGAAATTCGGCCTCGAAAACAAGTTATAACCATTTAAAATCCTGTGGATTTCTCGAAACACCCTGTATTTTCCTTATGCTGAAAAATAAGTTATATAGGTGGAGTTATTAGAGAAATGAAGTTCATGAAAGGAATGGGTAATCCACATTAGTCTTGTGAAAATAAAAGTTGTGTGAATTACTTTTTCAACAATAGCATATGACACCCTGGATATGTTACAAAAATAAAGAAAATAAATAATATAAATAAATATTTAAAGAAATGAAAGAAATTGCAGCACAAAAGTTCTGATAATTTAGTTTAAAATTAAGAATAATTGTCTTTCTCAATTTTGAGCTGTTAAATTTTAGAAACAGCGCCGGCGCCATAATCGTTCAAAAACAGCGCCGGGACGAAAATTTTTAGCGCCGGCGCCGACCAAAATTTTTCATTGGCCCCAGCGCCGGCGCCGAGCGCCGGCCCGGCGCTGTTTTTTCCCGGGGCAGCGCCGGCGCCGGCACTAGCGCCGGCGCCGGAACAACACTGGTAGAAACTCTATAAAAATTAGTATTGCAGAAACAGTCATACTGGTATATAGTCCATGCATAACCATGCACATTTAAAACGAATTGGTAGCCTAGAGGGTAAGGCTGTGGTGGAGCAACATGGATGCAATAGTTCGGTTCCGCCTGGTAACCGACTTACTTTTTGAAGTTTAAATTGCGTAAGATCCAAGTTTATTTTGGGTGAAATTAAAATTTAAATTGCGTGAAATTAATATTTAAATTGGGTGAAATCCAAGTTTAAATTGAGTCAGACTAAAGTTTAATTAGAGTAAAGTTAAAGTTTAAATTAGGTAAGGTTAAACTTTAAATAGAGTCATGTTAAGGTACTAGGTCGTCGTTTTTAAAGTTTAATATTTGCTCGAATTAAAGTTTAACATGACCCAATTTAAACTCAACCCGAGTTCCTGTGGCGGTACGAAGTTTTGATATACAATTTGTCTTTCCGTTGAAAAATGGGGGAAACGTCTTATAACACGGTTTCTTACACAATTAGACTGAAAAAAATTCGAAAAAATCAACAGGCGGGACCTTTTGGACAAATGTCCAAATGGGGGCGAAACGTTTCGCCCCATTTGTCCAAAGGGGCCGAAACGTCCCTTTACCAAAAAAGTGACATCATAACATCGAACTGTACGATTTAAAAATTCTGACAATACCATTTTTAGATCATGTTCGGAGCAGTGAATCATATTCATACAGAATTTCAATATTTTTTGCTAACAGACACAAAAAATCGAATTTGGAGACACGAAAAACATCGAGCCGCAAACTGCCTTAGTCTCCTGTGGATTCTTTAAAATATATTTGTTTATGTAAATAAATCATAGGAACAACAAGCCGATGGCAGAGCTCATAAAAAGTCAGCTGGCCGTGGCTCTAATCGTGGTCGCAACGCACAAGGTGAATTGGTTGGTGCTGCAGCCCAAAATGCTCAAGGCAATTTGCAAGGAGCCGCAGCTACTGCTCATCAACACAAAATGGAACGCAAAGTAATCACAGTTATTTTTCGCAAATAATAGTTATCGTTCATTATAACTTTTAGCAGCAAGCTGGTCAGCATCAGGACCAGTCTCAAGAGTCTGCATATAATCAAGAAAAGAAGCCCGAGAAAAATCTGAGTGGAGCAGCTGCTGCTTCTAAAAAGGGCAATCTTCAGGGGCAGCGGCACAAAAGCATCAGCAGAAAAAGCAGGTACTTCGAATTTTGATTGATAATAAAAGTGCTCATATGAAATTTGTGATAAAATTTAACTTTTATGGATCATGTTGTGAGGATTAATTTGAATACTCTTTTGTCTCGTATGGAATTCTATGTGACTGCATAGAGTTCCCTTATTCATCAATTATTGTTTGGTCGTGTAATTGTCGTGTTGTGCTATAAATCGTTCTCTGTTATTATTGTGTGCTATTAGTTATTGAGAACCACATAAGCGCTTGTTCCATCTCATTAGGTCCCATATCATATACATTCATTTCCATTACAACATTTGGCGCAGTCCTCGATTCGTAAATTAAAATGGACCCAGATTTAAAAGTACTTTTGGAACAGAACGCGCAATTGATTCGTTTGCTCACGGAGCGTGATAATGCTGCCGCCCAAAGGGTGGTAATTCAATTTCAGGTGACAAGGAAATTCTTCTATCGTCGCTCAACTCCCGCATGAAAAGTTTCCGCTACGCTCCAGATGATGGTCTCACCTTCGACAATTGGTGGTCTCGTTATGGCTCGATTATTGAACTCGATGGAAAAGATCTCCCAGATGACGCAAAGGTTAGGTTGTTGATAGGTAAATTAGAGGTTAGTGAGTTTCAAAGATTCTCCGATGCGGTGAAACCCGCTGGCCTTACGATAAATCACTTCAAGAGTCTACGGCCGTGCTCAAAAATTTATTTGTCGAGACTAAGTCTTTGTTCATGAAACGCTATGAGTGTTTTACGTTGAAACAAAAAGTCGGCGTAGACATCTTAGAATTTGGATCCCAGGTCAACAGTCTTTGTGAATCTGCTAAACCTCCAATCAACGGAGATGCTTTAAAATGCCTTATTTATATTTCTGGACTACACTCAGATTTTCATGAGCTTCGAGTAAAATGTATGCAAAAAGTAGAAGCCGCTGAAAATGAGGGTAGAGATTTAAAATTGAATGAAATTGTTGAGGAATGCAAAAAGCATCTGGCATTAAAACAAAATATCAAGCAGATTCAAAAGCAATTCAATCATTTGTCGACTAATGCCGTGGGTCACCCAAATTCTAAGTTCTCGCCTAGAAACTTCATCAAACCAGCTGGGTTTAAAAACAGATCACGTCTCCCCATGAAAGAGGCTCGAAAGGTCACTAATTATGGAAGCTGCTTTAGTTGTGGCGCACGACACAACCATGCGACTTGCCGATTCAAAAATGAGACTTGTAAAAATTGCGGAAGAGTAGGTCATACTGCATTTATTTGTCGTTCGGGTAAGGCACCCGGTCACATTCAGCATCACACGAATGCAATTCAAACGAACAATTCTCCGAGTCCAGGCCAGAACCAAAATACAAATAATCATGAATATATGGACTTTTGCAACATTCATTTACAAACAGCCGCTACAAACATTTCTGAGCCGTGGTATATTTCTCTGATGATTCAAAACAGACCTATTAAATTCTTTGTGGATTCCGGATCTAGTGCAACATTGATTACCCAAAATACTTGGTACAAGATAGGGAAACCAACTCTAGAGTCCTGTCCTGTCTTGGAAATCATTTACAGGACATACATTCCAGGCCATAGGGCGCTGTCAAATTTCTGTTAGATTCAACGACGAAATTTCCCAAATTCTATCATGCTTTGTCGTTAGCAACAATTACTTCGATCTTATTGGCCGTCCCTGGTTATTAGCACTAGACTTGGTTAGTCGACTGTCCTCAGTTTGCTCTATCCCTTCGCTTCTTTCTCAGATCAATAATATTTCTACATCGAAACTCCTTTGTCTTTTGAGAAAAGCCAGTTAGTGCAACATTTTCCAAATCTTTTTCAAGAAAACATTCTCGGTCACTGTTCAAAGTTCAAGGCGCATCTCTATGTTAAACCTGGCGCGAAACCTAGCTTTATTCCAAAACGTCCTGTCCCAATGGGAGTACAGGCCGATATCGATTCAGAATTAGATAGACTTCAGCAATTAGGGGTGATTCGCCCAGTTGATTTTTCTGAGTGGGCAGCTCCTATTGTGGCAGTCAAGAAAAAGGATGGTAAAACTAGAGTTTGTGCCGATTTCTCGACAGGTTTAAATAATGCGCTTGAACTTAACAAACACCCATTGCCGATCCCAGATGAAATTTTGTGCAAGCTTAATGGATCTAAAATATTCACGTGTCTTGACCTGTCTGATGCCTATTTCCAGATAGAGTTAGACGAGGAATCTAAAAAGTTGTGTGGAATTAATACGCACAGAGGCATTTTCCAATATGAGAGGCTTCCTTTCGGCGTCAAATCCGCACCCTCAATCTTTCAGAAAGTTATGGACCAAATGCTTGTAGACTTCAAATTTGCTTTTGCCTACTTAGATGATGTGATTATAGCTTCTCCTTCAAGGGATATACATTACAAAGACGTTTTCGCTGTTCTTCAACGAATTCAATCATTTGGATTTCATCTAAAATTGGACAAATGCAAATTCGGCGTCGAGCAAGTTAATTACTTAGGTCAAATTGTTGATTCTACTGGAATCAAGCCAGATCCAAAAAGATCCATTGCAATTAAAAACATGCCTAGTCCTCAAAATGTGTCGCAAGTTAGATCATTCCTTGGGGCATTAAATTTCTATGGCAAATACATTAAGGAGATGCGACATTTACGGACTCCATTAGATAGATTACTTCAAAAAGATATCTCCTTCGAGTGGTCAAATGATTGTCAAAAGGCTTTCGATAGGGCTAAGGACATCATTTGTTCCGATCTTTTGTTAGTCCATTACGATCCCAAATTACCTATCATTGTCTCAGCAGATGCATCAAAGGATGGCATCGGAGCAACTCTTTCTCATAAATTCCCTGACGGATCCATAAAAGTCGTTGAACATGCTTCACGCTCATTAAATTCATCCCAGCAAAATTATAGTCAGATTGAGAAAGAAGGGTTAGGGTTAATCTTCGCAGTAAAGAAATTCCATAAATTCATCTTTGGCCGTAAATTCATTCTTCAGACGGACCATAAACCATTACTAGCTATCTTTGGGTCTAAAAAGGGCATACCTGTTTATGCTGCTAGTCGCCTTCAAAGATGGGCTTTAATCCTGAGTGCCTATAATTTCGATATTCAATACATCAATACTGCTGACTTTGGACAGGTCGATTCCCTTTCCCGTTTAGTTGCTAATTATCCACGTGACGACGATGAGTTCGTCATTGCTCAAATCCAATTCGACGCTGAGGTCGAACAAATTCTTATACATCAATTAGAAACGATTCCTGTTACTAGCAATGAAATTGCTGATTCTATCAATTCAGACGAAATTCTTCAGGAGGTGATTAAATTTATGCGACATGGTTGGCCCAAAACAGCTCCTCAGGGGCCTATTTCATCATACTATACAAAAAGGGCGTCGCTATATATTATCAATGGATGTCTTTTATTTGACAATAGAGTTGTCATTCCACTAGCTTTGCGTGCTAGGATTCTGAAAACATTGCACTTAGGTCACCCGGAATATCCCGTATGAAACTTCTAGCTCGTAGTTATGTGTTCTGGCCCGGTATGGACTCCGATATTGAGAATGTCGTTCGAACGTGTGCTGATTGTGTTTTATATTCAAAATCTCCAAATAAACATCCACTTCAGCCATGGCCTAAGACGGATGAACCGTGGGTCAGAGTTCATATTGATTTTGCCGGACCTTTCTATGGAGAAACTTTTTGTGTATCGTTGATTCAATGTCAAAGTGGCCCGAAGTCATTAGAATGTCTAATACTTCTTCAAATTCTCTAATGCGAGCTCTAGAAGGTCTTTTTGCTAAATACGGATATCCTAAAACTCTTGTTTCGGATAATGGTCCACAGTTCACTTCTCATTCTTTTGCTGAATTCTGTAAAAATAAGGGGATTCAACATCTGTTCTCTCCACCATACCATCCTCAGAGTAATGGTCAAGCCGAGAGATTCGTAGATACTTTCAAGAGAACTGTATCTAAGATTCAGAATTCATCAGACTTACGAACTTCTGTTGTTGAGTATCTACGAACCTATCGTGCTACTCCAAATCCATCGATACAAAACAAACACCCGCAGAATTATTTTTGGGTAGAAAAATTCGTACCGATATCTCTCTAGTGAAGCCTGATCTAGGATATTTCAAACCTAGAGCTTCTCCAGATCATTATATTTCCAACATGAAGCGGACTTTTGATAGTCACCATAACGCGCGGTATAGGGAATTTCAGGTTTCAGACAAGGTCTACTTCCAGTATGGCAATCAACGTCAATGGACTCCTGGCGAAATCTCTAAAAGGATTAATAATGTTGTATACGAGTTTTGTCAAATTCAGGTTCGTGTCACAGGATCCACGTGAACCAGCTGAAGAAGCGCTTTGCCCTGGATGATCCTCTCTTTGATGATGGCCAGCCTGCTCTTGGTGCTCGTGGAAATGCATGTGGAATGGCGCTCCTCAGAATTCTTCTCCAAAGAGTCGTCAAAATCCCGGTAGTCTTCAAATTGTTTCTCCACAGCACTCTCCCACCCCGCTCAGACAATCCTCTCGATTTAGACAACCTCCCATTAGATTAATTCATGACCTAGGACCAAGCAGTGGACTAGGTCGAGGGTTAATTTGACATAGGGGGAAAGAGCAAGACACCATTTTATTTCTTCACCTCATTTGTTTGATACTGGCTGTGCATGTATCTATTGCATAGGAGCTATGTCTTCGCGGGATGTAGTCTCCGGTTTCCTAGTAACTACGGCGAACGGTCCCATTAAGTCCATGTAGTAAAATAAATGTCTTGTTGTGTATCTATGTATTGGTGTTCTTGTCTCTTTCCTCTGTGCCTTTCATTACTGCGGTCATCTTAAAATTCTATGGTTAAAATTAAGCGAGGGAGATGTTGTGAGGATTAATTTGAATACTCTTTTGTCTCGTATGGAATTCTATGTGACTGCATAGAGTTCCCTTATTCATCAATTATTGTTTGGTCGTGTAATTGTCGTGTTGTGCTATAAATCGTTCTCTGTTATTATTGTGTGCTATTAGTTATTGAGAACCACATAAGCGCTTGTTCCATCTCATTAGGTCCCATATCATATACATTCATTTCCCATTACAACAGATCAGAAGTGGCCAAAGTCAAAATTTCCAATTCAAGCTGACAAAAATAATTTAAAAAGCAGTGACAATACTTTTTAAATTTCTCAAAAATTATTTTATAATATCGGTTACTACAGACATAATTAAAATAATTCTAATAATAATATAATAAAAAAATTCAGCAGCAGCAAGGAAATCAGCCAGAAGAAGGTCAGTCATCCGCTAAACAACCCAAAATAGATACTCGTGGTGGTCACAAAGCCCAGGTAGTCTGAGCAAGCATCTATCAAAAGATGCACCCAGTATCGTCACATTTCACACAATTGTCACACCTCCCTCAGCTTTACTCAGTTCACACATAAAATTGTATTTTTGGCTTAATATGCATTATTATGATCTCTAGAAGAAACTTCACCCTCATCTGTCACATTAATGTTAACACCAATTTCCAAAAAATTTATAAAAAAACTGGGAAGCCCAAGCCTATGTTTCTTTAAACAGATGTTTTAAAGGGGGGACTTCTACGGTTACTTTTTGATATCAACTGCTACTTCACTACACATACACTTTTTTCACATATTTTATGAAGTGAAATAGCAGTCGATGTCCAAAAGTAGCCGAAAAAGTACCCCACCCTTGAAATTACTAAATATTACAAAAAAAAAAGAAATTGTTTTATAAAGATTTTAAGAATTGATTAACCTAAAATACACTAAAAATTTTCTAATTTAACTTTAACTAATCATTATATTTTGAACTATAATATTTTTTACGTTTCGTTATAGTGTTAAAATCGACTAATGTAATAAATTGTTATTTTTCTAGCTTACAAAACACTCCAAAAGAAATGATACGATTGTTTTTTCTGCGAAAAACAGCATTAGCGACACGCGTTACCAGCGTGGCGGAATCGGAAAAACAAAAACGGTAACTTTTTAGCGAAAACAGGCACTTTTTAGCAAAAGCGGGCAGATAAATACAAAATCGGGAACATTAAAACAAAAACGGGCAGAAAAAGCTAGACGCGTGCAGAGAAAAGTCTCGTCCTTTTTTATTTTGAAATTGTTTATCAAAAATGTCCTGAGCTCTGAAATTCTGGTCGAAAGAATTAGTATGGGGAAAGGGGGATCCGATGACCTTCATTTGCTATCGCTGTTTAGTATACCTCTGTTTACGAAAAGTGTCACGCAAAAGGAAAGGAAAAAGAGGATTGCAGAATAGAAGAAGCCGAGAATCATGCGAAGAGTATGAGCATCAGATCTCTATAGAATCATTGAAGAAACTATTGTAGACTATAGGATATAGACTGAGAAACATCAAGAAGTTAGGAAAGAAAGCACCTTGCAAGTGACATCGATCTGAAAGCGATTCGTCGGCATCTAAGTATGGCAGCATCGCCTAGGAAAATAATGTAGAAAAAATTTACAATTAAAAGTTAGATGTGGGGGAAAATTGATATAAACGATTCTGCTAGCGAATACCCCCCCCCCACCCAACAATTTTCACTTTTTACTTAAGTAAAAAGTACCCAAGTATATGTTAGATTATATATTATATATATATTATACATTATATATAGATTATTTATTAGTCACAACTTCTGTACGCTGGCCTATCCCCTAGCCTAAGGGCTAAGCTTAAACATGTTGTTCCAAAAAGTAGTTATAGCAATTTTAAAAGGTCGGATTCTTGAGGGGGGGGGGGGGATATTTTATTCGCTAGTAGCGCCAAATAAACTTATTTTTTTCCTAAACTTGTCACTTTTCGAAAAAGGTATTTTTAACACGGGAAAGCCCGGTGCGCCCATTTGCGACAACGGGTAGAACAGAATGTGCTGAACACGATGGTGCGGGTCCTTTTCCCATCGATGTCTGACGAAACATGTTGAGCTGAAATTTGTGAGAGTGTTTGTTTAGAAAGCCACTGAAAACCACACTCAAAATAATAAACTCGTACATTTTGTGATATTGTATTTTTTCAATATTTGTTTGAATTCGTGCAACTCTCGATACGGGTTACCCTGGTGCGTCCATTAGTGACAACGGGTAGAGCAGAATGTGCTGAGCACAATAGTGCCGGTCGTTTTTGCTTCAAAGCCGAATTAAGTGACTGAAATAGGGTCTAGAAATTTATCAGTTTTGCATGATCGAAATTTAGCTAGCACCCACAGGTTTTCAAGTAATGCGATATTATCTTCCTATTACCCCAAGCTCATAATATGTCAAAATGACCGCCATGAACTTTGCTTTCAAGCTGTTCAAAAATACACTGTTTTTATTCGTAAATTTTAAAAAACAGCACTTGGTTGTCTGCGTGAAGATTTTTTGAATTTTACATTTTTACTTTATACGTACTTATGCTTATTCTACTTTTAATTTCTATTCTAGAATTTTTCACTACCTTATAGCGCAGTCAATTAGCTACAAAAAACCGAGACGTGCAGCCAATCTTTCTCTTGAGACATTGATAAATACACAAATTTCAGCTCAACATGTAGCCTGATAAATTTATTGCAAGATGCTGAAAAAATCGTTGATCACAGTTGTATGTAGAAAGTTATGGCACATAGAAATCAAAGTAAGAGAATTCGGAAAATCCGTACCTCGAGACAGAAGTGGTGATTTGTCTTCACTTCACAAATAAAAATCCACTATGCTCACTGTTATTTGAAAGCTGATATCCTTGCGGTCATTTCGGTATAATAGAAGTGTGGATATAGTATGACGATCATGACGCACCACTTGAAAGCATGTGGGTATCCAGCTGGATTTTGACCATGCCCCATTTCTTACTTCCGAAGCCGTTTCCACCAACTTCGTCAGACATCGAAGGGAAAAAGACCCGCACCATCGTGTTCAGCACATTCTGTTCTACCCGTTGTCGCCAATGGGCGCACCGGTCCTTCCCGTGTTAAAGGTTTTTCGGTGTTTCCCCTTTTTCATTCTAACTTACAAGCTTTATATCCAAACAGTCTTTGTGATGTTCAATCGTAATTTATTGAGCAAATGAACTTCCTCTTTCAATTAATTATTTAAGTCAGCGTAAAATGTTGGCGAAGGTCGCTAAGAAATATATTTTAGTTACATTTGTGCACCACCATACTAAAACAGGTGGTTTTTAACCAGGTAAAAATGTTAGCAGACCAATGTGGAGCTTATTGATGTTTGGAATGTAAATTAATTAAGCAATTTTCCTTCGAGCATTTCTACCATCTACAGGAATGCTTGCAGATGTTGACACCTCTGTTTTCTCGTGATTTTAGTACGTCATTTTTGAAAAGTTTGGCCGCTAGCGTCTTTCAGTTTATTTAAAGTTTACTATTTTTTTAAATAAATAGGTAGTTAAAATTCTTATGGATATATATTTGTTTAAACCAGCGGAATTTAACTATCTTTACAATTGTTCTTTCTACAAAGTGGATGATGTCCCATTAGCTGATAGACAACATATTCTAGCTGGCTCACTTTTACTTGCCTTCTTCGTCTTTTTTGAGGTAATAAAAATCTGTGGTTAACGCATCTTTGCCACGTGTACCAAATCGTACGTGAGCTTTGAAGGTTTGGTTCTCGCCCGTTTTTTTAAACCCTTATGAAGTGAACTTTTTAATATTTTGTGTATACATATTTTTAAGCAAAGGCAATTTTTTTAATTCCAACATTTGTTGTTTTGCAGATTATTTACATTCCATGCTTGTTGGTCATCTACAAAAATATGGCTCAGTCTTGTTACAAGGTATTTGACGTTCTAACTTAGAACTTTTGTGGGTTGAACCCACATTTTGCCCTCGGTTCGTAATTTCCCCTTGGTCGGACACCACAATCTACAGCATTTGAGGGTGGACCTTTATATGTATGAAATTTTTTATTTATAACACAAAAAGTGCGTGAAAATAATTTCGAAAACATTTATGAGATGAAAAAACCGAAAAAATCAGCTTGGGATACCAACGCGACTTTTTAATGTTTACTATTTTTTGCTGAAAAATGGTTTACAAGTGTGAATAAATAGTTTTTGAGACTTCTGGAAAAATAAACATTTTTTCAAAAAATCAGCAGGGAGACTTTTTTTTTATAATTGGCGATTGCATATGGGGCTGTAAATGTGGTCTGATACCAACTACCACAATAACTGCTTTGTTTTAGATAATGTTTGTGATAGGAGTGTCCGATATAATCGGTCTTGTGGTGATAGGCCTTTTGTCAGGCTACTTTTCAGTCGCTGGGTCTGTCTACTGTTCTTATCCAACGCTCATATTTTTTTCTGGATTTGTGATCACAAGTAATACATCTGTCTAACTAATTTTACAAATGTTTATGCCTTTCTTAATTAGTTTGCTGGGGCATTGAAACCACCTGTGCTGTGCTATTAGCCCTAAATAGATGTATTGGTTTGTGGAAACCGTCGCTGTTCACTGCCCTCTTTAAAGGTTTCAGAACGTGGGTGTGGTTGGCGGTGGTACTGGTCTATGTGCTTTGGTATGCCCTGCTGTTCAAACCTGCAGTGTTCAGTTCTCTGAGTGTTTCCTGGGTGTATAACCCTCACTCTGGATATTACAACGAGCTGGAGGCAAATGTTAGTCCTTTTTACACACCTTACACACTTTTTTAAGGGCTTATCGGCAAGCCGGAATTTTAGTATTATTAATCTTAGCGACAATTTTTTGTTCTCATTCAGAATTATATTTCTGAATTAGTGGCCAAATTCTGGTTATTTGCGGAAAATAATTTAAAATCAATTATTATTTTTTAAACTTTCTGCTACCTACCGCACAGCTCGTGTAAAAAATAGTTTAGAGGAAGATTTTGAGCCATTTTAACAAAACAGGGTGTGGGGTATAATCCCGACAGGGTATAATCCCGATTTTTTTTATTTTAATTGAGCACCTAAAAGTATTTGAAACGACTGTGATACCCAAAGAGTATAACGACGACTTCATGCACATTGTGACTCGATACACCAACTCGATACAGTTGCGACTCGATACGCCAACTCGATACAGTTGCGACTCGATACGCCAACTCGATACAGGGGTCTCGAGTTTGACCTTCGTCTAGTGTTAATTTGACGTTTTGTCATTTTTCCGATGTGTGATGGGCTTTAATATCTTTTTGCGTCTCTGAATCCTTGATTCTCATCGTCATTAGGGTGTTTGCACCTTCTGAGATTTCATACAGAGTTTGCGCCTTCTACAAAATTTCAGGCCATTTTATTGTCTTTTTATAATTTAGGCAAGCCTTAGGCAAAGGGTAGGCCAGCGCGCGTTAGGACGGCCTCAAATGTGTTCTGAAACTACAAAACGGCTGAAAATATAAAAAATTCGTAAGGGCATAAATTAAAAAATGTTACAAGATTACCCTCTTCGGGGACATAGGGCCTTGAGAATAAAATATGCGCATGGAATATGAGCGCACATACTTTAGAGACAATTCTGAGCGATTCTCTCGATTATGTACTTATTGGTAGGCTCTTTTGCCAAACTCTAAAGAGAAAACCAAGTGATGAATAAGAAATAGGATATCCAGCGGCATCGCATAAATTTTAGCTGCTTTCCAAATTTTAGCCATTATCAAAGTAAATATATGGTTAGAAGTGATTAATATTGATACAAATGAATAAAAAAATGTCAAAATATAAAAATAACAATAGGCGGGAGTCGAACTCGAGACCTGGTGTATCGAGTTGGCGTATCGAGTCGCAACTGTATCGAGTTGGCGTATCGAGTCGCAACTGTATCGAGTTGGTGTATCGAGTCACAATGTGTATCGAGTCGTATGTCAGTCACCCAAAAGCACTTTGGAAATTGTCTTTAAATGTTTGAAAATTTTAAAATAAAAATAAATTTAAAATAAATCCATTATTTTAGTACACTAATAACATGGAAGCAAGACATGAATGTTTTGTGTTCTCAGGCTTGTGTTCTCTTTACATAGCTTTTGTATGGCTACTTTCCAAAAAGCACACTAAGGCAGCCGTTAAAAGAGTAGACGTTAATTCATTACAGGAGGTCACTTCTGGCAGCAAAAATGTGTCTCAAAAAATGGTACAGACTAAAATAACTAATTTTACACAATTTGCAGTCGGCTCTCGATTTAAAAAAATCGACTTAAGTTTGTTCCCGCCTATGGGCCGACACTATTTTCGACTTAGATTGTGAAGTTTTTTATTTTCAATTTTTTTGTTAAATCGAGCCGGTCTTTTGATAAAACTAATGCTAATTCTAAAAAAAGATAAGCGGAAATAGGAATACTTGCAATTTTTCGGACTACACTAACAAAAACAACTGGCAAAATACTTCAAAAGACCGTTGCCGTCCATAGCAACAAGTTTTGCATGTTTGAATTGGCGGGGAAACAGCTTTTTTACTCCAAAAAATACTTTTATCGCTATTCTTAATTACTTTTTACTTTAAAATAAATAATCTCGTGCTTTTCGGACTAAATAAGCTGATCCTGCCAATTCAGACATACAAAACTAGTGGCTGTAGGCGGAAATGATTTTTTAAAGGCAGCGACTTTTACGGCTAACTTTTCGAACTCAAATAGTCATTTTTAGCATGTTAGAAATCAATGTCAAAAGGTAGCCATAAAAGTCCCCATTTAAAATATGGGTCGAACATTTTTTTAAAGTGTCAGACCCTAGGCAGGAACAAACTTGAGGGGTTTCGTTTTTGTCGACAATCAACAATACACTGAACTATTTTTCAAAAAAAATGTAAGCACCAGTCACAAAACTGATTTATAGATTGTTGTGCAAGTGCTGTTTATATCGGCAGCTAACCTAGGAACAATTACTCTTTATCTTTGCACTCTTATATTCACTTTAAGTAATAATTTCTACATATTGATGACTTTAATTTGGTGCTTAGCTCATGGTTGGTTATTTTCCATTTTCCAAGCCTTCAAAATTTTTATTTCTTTATAGGTTTTCCTCCAGTCATTTATCTGATGCTTAACAGAACTATTCGAATGGAGTGTGTCAAAATGCTGAAAGGAAGATTTCGGTTTAGACATCCGAAAGTCAAAATATTTAAAATACAATTTCAAAGCAGAGCCTTGAAAACAATTTCAGTTAGAGAAGATAGATCTGTTTAATATCAATAAAGAAATTATATATTAACCCATATGTGCCCACATGTGTTGCAAATGGACGTAAATTTCGATGGTTTGGTTCTCGCCGATTTTTCAGCCTTCATGGGCTGAATTTTTTTTATTTGTAGCTTTGCGATGTTCCTTTCAAAAATCTTCGAAAGATATTTTATTTTTACAAAAGTATAAATGAACAATTTGGTGTGGACGAAAAAATCAATTTGAAAAACCGCACTATAGCTAGAGTGTACGACTCTATATGCGATGGTGGTTCCTCTGAAAAAAAATTCGCCTTGGTCCCCTGCTAATTTTTGGCTTTTTTAGGCGTAGGGTAGACCAGCGTACGCTAAGAGGGACTCGAGCATGTTTTCCGACTGCAAAGAGATCCCGATTCGGGAGGGATCCCGATCTCGTGAACATTTCTACTTATTTATAAGCTTAATTATGATTTCAAAAAGGTGCTTTTTTGCTTTGTATTGCTTCATCTTAGTTGTGAAAATTTTGATTGGAAAATTGGTAAATTTTGACAAGTTTACAAGCATTTCGATTAAAATTTTATTTTTTGTTGATCAATAGCCTAATATTTGAAAACCATGTGGTGAAGCAGACATGGAGCTACAAAACTCATTTTTCAGGATTTTTTTTTAATGTAAGAACTAGGGTTGTCGACGCGTCGAAAATTTCGACGCGTCGAGTCAAGCTGTACGTCGAAAGTCGAAATTTTCGACGCGTCGAGTCGACAACCCTAGTAAGAACGCTGAGATACAGCTTCTTTAAAAAATGTCTCCATTGTGTAAAAGATTAAGAAAACATAAAAAATTCAAATTCGTTTTCTTGGCATTTTGTTTTTACTTATCTTTTTGTAAGATCTTAACTTCCTAGACCGTAAAATCTAAACCATCAGCCAAATAATATAGTAGAACCTCGATTTAGTGACCCTCTATTCAACATCCCCGAGGTCTGACCCATTTTTACTCCAATTTTCTAAGGTTTTAACTAATTATGTTCAGACAGTCTGATCCGAAATATTCAACAGATTCCAATTTTCGCTCTCTTTTTAATTTTCCGAGTGTTCCGATAGATTTGGATTAGATATATTAGTCGGAAAACGCCTGTTTTCGGTTAATTGATCAGATGCCATCCCAATTTATGGGCTAAAACAGGGTGAGAAAAAATGTTTGAGTCCGTCCTATTTTCACTGGTCTACCTTGCTACCCAAGCACAGACAAAAATAAAAGCGGGATCAAGGCAATAAACAATTCTTTTTTATAGGGCCGATGCTGTTGGACCCAGAATTGTTAGATTTAGCTTGTATCCTACCTATTCTTGACGATAATTTTCTACTTCTTAAGATACTCTTTCTAATGTTTATGAACTTGTTTAACACTCCGCCTCCCATGCGTAGTAATTGCCCAAATCGACTTAGAATTTCTCGCTGAACATGATAGTGCAAAAAATTTTGAAAAAAAGTTAGTATGAGATGGTGAAAACCCCTCCTGAAAGTAGGCTGTTTTTGGTCACCCTCAAACACCTAAAATTTTGAGAAATTTAGATGGTAGTCACCGAAATTTCTATTTCACCTAGGCCCAAACCACCCAAAATTTTAACCTGTAGCGCAACTTTTCTATAACCTTATTCCCGCTTGAAAAACATCAATTCTGACACTGAATTCGTGTTCAGCGTAGTCGATTTGCGTCTAAAACTGCTCTTGAAGTTAAGAAGTCACTGTCGAATTTCGAATTCCGCTCAACACAATAAATATTCAAATTTAAAATTTGAATATTTATTGTGTTGAGCGGAATTCGAAATTCGACAGTGACTTCTTAACTTCAAGAGCAGTTTTAGACGCAAATCGACTACGCTGAACACGAATTCGGTGTCAGAATTGATGTTTTTCAAGCGGGAATAAGGTTATAGAAAAGTTGCGCTACAACTTATATATTGAGTTTGCATAATTTGTCTTAATTTTATGATAAACTATTGCTGTATTTAGTGCCAAAAGAACCGCAAGATTTTGTTCTTTCATGTTCTTTTGACCATTAAGCTAGAAATGATTTGTAGGCAGAGTTTTGGCTTTTATAATGTCGCAAAAAAGGATATCCAGAAACTGGATCTTTGAGGGAAAATCGTAAATTCTCTGTGAAAAATGATCACTCTGAAGCAAGTTTGGGCTCAATAGATAGCTCTGATCCAGGTTAAAATTTTGGGTGGTTTTGCGCCTAGGTAAAATAGAAATTTCGGTGACTACCATCTAAATTTCTCAAAATTTTAGGTGGTTGAGGGTGACCAAAAACAGCCTACTTTCAGGAGGGGTTTTCACCATCTCATACTAACTTTTTTCAAAATTTTTTGCACTATCGTGTTCAGCGAGAAATTCTGAGTCGATTTGGGCAATTACTACGCATGGTAGGCGGACTGTTAACAAACTTGCTAACAGTTTATTTGTAATCAAAGGTGTTTCACGCAAAAGTAGTGGTCAGCTCCTGCTAAACAATAAAAAGCAAAAGACAAAGCAGACACATGTATATAGCCCAGTATTTAGTGGCCCTCCAATGACTTTAGGCAATTGCTCCCTCCTTCTGCTTCTCTTGCCCCATACCCAAAAGTCAGGATGGGTGTGTGGTTATTGATCAGCAAGAGCAAGGAAATAAGTTTTTATTTTAATCTCCTGCTCGTTCAACTTTTGAAGTGCTATAACTTTTCATTTTGGTAATTCTTTTGATTTCTACCACATATGAACACTGACGTTTTTACTGGGAACGGTTTTTTTATTTTCGAAATTTTCATCGTCGTAACTCAGGGAAGGAAATGAAATTTTTTGGGAAATGAACAATTTGCTAAAAAAAAAAGACATTTTTATTATTTCTCGGGTAAAAAGTCATTTTGTCGACCTAATTTCGGAGTACACCATATAGTTTGCCTTGGTCTCCTAAGCTGATTTTCGCGAAACAACACAGAAAATTTTGAAAAAGAGGTATTTTTACAAATAAAGTACTCATTTTAAGAAAAGAAATGTGGGCAAAACCTTTAAAAAAAGGACGAAAAAAATTAATTGGTAAATTTGGTCACCTTGGCTTTTGACTAGAATTTTCTTGTTCCCTAAATCCATTATCAATAGTAGCTTTCTTTTTTACTCATATAAAGTATTGATTTACAGCCACTAGAGATTTGAAAAATGCACGATGAAGGCATGGCCGCCCTTGACCAATATGTGCCCCTGGGTTAAGGCTTTGGATGCTGATAGGTTTGGTGTCAGGAGTGCTACTGGTGATGGTGGTCATAGTGTGTTGTTTCATGCGCATCCGCATCCCACGCACCAAACGACAGATTGAGTTGATAGCTGCCAAGCGGAAAATGAGGAAACAACAAGCCTCTAACCCCAATCCTGGTGTGCCTGGAGCTTACCAAGACAATGAGGTGGAGCATCGTAGCCAAGCGATTGTTATGAACTCCCTGTCCAGACCTATTCAAGGACAGGAGTGGTCAAGAAAGAGAATGTCCAGCCACTTGCATTAAGAAGTATTCCTGTTTAAAGCTTTCATTGAAATTCTATATAATTATTCACTCTATTAACTCCCCACCCTCAAATAACTCCACAACCCCCACGGACCTTATACCTCCACGTAAAAAAATGTGAGTTGCCACCTAGTTTGTAGCTCATTTCACTGGCTACGATTGGGATGTTAACTTTCCTGACAGAAGTTTTCGAAAAGGTCAAAAACACAATACCAAGAACACGATTTTGAATCACAGGGAGAGTGTCGATAATCAGAGGTTATGCGGCAATTATGTGTGTGATGTGTATTTTGACGATTTTGCAGGTTTAATTCTATTAGGCTGTAGGCTATTTTTGCCCGAAAATACTTTTGCCGAAATATCTTTTATTTTTCTCTAAAAATTATGATTAACACTTAAAAAGCTGTTTGTACCAATGCGAGCGTTTTGTTCAGAATTTCACGCTGAACAAGGTGGAGAAAAAAATTCTCTGAAAAAGTGCTTTTTCCAGGGAACCCTCACGGATCGATCGTATGAAATCAGACACTTTTGGGTTGTTTCACTTATTTGATTGTATCTGCTTATATGACATCAATTCCACGTAGCTGAAACACGTATTTAGGGCAGAATTCAACGAGCTTTCAAATAAATACAAGGTTACTCGGGTTAGTGACCGTATAACATGCAAAATATTAGCACTTTTCAAAAGAAATTTGAAATAAAAAATTTAGTACATTCTTTAAGCATCAAAAATCATTGATATCACCGTTTATTTTACAGCACTTGACTGTACAGAAAGCGCAGAAACTGCACATCATTTTAATACCAAAACAAGGCAGCAAATTCTGAGAGAAAGTTTGAAAAATTTATTGGTGCGTCGGATTTTTTCGGGTCATTTAAAATTCGCGCTTTTGCGGCGTTCTGTATTTTTATGTTTTTTGTAACTTGAGACACACGCTTGAGCTCGTATCAACGTTATCTGGCCTATATTTACACAAAACAAAATATTCTGTCTGAAAATCATGAAAATACCTAACGCCACGAAAGGCGCGAATTTGAAATGACCCGTAAAAATCCGACGCACCAACAAATTTGTTGATTTTTGAACTACTTTCTCTCAAAATTTGCTGCCTTGTTTTGGTATCAAAATGATGTGCAATTTCTGCGCTTTCCGTTACAGTCAAGTGCTGCAAAATAAAAGGTGATATCAACGATTTTTTGATGCTTAAAAGAATGAACTGAATTTTTTATTTCAAATTTTTTTTGGAAAGTGCTATTATTTTGCCCGAGTAACCTGAGTAATGTTTATTTATTTGAAAGCTCGTTGAATTCCACCGCGTAAAGTAGTTCTTCTGGTTGCAGTGACGAATCCCCCTCCCCCCACGGGGACTGATCAGGTGGAGGAGATAACTTCATATTCGTGTTTCTCGACCCCGATTTCATGAGAAAGCCGCGCGTTTTTTTAGTTCTGAGAAAAAAAATTTTCGAACCACAGGGGGGGGGGTATCATGGTTTTTAGTCAAAATTTGAAAAATTTAAATTGGCGCCTTTTGAATTTTAAAGGGAATAAGGGCTGTATTGGGAGGGAAGGGAATAAAAGGGGGCCACTTTTATGCGAAAATCAAAATAAAATTAAAGAATTGTGTGTTTGGCTGCTTTACCATGTTTTTCAACTGGGCGTTGCAAAAAGAGACTCTATATGCATTTTATGGTCAAGAGTACTTCTCGGAATCATGTCTAAGGTAAGTGAGTGCGCGCATCTCTAACTCTCAAGCCCCCTGCGCCCCCTTCGGGGGCGCAGGGGCTTGGGGGCTTGGAGTTGAGATGCGCACACCCACATACTAGACACAAATCACTCGAAAGTTACTCTGGATGCATGAAAAAACATGCATACCAGAGTTTATTTATGCGGTAGGCCCAGTTAGCAAAATTATGTTCAACATCTTCTTGTTAGTGGGCCTCTATGATTAGTGGCCCCTTTTGTTCCCTTCCCCTCCCAATACAGCCCTTATTCCCTTTAAAATTCAAAAGGCGCCAATTTAAATTTTTCAAATTTTGACTAAAAACCCATGATACCCCCCCCCCTGTGGTTCGAAAAATTTTTTTTTCTCAGAACTAAAAAAACGCGCGGCTTTCTCATGAAATCGGGGTCGAGAAACACGAATATGAAGTTATCTCCTCCACCTGATCAGTCCCCGTGGGGGGGGGGATTCTGAACTCAAGCCGTTCTTCTATCAAATAATACAATAAAATGACTGAAACAACTCCAAACTGTCTCATAACATACAATCAACCCGTGAGGGTTCCATGGAAAAAGCACTTTTTTCCGAGGATTTATTTTCTCCTACCTTGTTCAGAACGAAATTCGGAACAAAACGCTCGCATTGCTATAAACCGCCTTTCAAGTGTTAAGATAGTGAAAAGCGAAATTCATTATAATTTTTTTCGATTTTTATTAAATAATACAATACGTTTGCTGTTATTGATGTTTTTGAAATTAGTTTTATTTATTTTTGTATTTGATAAATCAAAATTTTTTCTACGTTTATGTACATCAATATTTAAATTGTTCAAAGACATTAAAAATTTAATATTTTTCACAACTTTAATGAGATAGCTTCAAAAACTAAATTATTAAGTTTGGCCACATGTTTTTCTATTAACTAACCTACACAAAATGTTGACACACAAATATCACAATTATGTTTATATTATGTACAAAGAAATAAAAGGCTATACAAGACTAAGGCTAGTAATCGCATTAAAATAAGTAGTGGGTGATGAACAGAGAGATATGGTCACCAGGTCAAGTGTGCAGACTGCTAAAGCATCATTTCGGTATTTATCATGGCTCAAAATTTTATCTTGTATGCATGAATTTTTGAGAAGGAGGAAACCAAAAGTTATAAGGCTATTTTATCCAGTGCTTGTTTACTTTTGAGTAGATTTTTTGATTTGCAGTGGCGCCGACAGGCATGCCCTTCTGCTAAAAGAACTAAGTTGTCTAGCTGTTCTAAAATAGCTAACTTCTGTGCCTATTGGTGAGGAAGGATTAGAGAATACACACGTATTTACTCTACTATTGTTGTTTTAAAGCTTGTCTTCTTCGAGTTTCTTCTTCCTTCTGAAAGTTGTCCCAGTAGTGCTCAGCAGATGGACCAGGAATGCAGCCCAAATAGAAGACATGAACGGAGAAAGAGCACTTTGGCACTTTGAATGACCCTACTTCCATGCTCTTAATAATAGATTACATTAAAAATGACTCTGTACGGCTTTAGTCTTTTGCTCTTTTTGAAAAATTCGAAATATTGGTTTTTTGCATAATTTTTTATGACAAAATAAAATGAATTTTTTTGAAACGTGTTCAACTGAGCTTAAACTGCTGCAAACTCACTAAAAAGTTGACAAATTTCGAAAGTTCAGCATTTTTAATCTCGTGCAAATATCGATTAAATGCATCTAAAAAGTTTAAATTTGCCGATATTTTTGGAACTGGCGATTAGCACGACAAAAACAACCTTTAACTATTTTAAGTAGAAAGATTCTTGGCCGGTTGGTTAGTCGTTTCAACCATTACAGTTCAATCAAAAATTGACTATTAACGGGTGTACCAAAAGTTCCCCGTGGATTTTCTAAGCCTTATCTTTTATCATTGTTGACATCGTATTTCTTTTTTTCTAATACCATCATGTAGCACTGCATCTCTTCTTTCAAATGTCATTTTTAACTTAGTTTTATTATTTTGGATAAGTCACCATTCAGCTCCAAACACTTGTGAAGTCATTTCAGTAAGTTGAAAAGCGTTTACATCACTTTCAGTGAATTTTATATTGAATTACAAGCGTCACAAAAGCATCTTATCGTCATGTTGTAGCGCAGCTCAAGAGCTACGAAACCCGGAGCACTTGAACTATACCCTCACATCTCAATTGAACTATGCCCCACATTCTTTTGCCTTGGTCGCCCCTGTTGTTTTTTTGTGATCTTTCAGGCTTAGGCAAAAAAAATCACAAAAACAACAGGGGGACCAAGGCAACAAAAGTGTGGGGTATACTTCAATTGAGATGTGGGGTATAGTTCAATTTAGCCCGAAACCCATGTGACCGAACAATTTTTTTAAAATCAGAGTGTGAAGATATGGCCTTTTGGAAAAAATAGCCGAAATCCTAGTTTTCCCGATTTTTACAGATTATGCCCGTTTTTTCAAGCAATTTATTTTTTCCAAAAGGTGATATCTTAACACTCTGATTTCAAAAAATTCGATTTTTAAAAAGGCCGTAAATTTTTTCTGTTTTGTTTAAATCCTGTTTTGACCAATTGATTTTTCTTGTCGACAATATTTTTTTTCATATAATAATGTTGAAAGCGAAATTTTCGCTTGATTCCTCTGTGGTTTGCGTTCTGGCTATCCAGAAGTCATCTACATATCGGCCTCCAAACCATAGGGACGAAGCGAAAATCGTCTTCTCGACATTATATACAAAATATACAAATATAATCTACATTATATACAAAATATCTTTATGGCTCATTTATAAACGTTGTCGTTGTCGTTGGAATATTTTTTTATAAAACCGTTTTTTCGCCAACGACGACGACAACGACGACCTATTTATAAAAAAATCCAACGACAACGACGACGCCAACGACAACCAAATTTTTCATTCAAAATTGGACAAATTTCGCATTCTCAGACGAGATTTCACGGGAAAACGTGTGGAGAAATATAGTGAATCCTTGAAATTCTGACTTAAAATGCAAAATTTGTCTTATTTGAAAAAAAATTTCGTTGTTGTTGGCGTTGTCGTTGGATTTTTTATAAATAGGTCGTCGTTGTCGTCGTCGTTGGCGTTGTCGTTGGCGTAAAATTGCCTTTATAAAATATTTTTTCCAACGACAACGACGACGACAACGTTTATAAATGAGCCATTAATGTATCATCAGCACATTACAGCGAATAAAGTTGATTGGCCAAAACAGAATTTTTAAAAAAAATCTAGAAAAAAATCCGGCTGTTTTAAAAACCTAAATTTTTTGTTGATACACCCATGCAGGGGCGTACGCAGGGGGGGGGGGGGGGGTGGGCAGGGGGGGGGGGATGGGGTGCACGTGCCCCCACCCCCCTCCTGTCAGATTTTTTCCTTATCGGTGCCCCCCCCGTCAGATTTTTCCGAAAACGGTGTAGGTAAAATGGCCTCGAAAATTTGAAAAACGGTGTAGGTAAAATGGCCTGAAAATGGCCTGGTGCCCCCCCCCGTCAGAAATTCCCGCGTACGCCACTGCACCCATGTAACAATATTTACATCACTAATGCGATTATATCTGACACAGCCCTGTTATACAGAATCAGCTTACTCTGTCAATGCCTAAAGTTGCGGTTCGTTTTTGTGTCCAGTAGAAGTTGCCCACTTTCTGTGCTTACAATTATTCTGAAATTTTAACAAACTAAATTTCAAGAATTATTATTCTGAGCAACTACCTGTAATGTATCCTGAGCACATCACACATTCGAACACTAATATGTTGCTGAGCAGGAATGTTTATGCAATTTCTTGTAAGTCTTAGCGTCCTAAAGTTGCTTTGAATTACATTTTCGATGAAGTAAATTTATTTACCCCGCAAAATAGTTCATAAGTAAATCAGAACCAAAAAGTAACCAAGCCACCGCCACATTGTTTTGTCCTAAATAAAGTGGTTTAAAAAGCTAAGAAATTCAAACTTTTGTACTGTAATTATTCTAAAGTTTATTTTATTCTCGTTTTTCAAATAGTCGTTTACAAAGCGCTTGTTCAGCTTTTTTGCCTCATTTTTTAAATTTTTATATAAAGGTGCTAATATGTATAAAGTACTTTAAAGTACTATAAAGGTACATAAAGGTACTTATAAGTATGGTATTAACTCTAATAAGTTCTTTTCTGAAGTGACAATATTTACATAAAAGTATCGTATTTCTTCTAATAAGGTTCCATAAAACTTTAGCTTTTAACACCCCGCCCCAAATACTAAAAATTTTAGGTCGATCTCGAGATTTTTGGGTGGAAATCCAAAATGGGAAAAGTGGAGTGATGGCCAACGATTTTTTCAACTTTTTCAAAAAAAAATTATTAGACTTTTTACGATATGTTATATTTTTCAAAAAGAGTTTACTGAAAAAAAACTTATTTTAAGATATAATGAGTTTATAGAATACAGAATTCAAGCTAACTAAAAAAGTTATAATTGAAAAATTCTAATAATTTTTTTGAAAAAGTTGAAAAAATCGGTGGACTTTTTGCAAACGTCGTTCCGCAAACGACTATGCGGGAATTCAACTTTCCTGCTGTTTTTTATGTTTTTCAGAAAAACTTTTTCTTGAGTTGTCAAAATGCTTGAGCAGAATATTTCGAGCGTACCGTATTCACTCTATTAACTCCCCATGGGGAGTGATTTTTCAACCCCTGAAAAAAATCAGAAAATTTCGTTGTCGATTTTTGAGATTTTCGGGTGCTCAGCATCAGTTTGAAAACTGGAATTAGCATGGAAAAACGACAAATAATTAAATTCCTGCATTTTTTCCGTTCGCAAAAGCAGAAAACATCTCACGAACAAACTAGATACAGTCGACTCTCGATATAACGGTCACCTAAAAGTTCGTTCCCACCTAGGGTCCGACACTTTTTTACGCTAGAATTCAGAAGTGTTGTAAAAGTTATGTTTCATGTTTACACAACTTACTATGCCCATCATTTCGGCTCGTCCTAAGCGAAAACAGTGCCGGTAGAAAAAGTCATCGTGGATCACCTCTTCAAGACTAAAAAAGTATAAATAGTACTTAAATTTAGGAAAAACCCAAGACTTACGGTGTAGTTGCTTCTTCATTAAGTAAGAGGGTGTTCCACTGGTCCCTGACAACCCAGTCAATTAGGCACTGGGAATCATCTTGTCCTTCTTGAGCATCTTCATTGAATTGACCAGCAAAATCAGGTGAGATACTCTTAAATGCCGCAACACATCGATGTATTCCACCCAGTCATAATCATCGCTACTGAAGAAATCGCGCATCTTTTTTCGTTGATTTCAGTGTCTTCTGGAAAGTTTTGCAGGTAGATCCACTAAATCAGCAACTTTTATCTTTCGAAAAAAATGATTTTAAAAATTACGTTACGAATGGCCACATACAGGTCCATCTCGTTTTCTTTGACGCACAGCGTGTCACTAGCAGCAGAAAGTATTTTTGAGCACCAATAAAGACTAAAAAGGATTTTTTAAAGGGCATGCCTGTGCGTTTCAAAATTATGGTGAGGCCAAACATTTTCTTTGAGTTGTTCCATTTTTCACTAGTTTTGCGTCAACTTTAATATTGATGACCTTATACTAATTTTAAACCAGTCAGAAATCTTGAAGAATATGAATAAGAACGCATGTGAAAATTGATGGAAATAAAGGAGCTGCAGTTCCCGCCTTTTCTCCGTTTCGTAAACGGGTATGCCCCTTTAATGTATTTTATGCGCAACGGTAGGGTGCAATTTGGTCGTTTAACTTAAAATCTGTTTGAAATGAAACCTAGACCGGACATTAATCAAGCATCTGCAAGAACTACAAAAATTTGTCGGGCGACGATAATTAATAATTGATTTTCCTGCGCTGTCTAAGTTCTCTTCTTGTTTCATAATTTCGCTCTCAAAATTTGCGAACAAGGAACATAATGGATCTAGTGAAAAATGCGTTTCCATTTCTCATCTTAGTCCCCCTGCTGTTTTTTAATCATAATGTGGTTATCCGACATTTGGGCGCCACGACATTTGCGCGCCGACATTTGCGCGCCAGAATACATTTTCATATCTGGACTTCAAGTGAACCACCAGATCAGTACCACCAAATCACCAATGTTTGGGTGGCAGCAATTCACCCTCCGATAAACTTACCCTCTAAATTTTTGAGGTTACAAGTTCGAATCATGGTGGTATAAGACATCATATTTCTTAAAAACAGTCAAAGTCGACCATTACGACCTAGGGCGTCCAGGTGGTTCTGAGGTCGTTTGCCACACGTCGTACTCAGTCCTCAGGGAGTAGTACTCAGGTAGCGGTACCTAATGCCGAGGTAGTGGATGGATCGATATATCTGGTATATGAATACTAGTGGAGAGGTTGAAATAAGCGAGTTAACGGTTTTGATCCACTCAATCCATATTTTTTTTGTTTTGGTCCACTCAAAGTCCACTCAATCCACACCTGTGGCAATTTTTTCCCCATATTTTTTATTTTTTTTCCCATATTTTTATTTTTTTTTTGCTCCAATAATCTCAAGATAATTTTTAGATAAAGAACTACCATTTGAGCAGTTTTACCAAGACTCATAAAATACCTTATCAAATGGCATTTTACTAATATCAAAATTTTCTTTCGAATGCTCGTATCAGTGCTAAAAACAGGTTTTGACACTCGAAAAGCATAAAAATAATTTCACACCGAATGTACGACCAATCGACTCGGTTAGTGCGTTTTGAAGGGCCGTGATTGTCTACAGCAACAAGTTTCGAGTGGTTGAATTGGCGAGGGACAGCCTTTTTACTTCAAAAATGTCAGAGTTTTTTTTTGAACTATAAAGTGATTAAAATACCGATAAACTATTCATTCACTATTCAATAGTACAAAGCCAAACCTGAGTTTTTTAAGAAACTGAATATTTAAGCAATATCGCCACAAATTTCTCTTCATAAACTCCAAGGCTTCATTCAGCTTTTCAGAAAATCCATAAGTATCAGCTAGTTTCAGACACAGCAAAACATTGTCTTCAGATAAGTAGGAGGAAAGCAGATCTGAACATCTGGTTAGGACACTTGTTAGATTTAGCATAGCTGCAGATGCTACCTTAAAAAGTTATTTATTAGTTTAGGAATTTAAAAATTTTCTGTTAATGGTACCACTCCAGCGATGTGCTCTCTGTCTATCTCGATTTCATTGTTGTACAAAGAGGCAAAAACATTGTTAAGCCCTAAAACAATTTTTTCATAGAATAAGTAAAATTTTCGGCTAAAGTTCAGAATCATAAACGTGCTCAAACTTGCGTTTTTGCCATTTCTAAAGGGTGTTTTACGCTGTGAAAATGATAGATAACATGTATTTTGACTTTTCAGAAAAAAGTTTTTGATCAAAATTTGACTTTTTACCTCGGAGCATTAAGGTAAACCAATCCAAATTTTCTAAGAAGTTTCTGTTGCCGACGAGCATTTTTGAAGTCTTCACTTTTTTCGCATTCTGTTTTTAATGTTTTTGCAGAGTGGGCGTCACTTTGTCGTCCAAATATTTTAAAAGGAAATTTCTGCTATTTTGGCTGTTTTACCATATGTTCTAAAACAAGGGCCATGCGAAAAGATCAAGACTATTGCTTTTTTTCATAATCACTATCAGCTCTACCAATACATATTTTAAAATTTTGGTTGAGCACCCAAATTTTGAGATCATTCCCAAAAATCTATTTTTGAGGGTTTGAAAATTAAAATTTTTAGAGAAAATTTATACAAATAAATTAGCAATGAATTTTTACTGTTAAAATTTTACCTGTAAAGCAAATATTTGTATCAATCACTTCCAGAGTGTATTCATTCTCATGTGAATCGCTCCAGTTGCCTTGAAAAAGGGCTCGAAAGTATTCGCATTGTTCCAAATATACTTTGTGCAGTCGCCAGGTATTTCCAAGAGCGTTTATGACTACATCAGAATCTGCAGCAAAACAAAACCTAATTAACTACCATACAAAACATTCAAAACCCACTTTTACTTTCCAAAAATAGTTTCTGATGCACATATCTAGGTGTATCCAACTTGAACACTTTTGCAGCATTGTCATCTCCATCTGACACATCTGCATTTTCATTATTTCCAGAAGAATAGGGTCTTTTTCTAGATGTATTGTTAGCAGTAGCCCTGCTACATTGACGATTGCACAGCCGCTAGTGCTTGGCCCAATAGGGTCTATAAATGTGGAAGAGGACGAGGAAGAATCAAGATCCTCATCTTTGCCTAGAACGCTGCCCATTTGCTTGATAGTATTTTTTGTTCTAAAAATGTAAACTAATTTATTCAAAACCTTGGCAGCTAACAAATTTTCTGTCAACTTTTAGTTGTTTTTACGCTTTTATGCTCATTCGAGGAATTTTTTTACATTGACTCAACCTAACATGATTGATAATACGCGAAAGTTTTAATTTCACAGGGTGATTCAACGTATTTTCTTCTTTTGAAATGACCAATACTTTTTTCTAAGTCATTTTTCAAATTTCTGTTTCGTATTCTGTTACATTTTTTCGATTTTTCTCGCGGACAATATTTTTTGGTAGGTAATGTCAAAAAAACGATTTTTGTTTAATTTTACCCGGTTTTATTTCTGATCTGTGAAGGGTCTCTATGTGGTTAAGGAACAAACCAGAAGGGGTCAATCTGTAAAACAGAAATTTCAAAAAGACCTGGAAAAAACTTATTGGCTATTTCAAAATGGGGAATTTCTCGATACACCTTGCATGTCCCCGCTAATTTTCCTTCGAATTTGAACTTACTGTCAAATTTTGAATTATTTACGATACAAAAAAAGATTTGAAAAAAGTAATACCGTACTTTCTCTGATAGCTCACCCATCTCTATTAACTCAGGGAGGCTGAAAAATAATTCCTACGGTGAGCTCTCAGAGAAAATGCGGTATTTAAAATTTAACAGTGGACTCTGAATGGAATAGATTTTTCGTATGCAAATCAACCATTCCACGCAAATCAGTTGTCAGAAAATTTTCTTTCTAAATAATTTAACGCAAAATTATCTTTCACAAAATCATGTACGCAAATATTTGCGACCTTTCATACCAATGACACCTCCTATACTAAAATGACCACTCAAGAAAAAACTTTTTCGTAAAAAATCTCGAGCTCCAGTACTGCCTCAAGCATACTATCTTCTACATATTGTTAACCAACCTATCTAAAAACCCTTCAAATAATGCTATTTCTCGTATTCTCTGCTCCACACAGCTGATTGTCCGAGCAAACAAGTGCAAATCAACTGACCACTCCAACCAGAAATACTGCGAGCTGCCAAATATTAGGGCGCAAATGTGTTTTGAATTGGCGCACAAATGTGTTTGTAGCTTGTAATCTAATCTTCAGACATATTTGTGTTTTGATTTGAGAGAATAATTCTCTCGAATATTTTCTTGGTCTTCTTCTTATTTCTGGCGCAATGGATAAGAAAGAGGAGATTTTAGGCGAAAACCAGCAGGATTTGCCAGCAGTTGAAGCCGGTATTACAGCTATTCCAGTGTCCGACGATGAGGATGATGAGCAACAGCAAGAAGCAGTGGTCGCCAGCAATGGTCACTTGGAGAGTTCTCAGCCTGAGAATGGTTTGAATCCAGAGGTTGCTGCTACTACTGCTGATGTTGGTTTGGATAATTCGCAGTCGGAGGAGCCAGTTGGATCGGACATTAGCAGCAAGGACGGGAACAGGCCAATTTACAGGATGTAAGTAATGTAATGGAGGTGGAGCCAGATGCAGTCAGTGATGTGGATGAGTCTTTGCCGGTGCCTGAGCAAATGAACGTGATAGACGAAATTTCTGTGGCACATGAAATGAATCATGTAAGAAATTTAAGATGTCTTTTTGTGAAGTGAAGTCAAAGTAAAGTTTGACTTAAGGTTTGAAAATGAAAAAATATTTTTTTTTTCAAACTACGATGTGGCCTTAGTTCTCTAAAGCGAAATTTTCCAAAAAAACTTGCTCAGAAAATTCTCAAATTAGTAAGAGATACTGTAGAAAAAGTACTAAACAATCATCTGAAAATACTTTGAAAAGTAATTGGTCGCCCGTGTTTTAGCTTAAAGAACCATTGCTGTTTACGGCCACGAGTTCAGTATGTTTTAGTTGGTAAGGACAGCTTTTTCACTCCGAAAATGCACAAAAAAAAATTATCGCTATTTTTAATCACTTTATAGTTCAAAAAAATTCGTGAAATTTTGGAGTAAAAAAGGGACAATAATTTTTTCTCCGACTAATTTCACTTCCGACTAAAACACTTTTTCTCCGACTAAATACTTTTTTCCGACTAATTTTTTTTCTCCGATTAATTTCTCGTTTGTTTATATGACCCTTAAATAAGGTCTCCAATTCAATTCTCGGCTGTATTGAGCCACGTAACAGAAAGAAAGACAAGAAAATCGGTCATAAATCGGTAAAACCCAGTTTAAAACATGCCTCACAAAAGGGTAGCTTATTCTACGTATAACAGCCCACAAAAAGCTGTCCTTCACCGATGTAAACACACGAAACTCGTTGCCGTATACTGCATTAGTCCTTTGATTTGCGAAAAAAATTTGCATCAAAAAAGCCTGACCTGACTTCAGTCATAAAAATTAGTAGGATAAATATTAAAATGCCTCTTTTGGCTAAAAAGTGTCTGAAAACCTCTTCAACGAGTTAAAAGAGGACGACTTGAATTGGTCGGTGAGTTTGAGACGATATACCACCGATTGGATATAAAAACTGATTGGATACACCGGTTGGATACATTGATGATTGGATACATTAAATTACTAAATTTTGCCTAAGTAGTGGGATCGGATATAACAAACTCCTTTTTAGCCATATCAACCCATAGTAATTGGTACTATCCCTATCTAGAATTTATGTAGCACCTATTTTGGAACTACAGTGGTGTTTTTAGGTTAACACTAATATACTTAAGGCTTAGGCGAAGCCTTAGGCGTAGGGTAGGCCAACGTACGTTAGTGCGGACTCAAACGTGTTTTTTGAACTATAAATAAATTCGTAGAATGTTTGAGTCTGTCCAAATGTAGAGTTGGCTATCCCGCCCCAGAAATTGAATCATAAAAATGTGAAATAACAAGTCGGGAATTAAAACTGTTTCCAATCGGTGTATCCGATCGTCAATGTATCCAATCGGTGTATCCAATCAGTTTTTGTATCCACTCGTCAGGCGTCTGTTTGAGATAGTAAGTCACAACTCTATTGTAATGTCTAAGGCATTCAAAATAAGGCATTTTTCAACAAACTGAGGCACTTTTCAATAAATGAGGCAATTTTAATTAGGGATGGTGGATGGCCTATTCCGGGCGGGACGAAAAACCCCAAAGCCTTCCGGACGGGATGAGACGTCCCAACCCATTAAAGGAGGAGACTATTTCCTTAGGGTAATTTGGTATTCTTATTTTTAAACATGTTAACATCTTTTTGAACTAAGCCTAAGCAAATTCTGTATAACATGAGTTAATTATGTTTTTTATC
Organism: Ditylenchus dipsaci; assembly: GCA_004194705.1. NCBI lineage: Eukaryota > Metazoa > Nematoda > Chromadorea > Rhabditida > Anguinidae > Ditylenchus > Ditylenchus dipsaci. The sequence goes on along the minus strand of SADC01000001.1, from coordinate 329,370 downwards.
GTTACAAAGCCTTCAAAAACTAAAATATCTCCAAAATCACCTCAGTTGTACTGTAACTTACTCCTTCTCTACACCACGAATTTCAATATTTTACCCCCTCAAATGTTCAACGTCTGTTTTTATCAAATTTTTAGAATTTTTCCTTCAGTAATGAGTAGCTTCCGGATCTCTGCTTTTTATTGAGCTATAAACTCATGTAATACCATTTCATCAAGTTTTAGAGAAATGAAGTGATGAATGAAGTGATTTTGGGGATATTTTAGTCTTTGAAGGCTTTGTGACGATGAAAAAACCCATAATTTAACTCATGTTATTCAGAATTTGCTTAGTCTTAGTTCAAAAGTTCAAAAAGATGTTAAAATATTTCAAAATAGGAATGATAAATAATCCCTGAGGAAGTAGTCTCCTCCTTTAATATACAGTCGACACTCTATAGAGATTCCAATTTTGCCCATCCTTTTTTAGAAATTACATACTTTCCAATTTTCACCCGCAACGCTCTATATAAGAACCCCTTTTTAAGATTTGCGGGTATCTTACGCGGGTGAAAATGGCAAAACTATATAACTTCTCAAAACGATCGGTAAAATCGGAATTCTTGCGATATTTCCGACTAGACTGACAAATCACATATGACAAAACATTTCTGAAATGAGGTTAAAAAAATTGTCGGACCCTAGGTGGGAACGAACTTTCGGGAGGTATCTTATATAAAGCGTCGGCTGTTCAGGAAAAATCATCCCGTGACAAGACACACTCAAACATTTTTGCGGGGCGGGAAAAACCTCTAAAAGCCACCCGGGACTGGATGGGGCGTCGCGACCGTCATCCATCCTTACTTTTTAATTCTTTTCTAAAAAAAATTTAAAAATTATGTAAGCCCCGTGTGGGGATCGAACCCACGGCCATTAGGTAACTGTTAGGGGTAAAAGCCTAACGCTCTGCCACTGAGCTAACGAGGCCCTGTTAACTAGCCGACATATGTAAGTTATAAAGTATTTTTATGTTTTATGAGACTTCAAAACGCCACTAAATTCACGTAAACTAAAAAAGCGACAGCCAGCATGATAAAAAAAATTACCAATTAGTCGATTAGACATTCCCAAAACCCCTGAAGCGTTTTTTATAGTTTTGAAGGTTTCCTCTGATAAGACTTCTTTTTAGCCAGAAAATTGACTACTGCGAATAGTTAGAGCTATTCATATTCCTCACCCAGATTATTCAACAGTCGAAAACTCAAATAAAAATCATTATTTAGGTACATAAGAATTCTTTAGAACTTCTCTATCTCGGGATACTAACGCAAAAAGTCAAATCTTGGACAAATCTTGATTTCAAATTTAGTGTTTTTTAGTCTAAGTTTTTCCGTAAGTTCGTCTAAACTTCTTTAAAATCCATCAGCGTGATAGCACGGGTACCTAACCAAATAAGATACTCATGAGCCCCGGGTTTCAATTACATGTTCCATATAATTGGGTCCGGCAAAACACGGGTATTAGGCTAAAACAATTTATCTACCCACGTGCAACCATATCCATAGGCAGTAAAAAAACTTTAATCTTATTTCCAGTACATGAAAGTCAATTCAATCAACTGGCTGGAGCTGTCTGACAAAGAGGAGATGTGGGCCGTTTGTGATGCTATTAGTGCTGCTCATAGTGGTGATAATTTAAGCTTTCTCCTTCCAAAACAAAACAAGCACCTTATAAATTCCTTCTTTTTGTTCAGGTCTGCCAGACTCGTTGCTTAAAGAAGCTTTCCTCCACCTGCTCCAGGGTCATCTTAACAAAACTCCTAAGCAAAAACACTCAAACAGCTACTTGCGCATTCACTTGGAAGGTCTGCTGAGGTAGGATTTATAAAATCTTTTGAGAGCTTATTGCAAAATTATCCGACCATTTTTGTAGGATCTGGAACCTAGAGGTCAAGTCAGACAAGCCCACCGACAGAGCCACCAAATTTATTGCTGCACCAGCTGCCTATTCTCCTCCAGTTGTGGTATGCGATATACACGTTTTCATTTAAGCCGAACCGGGCTTTAAGCTCCACCCACCTCTTTTCGCCTATAGTTCGTTCACTGGCTATACTTTTTGCCTTTTTTCGTATTAGTTTTTGAAGATACAATCAACGCTAGATATAATAAACATCGACCCTACTAGCGAATACCCCCCCCCCAACGATTGACGTTTTTCTTTGAATTTTGTTGTAATTTTCCAAATTTTGTTTGCCTAGTATGTAGCCCTGAACCTTAGCTTTTTAAGACTTTAAAGGCGGTTTGTAACCAATAAGAGCGTTTTGTTTAGAATTTCACGCTGAACAAGATAGCCGAAAAAAATTCTCTCAAGAAGTGCTACTAGCGGTTCGTTTCAGAGATCCATTGTATGAAATCGGAGAGTTCCGGGTCGTTTCAGTTATTTGATTGTATTTTTTTATACGAGAGCAATTTAGCGCACCTGAAGCAATTATCTGGTGCAGAATTAAACGAGCTTTCGAAAGAATACAAGGTCACTTGGGTCAGCGGCCGTATAACATGCGAAATATTAGCATTTTCAGAAAAATTTATAAAATACCAAATTCAGTTCCTTTTAATGCTAATATTTCGCATGTTATACGGCCGCTGAATCTCTACATTTTTCAATTTACTCAGAAGAGCTTTATAGCTCATTAGAAGGCCAAGATCTAGAGTAACAGGATGAAACAAAACGAATTTGAAAAAATTAAAACAAAATCAAAAGGAAAATATCGAAATAAAATTTACTGGTGAAATTCAGACTTTTGAGGGCACAATTCAATTTGAGGCTTTTGTGATTGAACTTCACATTAATTTCGTAGCGTAATGGTATTTGAAAGTGATAACGAAAAAGTCAATGTTCCAGAGAAGCTCAGAGCTTATTCGACAGATTTTCAATTAAAGGTCTTCAAGCGAAAAGTGAAAGGAGCAAGTAAGAATTAGCCAAAGCTGTGTAAAAGATGCACAAACAACAATTACGGCTAATTTCGTTTTCCTTATGGTTATGATTTTTTGATCTTTATACCATTGAAATGGTTTCAACCACATTTGATAAAAGGCTTGAAAAATGAAAGTAAAAATTAAAAAAACTTTGATGGATATGAACTTCGGTTCCTTTAATTTTTTTACCCCAATCCATTGCAATATGGAGTGTGCTAGTCTTTGGCCGCGAAGCGTCCATATACCCTTGGTATTGTCATGGTGCACTTGGGGTGTTGTCGTATCCAAACCACCTGGATAGTATTTAAATCACCTGGGTAGTATCCAAAAAACCTAGACAGTATTCTTTGCATCCATAGGTGTTCGAACCATCAACCTCGGTTTTGAGAAAATTTCGCGTGAATTTAAATTTTTTAGTCAAACCAAGTGGTCGTCCACTTGGAGTATTTTTTTTACTTTTTCGGTTTCTAAAACCTGCTTTCTGAACTAAATTGGGCATGCTAAAGATGGTTTAATAGTGGTAAAACGCCATTTTCTCGGGTGCTTTTCGAGTTTTGGTAAAATCGAGTTTTATTAAAATCAATTGTATCGCAATACTCGAAAAATACCATACAAAACCTTATTTCACTATTATCAAACCATCTTCAGCATGTCCGAATCAGTCCAAAAAACAGGTTTTGGAACATGAAAAACGTAAGAAAATTTTTGATACAAGTGGATGACTATTTGGTTTTGTTGTACCCAGGTAGTCTGGATTTCTATTTCCTGGACTAATCCGGACACGTTGAAGACGGTTCGATAATAGTAAAATAAGGTTTTGTAGGGTATTTTTTGAGTATTGGCAAATAATTGGTTTTACCCAAACTGGATTTTACCAAAACTCAAAAAATACCCTACAAAACGGCATTTTACCACTATCAAACCATTTTCAGCATGCTCGAATCAATCCAGAAAACAGGTTTTGGAACATGAAAATCGTAAAAAAAGTTTTTGATCTAAGTGGACGACCACTTGGTTTGGTTGGTTCAGACTAAAAAATTCAAATTCCCGTGAAATTTTCACTGAAAGTAAGAGTGAAAGTAAGACTGAGAGGCAACTTTTTCCTTGTGGGCACACACTGAGAGTGAGAGTGCAAGTCAGAATGAGAGTGAGAATGAAGGGAAAATCCGCTACCGTATTTCCTCTAATAGGCCGCCGGGCGGCTTATTTTTCGATCATCCCCTAGGGAGGCGGCTTATTAGAGTAGGGGCGGCTTATTGGAAGGGGGCGGTTTGTTTTCAACCGATAGGCGCCGCAAAAGTTCACGTCACGTTTCTCAGAAACTGGCGCCGGCGAAATTTGGACATGAAGCACCTTGCCCATACAATTATCCATAGAATATTTTATCAATCTTAACACTTAACATAACATCCCCCTAGGGTCGTACACTCCAATAACAAACTCCGTTAAATTACACCCCCATGTAACATACTTCTCGATATAAAATACCCTTAGGGTCGGTCCAAGGGGGTATGTTATAACGAGGTTCGACTGTAGCGATAACTTATCGACATGTTATATGTACAAAAATCGCCGGAATCTCCTCTTTCAAACGAGTGAAGTTCTGAATTTAGGGTATTCCGAGCAAAAACAAATTTCCATCGAAACATTGATTTAATTAATTTTATGATTTTCTTTGCGACTGTCACTTGACACTCTAAAGGCCTTTTATTTTCGTAATTGAAACATTTTCCGGTGCAGTTTTTCTTGCTCTGTGGAATGGTATGGACTGTTTATTTAAAAAAACGGCCTTATCATACTTAATTGTGCAAACTTAAGTACCACCAAAACAAACAAAGCTAGATTCAAGTCTTTTGCGAACAAATTTGTACTTTGAATTGACTTGAAAAGCCGCAAGGTGTACGTAAAATGGCCCTCTAGAGGGGCGGCTTATTAGAGGGGGGCGGCTTATTTTTCAATGACCCCCTAGGGAGGTGGCTTGTTAGAGGGGGCGGCCTATTAGAGGAAATACGGTAATTGAATACGAGGCTTTACTGAAATGAGTCTAATTACTCTCTTCATCAGGTTGCTGTCCACGATTTCCTAAGTTGGCTATAAGTTTAGTTTATGTTTCTCAGTGCCAAGTTTTCGGTGCCGAGTTTTCCCTACTCCCAAAGACCTAAGATTGGACAGACTGTCAGTCTTTTGTCATTAACTTTTTTGATGATACGTCAAAAAATTAACTTATGGAAAACAAACATTATTTTTTTGTCAAGCTTTGGAGAAGGACAAATTTTTTTCGCTATTCTGAGGCTAGTCTTTATTATTCATACGTGTTATTCCTAGGGTGTATCTACAAACAAACACAGGCCAAGAGCCGGTGAACGAAATATAGGTGGAAATGGTTCCAAAAATTGTGCCGATTTCAGACGGTCATAACTTTCCAGGTGGTTGAAGGTCAAACCAAAGTGGCGACCAAGCAATAATTAGAGGTTTTTCTCAACACTATCTATCAAATTCATTTAAAGCTCAAAACAAGTCGATCTCGGAAAATGAAATTTCTAGATTGTGTCAAGAAAAAAAATTGGCCTAATTTCTGGGCCGACCTTATATTAGGTCGTGTCAAAAGTTCGGTCGTTTTATTTCAAAAGCAATATTTGTGGCGTTGTGTTTTTACCATAGATTTTTTTAACATTTTCAAAAGTTTACCACTCATTTTGTAGCTGAGAATCTTGGCTACAAAACGAGTGGTAAGCTTTTGAAAAATGTTAAAAAAATCTATGGTAAAAACACAACGCCACAAATATTGCTTTTGAAATAAAACGACCGAACTTTTGACACGACCTAATATTTAAAATAAGTAGGCCATATCTGCAGAATAGCCTATCATTTCCAATATTTTTTAAACTATTTATTAAATTACAGAAAAGACGCCGAGGAAATGGTCAGAGAAAGCGTGCCATAAAATCGTTGATGGGAGTAGGCGAAATATTGCAGCAAGCCCAGCTCAAATTTGCCACAGAGGAGGGGAATTGGATGGTAAGTCTACTTCTATTTTTGAAATGTATTCTAAAGGGTCATCCTTTTTTGAGTGGATGAAGACGAGCACGGCACCATTTGCATAGGTGGTCAGGAACTAAGCTTTGAGAGTTGGGCTCAACTCAACAAAATCAAGGAGTCTGATATAGTGCACAGTTCGGTGGTGCCACCCAGACAAAAGAGGTATATTTATCGCTTTTTCTAAAATCCGAAAACGCAGAAGTCACATTTAAGATTTTTTCTGCTTTTTTTGTCGAAAACATTCTAAAACATCAAAAGTATGTCCATAGCATTTGTCTCTTGGACAGCACCCAAGTGCACCCACTCCCAAAGAATTTGAGCTTTCTGAGCCTAAAAATGCTTAGAGAACCAATACTCTTCGGGGAGGGGGTCGTAATTGAGGTTTTACAGGTCTCTTGCCTAGCAAGAGATCAATGACCTAGCTATGAAATAAAAGTGGTAAAGAAATAAAAGTGGTGAAAAATTAAAAAAGTGGTCATCCATGCCGGGAGTCGAACCCGGGCCGGGTGGGTGAAAGCCACCAATCCTAACCGTTAGACCACATGGGACCGATACACAACCAAATATCCTTTTTCATGTTCTAATAGTATACGATGAAACAAATGTAGACTAAGCTTTGGCTGAGGGAAGCCTTATCATTTGTATTAACTTGAGGTTGTCTTGTCTTGTGTTGAGAAATCAAAATCAATAATAATGAAAGAAAAGACTTACGAACGAAACCCAACTCGTATAGATCCCAACTCGTATAGCCCAGCTCGTATAGGTCCAACTCGTATAACCCAACTCTTATAGGTCCCAACTCGTATAGCCCAACTCGTACAGGTATCAATTCGTACAGATACTATTATATATATATTATTAGGCTGTATGTGAATTTCTCCACCAAATTGTGAAATTCTCCACCAAATTAATTAAATTCCCCACAAATTCAAATTCGTTCTAAAAATAGTGAATTTCCCCACCGAAATTGTGAAATTCCACACAAATTTTTTATTTCATTGTCTGTGCTATTTATCGTGTATAAAAGTCGAGCATTGTCTCTTTCTTCGTTCATGGAAGGCAGTTCTAGTAATTATGCCGCCGGAATTTCTGTTTCTCATGTTATCATCACATGTTCGAAAAATCGACTGGGCGAATCAGAATTCCGGTCAGATGGGCTTAATCGCTCAGAATTCCAGGTTTAGGATGATTTTGAGTGGTTCAGGGTGGAGTTCTGAGCGATTAAAAAAGTTTACACTCCTTAGAAAAGTTTACACCCCCAAAAAACCAACTTTCATGGGCTTCTGGCCATTCCGGGTGAGATTCTAAGCAATCCAAGTCATTTTCAGGCTAAAAAATTTGAATTCTTGCAAAATTATGCAAAATTTGGTTGTTCTTAGACAGAAAAAGGCATAAATAATTTTTTTAAAAATTTGGTGGGGAAATTCACTATTTTTAGAACAAATTTGAATTTGGTGGGGAATTTAATTAATTTGGTGGAGAATTTCACACTTTTGGTGGGGAAATTCAATTTGATCCATTATTATTATATTACTATATTATCATATTACATTTTAAATGACCGTCATTAGCTTAAGAATTTAAATGATAACTATTTAGGCCGAGACCGCAGCACTCCAAACACCACCATGAAAGCCAAATACAAGTCAAGGAAATCGAAGAGCCCAAAAGATCAAGTCCCCTAAGCCTGAGGTTTTTGCTTTCGTTTTTCCATGCCCTTACCCACACTCTATTGCAGAAAGACGAGGGTGAGATAAGCAGTGAGAGCGAGTCCAGTCGGAGTTCCTGTTCCTCTAGCTCTTCCGAAGATGGAGACAGGGCGATAGCGAGGCAGCCAGAGGCAGACGGCGCAAGCGCAGGGTCAAGGAGCGACGCAAGGCACCCACCAGTGTGAACAACATGAACCAGATGTTTTCCAAGTTCTACCAATTCCGCTTTCAAATCGCCCAAAATCTCAGTTTGCAGCAGAAAGCCTCTTTTTTGGATCTCATCAAAGTCGGTGACTCAGCTTTTTATGGTCATAACAAAACTTCGCAGCAAAATCTCGTAATTTTGCATCAAATTCTCGTAGTTTTGCAGCACATTTATGTTTTTTCTAGTGAATTTTTCAAATTTTTTAAAAAAGTAATAACATCATCATGTAGACCTGCCATTATAGTTTCTAACGACGCGTGGTTGACTGCACCATCTTGCAAAAGTAGAACAAAAATAAATAAAAGCATGGATATTATAAAAAAATTTGATCTATACTTTTCTTGTTTGTTCCACATTTTTCAAAGATGTTGCAATATATGATATTTGTTAGAACTAGAAACTTAGGTATTCGTGAAGGGGTATAGTATTCGTGAAAAAGAAAATAACGAATAAATAATAACTTGCTGCAAAATTGCGAGATTTTACTGCAAAATTCCGTTATGCTCATTTTTTATCTTAAATTATAAGATATTTTTGCAGCAGAGCAACGGTGCATCAGTGCAGCCAGACAACAGCAGCAAATGACCCAATTTATGGCTAGTTTCGTGGGCGCTACGCAATCCATGAAGTAGTAGCAGTTGTTGGTTTGAGATTGTGTAGAGGCATATTGTGAACAAATTTGATTGTTATTTTAATTGTTTGTTTTGGTAGTAAAGACTGCTATAAACAACATATTGACGAGCAAATAAGGATTGGCAATACAGATTGCAAAAAATTAAAAAAACATTGAAAGGGTCAAATCTGGGCGTTACGAGCAGGGTGACCAACTAAACTTTTAATTTCCGGCATTTTTTGCCAGGCTTGGGGGGTGGCGGTGGGCGCTTATTTTTCGATCATAAATTTGAAGTAATTTACTACTCCAACAATGAAAGTTTTATCCTATTTTCAAATTTTTTATGATTTTTGGGCAGAATTTTTAGACCAATTATTTGTCCAGGGCAGCCAAATTAAAGGGAGGGGAACTTTATAAATGCATCGCCTAGGTCACAGGTTCGACTACCACGGCTGCACACCATATATTTTATCTTCTTTATTAACAATTTTGTGTAAAAATTATCTTCGGGCTCTTGATTATCCGACAAGACCATCAACGCAGGGTTTCACACCTAGTGTAGCTTATTTGTAGGCTAAAAAATAGGCTAGAGCTCCGATAATTGATGGTTTTGAGGGTTTCCTTTGACTGATTTAATTGAAATTTTCTGAATTTTTTCGCAAGTCACACGTTTCATTTACAGAAATGTAGCCAAGATTATGAGCTTTCATTGGCGGCAATTGGAGTAGGGGCTGCAATTATAGAGAATACGGTATATTAAAAATCCGGGCAAAAAATAGGGCAAATCCGTAAAATGCCCAGAAAACCGGAATAGTTGGTCACCCTGGTTACGAGGTCACTCGTTACTAAAGGGGGAGAATAGCAGTGTTTTCATCTTATGTTTGTTTTTTGGGCACACGATACTTTTTCCGATTACAGCCCACCTAATTTTTTTAAAATTTGCAATGAAAAATCGATTTTAATCCTGTATTTTTGTATACTTTATTTTCGTTTTTAGTTTGATTTTTCGTTCGATCATAAAAATTAAAACGGAGAAAGAGAAGGTTGAAAATATGCCTTGATCCTCACTATTCTACAAATGTACAGGGTGGCGCAAGAAATTCGGCCGATTTCAAGCGGCCATAACTTTTTTCCAGATCGAATTCAAAATTCTGTAAACGCCATTCGATTCAGAAAAAATATACATTTTGTTTCGTATATAATGTCAAAAACACGATTTTTGCTTGGTCCCCCGTGTGGTTTTGGTCCTGCTCATCCAGAGGCTATCCCCAGACGGGACCCAAAACACAGGAGGGACCAAGCAAAAATCGTGTTTTTGACATTATATACGAAACAAAATGTATATTTTTTTCTGAATCGAATGGCGTTTACAGAATTTTGAAATTCGATCTGGAAAAAAAGTTATGCCGCTTGAAATCGGCCGAATTTCTTGCGCCACCCTGTATTTAACAAGCTTTTAAGGTGTGAGGCATGTTATCAGGCAGTAAAAAAAAAATATTTTTTGGATCCCCGAGAATTGGAAAATTTTGAGGTCAATCTCGAGATTTTTGGGTGCTCAGCCATAATCTAAAAACCTGGAATTGCATAAGCTTTTGGAACTCCAGAAAATGCGAAAAACAACCCTGTAAAATATTAACTCTGCCCTGAGATACATACCCTCAAAGGTTAGGGGGGAGGGTCTTATATTAGAGGAATACGGTATTACCCTTTACAAAGGTGGAACTAACATAATGATCCTACTTATGATCCTACATAATGATCCTACTTCCCGTGATTAACCGTAGAAAGGGTTTATTGACTTCAATCTGGTCATGTCACATTTGTGGGCCTCGGTTTAACTCACAAAAAGCACGTTTAAAAAAACATTAAGATAATCTAGGAAGATAATAGGATATAATTTTTTTGGTGCAAAAAGGATCTGTTTTGGTGCTAATTTACTTTTTTGCGCAAATTTGGTTTTACTGTTTTCTGTTTCATTTTTTAACTTTAAAAAAAATGAAAACACCATCTGGCAGCCTTGCAATTCTAGTTTCTAATGAAGTATTATTTACTGCAATATCGCTTGAAGAAGTATTACAACAAGATAAAAGTATGAACCAAATCATTTTTCTTGGCTTGCTTTATACTTCTACCTTTTTGTGCTACATTTTACAAAGATATTGCAGTAAATTCGATCTCGTTAGAAACTAAAATCGCAGAACTAAGGGGTGAGTAGGCGAAATCCGGACTGAGTGAAAAGAAGTATTTGTCATCTATTTATCTCAAATTAATATAAGATGCCCCCCTTCACAAAAAAATCAGAATTTGCTTAAAGGCGAAGAGATTTTAAAAAATTCGGAATACAACTTGAGGAAATGTTTACCCGCTCAGATCCCCCAGCTTCTCGAAATTTTTTTCAACCATCGTGCTCAGCGTGAAAGTCTGCAAAAAAAGACGTAGTTTGGTACGCACAGCCTTTCCCGTGCTAGATAATACTGGGTTCTATTAGGTTGTTTTAAAAGTTCGCGGGGTCTCAATTTTGATCTAAAGTTTAATTCAGGTATCAGTGCTTTCAAGTTGTCTTAGCACCATCTTGTAGCGCAATCCACGAGCTAAAAATATCATTTTACAGAATAATTTTCTAAATCTGAGTGTTGAGATATGGATTTTTGAAAAAATGGTGTCCTTAAAAATGACGAAAGTCTTAAAAAGATGAAAAAAAGCTTGTTTTGTTTTTCAAAAGGCCATATCTCAACACTCACATTTAAAACACATTCAAATTCAAACTTTTTATAAAAACCACAGTGTGGTCACGTGGTGCAGAAACGGCTAGCTTAACATGCCCTTTCTAGGGTTAAAAATTACAAACTTATTAATATACGCTAGTGACCAGAACCTTTGCCCTTTTACATTTAACTTTCTTTAGCTTTCCAATATGTTTCCTATTTGTTTGTTAGTTCGGGCCTGTCTTTCTCTTATATTCGGCTTTTTCAAATCCCAGTTTACTGCTGCTACAAACAAGGCAGAAAACAGATCAATCTTGTGCATTTGGTGCTTGGCACGAGTCCAAAGGCCATATCCATTAAACATAGCCTCCAATTCAACCATCCATCTCCTCATTTGCAACTAGGCAACCAGAATCCAGGACTTGCCCTTTCTATCTGGATTAAGGGGGCATTAACCCCCTGCCCCCCGCTCAATGTCAACAACATATAGTAGCATCCAGGGCTAACCATAAAGTGTTGCCTGAAGTATACCAACCAAAACACTATGGCCTGCCAACTGACTCTATCGCCCCTAATTACTGTGCTCACCCTACTTTGTGTATATTTTGGGTGCAAATAAAACTTTTATAACTAGTGGTACCCATCGGTTCAATTCCACATCGAGCAAGCAACTTTTTATGTGGCTAAATGTAATATGAATATAAAAGTGAACTGAGTAATTTGGCCTGGAATATTTGAATTTTGGCTCAGAGTATAACCTGTCTTGCATGAAATATGGGTACAGGTCAATTCATCGATGCAAACAGTCATCGACAGTGAAATAAGTTTTCACTGTCGATGACTGTTGCATCGATGAATTGACCTGTACCCTGAATATTGGTTTTCTCACCTTATGTAACTACTTTTGCAAATTTGATCCAAAATTGACAATTTCGTAAAGAAAAGGCTTTGTTAAGTGATTTTTGTACCAGACGCATCTAACACATCATATGTGTTCCTTCATTTGAACCAGTAAAATATCATATCAAAATATATTCAGGGAGCTGAGGTAAGCTTTAAAGTAGGTCAATGGTGCCGCTTTCTAGCTGGTTCTACTCAAAATAGCTATATCTCAGCTTCCTCAAACTTTTTGATCGAATCTCAACGATTTCTGATTTGGAAGACATTTTGATACAACAACGTATTTTAAGATCTTTTTGTCAATTACACTTATATAAATAAAGGGCGTTTAATGTCGTTTTGCTCTTTGTTAGGCATGTTCCGGGCACTTTTTTTTAAAAATTTTTGCACATGTCTCGAGTAACTTTCACGGGGAGTATGGAAAAATTTTTTTTAGCTCAAATTTTTTTTCCCAATTTTTCAGGGCAAAAAATTTTTTTTTTCTTTCGAATTTTTGAGGGTGTTCCGAAAATTTTTCGGAGCTGGGCTGAGCAAAAGGGCACATCTACAGAATGTCAGCTTTCAAACAAAAAAAAATTTGGGTCGAAATGATAAGCGGAAATTAAAAATGCCAATGTGACAAGATTGCAAATTGTGCGAAAAATGGCCAAAAAAGGGCCTAAGTTTTGAGCCTAAAAATTGGGTTATTTTTCGAAACTTTCTTTTATATTTTTACATATGAAACTTAACGAAATTGGCAAATTTTATTGCAGGCTATCTCCGATAGCCCCTACCCAAATTTCAAGGGCTTCAAAACGGTAATAAATTTTGAAAATTAAGGTTGAGCCAACATTTAGAAAAATTGAGGTTTTCGCCAGAACACAGGATTTTTTTGCCAAATTTGGTCTGTGAATTGAGTTTGAAATAATCGTGGTTGGTCTCGCACGGAATTGAAAAAAATTGTTGTATTAATAAACTAATATTGCTATTGTATGTAAAATCGTACCAGGAATCGGGTTTGTTAAGACCAAAATCGCGATTTCACCTGCCAATATCCCGAAACCTGGGGTGGATACCACCTGACCAGGTGGACTTTCAGGTGGGCCAGCTGGAGACCAGCTGGATGGTCTAAAAATAAAAAAAATTTAAAATTTTGAAAACAAACCATGCTTTCTTATGTAAAATCGTGCGGGAAATTGTGTTTCTCGAGACAAAATTCACGATTTCTCACAACAAAACCCCAAAACCTGGGTAGGTACCACCTGGCCAAGTGGGTGTCCAGGTAGATGGTTCTCAAAATAAAAATTTTTTAGAATGGAATAAACCATGCCATCGTATTTAAAATGGTGTGGGGAATTGCGTTTGTTAAGACAAATTTTACGATTTCTCACACCAAAACCCCAAAACCTGGGTAGGTAGCACCTGGCCAAGTGGGTGTCCAGGTGGATGGCCCTAAAAATGAAAATTTTTTAAAAATAGAAACAAACCATGCCATCGTATTCAAAATGATGTGGGGAATTGCGTTTGTTATGACAAATTTTACGATTTCTCACACCAAAACCCCAAAACCTGGTAGGTAGCACCTGGCCAGGTGGGTATCCAGGTGGGTGACTTTAAAAATAATTTTTTTTAAATAGAAAGAAACCATGCTATTGTATGTGAAATCGTGTAGGGAATCGGGTTTGTTAAGACCAAATTCTCAATTTTCCCCAAACAAACCCGAAAATCAGGGTGGTAGCACCTGGCCAGGTTGGTATCCAAATGGATGGCCCTAAAATAAATTTTAAAAGAAAGAGAAACAAACCATGCCATGATACGTGAAATTGTGTAGGGAATCGGGTTTGTTAAGTACAAATTCCTAATTTTCCCCAAACAAACCCCAAAATCTGGGTAGGTAACACCTGACCAGGTAGGTATCCAGGTGGATGGCCCCGAAAATAAAAAAAATTTGAAAAATAGAAAAAGACATGCCATCATATGCAAAATCGTTATGATCGTAAAAAAGCGCATCATAAATTATAGGAATATGAAAGCGTTTTTTGTAAAATTTGGCGCTTTAAAGCGGCATCTAGCATCAGTAGGACGCGCTTGCGCGTTTAGATACAACAAAACCAATTAACGTGAGAATTAATTCTTTTTTGAAGTTTTTTTTACAAATTACTGCTGGTCTACCTAGTTACCTATATAGAAAAAAACTCATTTAACTGCAAACCTCCCTTTGTTAGGTATGTTCCGGGGCACTTTTTTGAAAATTTTGCACATTTGTCTCGAGTAACTTTTCACGGGAGTATGGAAAAAATTTTTTTTAGCCTAACTTTTTTTTCCATTTTTCAAGGCAAAAAAATTTTTTTCTTTTAAATTTTTGGTAGGGGTGTTCCGAATTTTTTCGGCAGCTGAGCTGACCAAAAGGGCAAATCTACAGCACTAAGCATCAACAAAAAAAAATTTGGGTCGATATGATGAGCCAAAAAAGCTGTAGTTTGATACAAGCGAGCAAATTGGCGAAGAAATGGTTAAAATCATCCTAATTTTTTGGGGTGAAAATTGGGCTATTTTCGAAACTTTCTTTTTATATTTTTACATATGAAACTTAAACGAATTGGCAGATTTTATTGCAGCTATCTCCGATAGCCCTACCCAAATTTCAAGGGCTTCAAAACGGTAATAATTTTGAAAATTGAGGTGTTGCCAACATTTAGAAAAATTGAGGTTTTCGCCAGAAACACAGGATTTTTGCCAAATTTGGTCCTGTGAATTGATTTGAAAAATCGTGTTGGTCTCGGACGGATTTCAAAAAATATTGTTGTATTAATAAACTAATATTGCCTATGTATGTAAAATCGTACAGGATTCGGGTTTGTTAAGACCAAAAATCGCGATTTCCCTGCCAATATCCGAAACCTGTGGTGGATACCACCTGACCAGGTGGATGTTTCAGGTGGGCCAGCTGGAGACCAGCTGATGGCCTAAAAATAAAAAACTTTTTTAATTTTTTAAAAACAAAACCATGCTTTTCTTATGCAAAATCGTGCGGAAATGTGTTTCTCGAGCTAAATTCACGATTTCTCACACCAAAAACCCAAAACCTGGTAGGTAGCACCTGGCCAGGGGGGGTATCCAGTGTGGGTGGCCCTAAAAAATTTTTTCTAAAAATAGAAAACAAACCATGCCATCGTATTTAAAATGATGTGGGGACCATTTGCGTTTGTTAGACAAATTTTACGATTTCTTACACCAACCCAAACCTGGGTAAGGTAGCAACTGGCCAGGTGGGTATTCTAGGTGGGGGCCTAAAAAATTTTTTTTCAAAAAATAGAAACTAACCATGCATCGTATTTAAAATCGTGTAGGGTTATCGGTTTGTTAAGACCGAATCCCAATTTTCCCCAGAACAACCCCAAAATCTGGGTAGATAACCACCTGCCAAGTAGGTATCCAGGTGGGTGGCCCTAAAAAATATTTTTTTTTCAAAAAAGAGAAACATACCATGCTTTTATATGTGAAATCGATGTGAAATAATGGTTTGTCAGACCAATTCCCACTTTCCCCAAGCAAACCTTAAAATCTGGGTCGGTAGCATCTGGCCAGGTAGGTATCCAGCGGGTGCCCTAAAAATAATTTTTTTAATAGAAAAAAACCATGGCTATCGTATTGTAAAAATCGTGTGTAGGGAATCGGGTTGTTAAGACCGAATTCCCAATGTCCCCAAAACAAAACCAAATCGGGTAGGTACCCCTGGCCAAGTAGGTATCCAGGTGGATGGCCCTAAAAAATAAAATTTAAAAAAAAGAGAAACAAACCATGCCATGATATGTAAAAGTGTGTCGGAATTGATTGGGTATGATATGCCACCTGGTTAGATTCTTTGAAAATGGGTGTAATTTCCCAGCTGGGTAGATGTTTCTGAAAGTTTGGGATATACCCCAGCCTAAGTTAGAATGTTCTGGAAATGGCGATATATCCCGGCTGGGCGGATATCCTTGAAAACAGCATTTGAGATCCCGGCTGGAATTGGATGTCCTAAAAGTGGCAGGAGATCCCGAGCTGGGTGGATGTCCTGAAAATGAGCATGAGATCACGGGTGGGGTTAGATGTCCTTGAACAACGCATGAGATCCCGAGCTGGGTGGATGTCCTGAAGTGGGCATGATATCCCGAAACTGGGTTGGATGTCCTGAAAATGGCATGAGATCCCGGGCTGGGTTGGATGTCGTAAAAAGTGGGCATGAGATTCCTGGACTGGGATTGGATGGCTTGCAAATGGGCATAAGATCCCGAACTGGGTTGATATCCTGAAAATGGGCATGAGATCCCAGATCCGACCCGGACTGGGGTGGATGTTTTTGAAAATAGACATGAAATCCCGGGCTCGGTTGCATGTCTTGAAAATATGCATATGATCCCGGGCTGAGTTAAATTTTTAAAGTCTCACTTCAAAATGATGTTTGATGTACCCACGTTATCTAAGAAATTTATATGTTGTAAAAAATGTGTTAAAACATATTCAAATAGTACGCGGTTAATTGTTCAATTAAAAGCTTTTTTTATGTAAAATTTTGGCCGCTTTAAGCGGCCATCTAGCACCAGTACGACGCGCGTAGCGCGTTTAAAATCCTACAAAGTTTTTAAGTTAAAATAAGTTGAAATTTTTTGTATTTTGTCAGAATATATATGCTCCTGGGCTCCCCTAGTTACCCTTATAGAAAAAACTCATTTAACTGCAAACCTCTTTGTTAGGTATGTTCCGGGCACTTTTTTTGAAAATTTTTGCACATGTCTCGAGCAACTTTCACGGGGAGTATGGAAAAATTTTTTTTAGCCTAACTTTTTTTTCCAATTTTTCAGGGTGAAAATTTTTTTTTCTTTTTGATTTTTTGGGGGTGTTCCGAAATTTTTTCGGAGCTGAGCTGACTAAAAGGGCAAATCTACACATGTCAGCTATCGAATAAAAAAAAGATTGGATCGAAATAATGAGCCAAAAAAGCTGTAGGTTGGATACAAGCGAGCAAATTGTGCGAAAAATGGTCTAAAATCAGCCTAATTTTTTGGGGTAAAAATTGGGCGATTTTTCGAAACTTTCTTTTATATTTACATATGAAACTTAACGAAATTGGCAGATTTTATTGCAGGCTATCTCCGATAGCCCCTACCCAAATTTCAAGGCTTCAAACGGTAATAAATTTTAAAATTGAGGTGTTGCCAACATTCAGAAAAATTGAGGTTTTCGCCAGAACACAGGATTTTTTTGCCAAATTTGGTCTGTGAATGAGTTTGAAATAATCGTGGTTGGTCTCGCACGGAATTGAAAAAATATTGTTGTATTAATAAACTAATATTGCTATTGTATGTAAAATCGTACCAGGAATCGGGTTTGTTAAGACCAAAATCGCGATTTCACCTGCCAATATCCGAAACCCGGGTGGATACCACCTGACCAGGTGGACTTTCAGGTGGGCCAGCTGGAGACCAGCTGGATGGCCTAAAAATAAAAACTTTTTTAAATTTTAAAAACAACCGTGCTTTCTTATGTAAAATAGTGCGGGAAATTGTGTTTGTTAAGACTAAATTCACGATTTCTCACACCAAAACCCCAAAACCTGGGTAGGTAGCACCTGGCAAGTGGGTGTCCAGGTGGGTGGCTTGAAAATCAATTTTTTTTAAATCCGCAAACAAACCATGCTATAGTATGTGAAATCGTGTGAGGAATCGGGTTTGTTAAGACAAATTCCGTGATTTTTCACACGGAAACCCAAAACCTGGGTAGGTAGCACCTGGCCAGGTGGGTGTCCAGGTAGATGGTCCTCAAAATAATTTTTTTTTAAAAATAGAAAGAAACCATGCCATCGTATTTAAATGATGTGGGGAATTGCGTTTGTTAAGACAAATTTTACGATTTCTTTCACCAAAACCCCAAAACCTGGGTAGGTAGCACTGCCAGGTGGGTATCCAGGTGGGTGGCCCTAAAATTTTTTTTTCAAAAAATAGAAACAAAGCATGCCATCGTATTTAAAATGATGTGGGGAATTGCGTTTGTTAAGACAAATTTTACGATTTCTTACACCAAAACCCAAAACCTGGGTAGGTAGCACCTGGCCAGGTGGGTATCCAGGTGGGTGGCCCTAAAATAATTTTTTTTAAATAGAAAGAAACCTTGCTATCGTATGTAAAATCGTGTAGGGAATCGGGTTTGTTAATACCGAGTTCCCAATTTTCCCAAACAAACCCAAAATCTGGGTAGGTAACACCTGACCAGGTAGGTATCCAGGTGGATGGCCCTAAAAATAAAATTTAAAAAAAAAGAGAAACAAACCATGCCATGATATGTAAAATTGTGTCGGAATTGATTGGGTATGATATGCCACACTGGTTAGATGTCTTGAAAATGGGTGTAATTTCCCAGGCTGGGTTAGATGTTCTGAAAGTTGGGATATACCCAGCCTAAGTTAGATGTCCTGAAAGTGGGCATGATATTTCGGGCTGGGCTGGATATCCTTGAAAACAGCATGAGATCCCGGGCTGGATTGGATGTCCTGAAAATATGCATGAGATCCCGAGCTGGGTTGATGTCCTGAAAATGGACATGAGATCCCGGGCTGGGTTGGATGTCTTGAAAGTGGGCATGAGATCCGAGCTGGGTTGGATCTCCTGAAGTGGGCATGAGATCCCGAACTGGGTTGGATGTCCTGAAAATGGGCATGAGATCCCGGGCTGGATTAGATGTCCTTGAAAACAGCATGAGATCCCGAGCTGGGTTGGATGTCCTGAAAGTGGGCATGAGATCCCGAACTGGGTTGCTTATAATGTTGTAAAAATGTGTTTAAAACAATATTCAAATAGTACGCGGTTAATTGTTCAATAAAAAGCTTTTTTTATTGTAAAATTTTGGCCGCTTTAAGCGGCCATCTAGCACCAGTACGACGCGCGTAGCGCGTTTAAAATCCTACAAAGTTTTTAAGTTAAAATAATTGAAATTTTTTGTATTTTGTCGAAATATATATGCTCCTGGGCCTCCCTAGTTTCGCATCAATACAACAAAAAATACAACTATCTAACATAACCGTAAATACTCTATTAAGTACCCACTCTCTAATAACTACCCACCCCTCGTTTTTTTGACTAGGACTTCAGAGTTAGAGACGTTTTTGATTAGCACTTTCAAGATTTTTTAGGAGTTGAGAATAATTACCCATGGGTACTTAATAGAGCATTTACGGTAAGGAGGAAAAGTAAAGGAGGAAGGGGGGCTGAGAGCTGTAAAGGAGATAGTCCCGATACGAAAGGATTAATCCTTTTGTGTTCTTTAAATTTGGTGTTAGAGCCATATTCTGTCTACAACTCGGTGTTGCGATTCCAGACAAACTTGTGCAGAATGGAAAGTTGGACCAGCACTATCAATATCAGAATTTGTGAATTCCTTCAAAAAATGCCTTAAAAATTTAAATGGAAAACTCCATCAAAACGAGTTAATTATTTTTGTGTTATATTTCGATTTCAAAGTTTTTTTAAAGAATTAAGGAATTGTGATATTAAAGATGCTATTCCAACTTTTAATTCTGCACATGTTTGTCTGGAAACACAATACCGAGTTTTCGACATCAAAACACATCAAAAAAAGAGCTCCGGTGTGGGTCGGATTTGAGTCCAAATCGATTTGGATGCCTTTGTCTTCGCAGCGGCAGTTACAGATGAAATTTGATGGTTTTGTCGTGCATATCCGGTTGTCGGAAAAGTCCTGCATTGAGAACGAAGGGATTAGTACTTTCTGGTGGTTTTAAAAATATATGTACTTACAGTGAACTGGCGATTTAGTGTACTCTCGATCTAATGTACAGCTGACGCCGGTCCCAATGGTTTACACTGAATCGGGAGCGCATTGCATAAAAAACACAACAGACTTTTTGTTCAGTTTTTGAATCAAAATTTGGATGAAAAAATTACAAATAAATTCTTTTATAGGTTTTAAATATTTGTCACCATTTCTATTAGGAAAGTTTGAAACTCATCAAACAAAATTTGTTGATTTTTTCAAAAGTATAAGCGGTTTTTTACTGTGTCATCGTGTCCACCCCTGCCGAATTAAAATTAAATCGGATGAAATAGAATCAATAGGGTTGGTGACCCGCCATTTGTTTTCAACTTTTTCAGTCGAAAGTCGAAAATTTCCGACTTTCCAGTCGGCCCACCGAGTTGAAAATTTAGACCTCTCAGATCTAAAATTCTAGTCTTTTGCCCGCCCTACCAACCAGTTACCAGTGGAAATGCCCAATAACTTTTCCAAACAAAGCTATATTTTGCTCTGTACTCATGTACATAACTTATATCTCAGTCAGAAACAATCTCGATACCACAGAAATCCCGGAGACCGGTCTAAGGGGCTTTTCTATTAAGGTACTCACATAGTAAGAGCTTTATTAGTTTGCATGTAGCTAGTGTGAGAATGAAAATCTTTGGTGTCCTCGCCTTTTGTGGTCACCGTATTTTCTCTAATTATAGACCTGGGTCTATAATTTTTCAACCTCCCGAAAATTGGAAAATTTCGAGGTCGATCTTGAGATTTTCGGGTGATCGACCGAAATCTAAAACCGGCATCGGCAGAGCACCTGGGAGTAAGAAAACGCAAAAAAGATATTTACAAAATGTTACTCTGCGCCGAAATACAGACCCTCAAAGTCGAGGGGGTCTATAATTAGAGACGGGTCTATAATTAGAGAAAATACGGCATGTTTACGGGCATGCCCTTCTGATAAAAAAAACACATTTTTTATCAATGCTGATTTATGAAACTGATCTTTTAAGATTCTGGCGAGAAGGTGACTCTAGGTATGTTTTATGCTACACTGCAGTTTCAGGGTTTAAAAACGGCATTTTTAGGTATCACAGCTCTGCTATCGACTACTGTGTTTCTGATGTTGGTGGCTGAAGGTATGCTGCACTTATTTAGTCGGGGCCACATCTTTTTAATTTTTCGTTAATCATGTTTATACGACTTCTAAGTAATTTTTATATGCTTAAACGATAAAAAAAGCTATTTTCTGACATTTTTCACACAAAAAATAGCGAAATTCGATTTTTTGCCTTGGTCCCCCAGGGCAATCTTACCTAAAAAGGTACCTGGATACCCCAAAAAGATGGAGTAACTGGGTTGTTAACTGGGGCCTACCGCATAAAAAACAATAATAAAATAAATTACAGGTATGCCACCTACTTCTGAGGCATTACCTCTGATCGGTATCATCATCAAACCCGAAACCAATAACTACACACTAAACATTTTTAGGGATTTACTACGGTGTGACCATCTTTATTGTGTCTCTAACCACTGAATGACTGTATTTACCCTAAATGTGCACCATCATGGCCAGCATGGCAAACCAGTGCCTGAACTAGTTCAAAGATTAGCCTTTGACTATGCAGCAAGACTTATGTTCATCAAGATAGAGCAATACCACTCAATCAACGACCATGTGGAGTATTTTTATTCTCACAGCAGCACAAATGTGTCCAGAAGTATGAGTGCTGCCACAGTCACTGGACATTTCACTGAATTATTCGGCGGCACGGGTGGTTAGTAAAAAAAATTAACAGTCAGAATGGTCAGTAACATACCCATTTTTAGATCTGATGGCTACTAACCAACTAAGAGTGTGTACACCGACCAGAAGAGGAGTGTCTTCCGACATACCATACAGGTCATATAACAACAATGCCTTGCTCAGTAAAACCACCTCCAGTGGACGGCCGATCAGTGGGTCACAAAAGTCTCCGTCTGATTATAGGGGTTCCAACAAAAATTGAAAAAGGTAGGTCATTTTCGAAAAAAAAATAATTAGCGACCATATGGCCACAATGGCACGATTTTCGGACGATTTTGGGCAATTTGGGCAATTAACCCAAAGCTGGCCAACAAAATCTCAAGAACACACTGAAATTGGGTCATGGGGAAACTTTTGAAAAATCAATTATTAT
Source organism: Ditylenchus dipsaci (assembly GCA_004194705.1). Classification (NCBI taxonomy): domain Eukaryota; kingdom Metazoa; phylum Nematoda; class Chromadorea; order Rhabditida; family Anguinidae; genus Ditylenchus; species Ditylenchus dipsaci. The sequence goes on along the minus strand of SADC01000001.1, from coordinate 307,305 downwards.
TTTGAAAAAAATCTTAGGCACCCCCGTCCCTCAGCTCAATGTCTTTCAAAAGCAAGCGGGTGAGTTTTTCGGACGATTCCCTGTCCTCCTCGTCCCTGCCTCCTAACGGCATCCCACTGTTAGTGCTGCTCCAGTTACTCTACAAGCACTCAGGTACCGAGCAACGAGCAAGAAGGTAGCTACTACTACAGCTGATAACTTGCCACCCACCAAAGCAATTCAAACCACTAGTTTCACTACCGACCGACCACAACAGTCAACCCAAGAACAAAAACCAGGAGAAGAAGATAAGAAGGCACCAATTTGTGGAGGCGAAAGTGAAAGTGAGAGTGCTAGCAATGAACAATTGACCTGTGGCAAAGCAGCTGTGGCAACTAAGAAACCAGCTGTTTTTCTGACTACATCATCTCCTCTGACCCCTTATAGCAGTCCAGCCAAGACAGTTAATGTGGTGGCTGGAGATGGTGAGCCTTCTTGTTCAGCAGACATCAGAGTGGTTGGCAGTGGTCAGCAGCAGCAGAGATGCGCCAGTCTGTCCCAGCTTACAGACCCATGGACAATGTGTCGCCCATAGATGTGTTTGAAAGTGAATTTCTGAGAGTGCTCGCTAAAGTTCATGCAACTATTGAGAGGTAGCTTTTTTCGGAAGATATAGAAAGGTCACAAACTATTGCCACGTTCAGCTTGAAATCGAAGTTTTTTAATATCTTTCGGTCAAAATTATTTTGTTAGCATTACGCTACATTAGCAGTATACACGGATATACCAGCGCATTATGGTGAAAAAAGGGAGGATCAGCAGTGCTTTACTATCTTAATTTTTTTATAACCGATTTACTTGAGCCAACAAGAGTTTTCTATAAAATTATCGAGGCGAGGCCTTTATTTCGAGGATTCACCTCGAAATTAAGGATTGAAGCAGGAGGTGAGTACTCGAAAAATTTTGAGGTCCAAGTTAAAGCGAAACTTTGAAACTAGAAGTGTTTTCGGGAAAAAAAGCCTTCATTGCGAAAATCTGAGGTCTCAACAATCTTAGTTTTCAAAAGCACTCCAAGGTCAGCAATATCAGATTTAGCCAGGACACTGAAACGTACTTTATATATTCTTTATTTGAGACCCGAAATCTTTATAATTTTTGAGATTTGACGTCAAAATCTTTATTTTTGTTATTAAAACCAAATAAGCACTGGATAAAATGGCACTTTCACAAAAAATGACCAATTTCCTTTTTTCATGAAAATATCCTTTATTTAAAAGTTTTGAGTTCGGAACCCTAGGTTTAACGAAAAACTAGTAAAAACAGTTCAAACGAAATTTGCTGGTCTTACCCTTTTTTGCACTGTAATGTATGCCCCCTTAATGCCCCCTCTGGTATGCCCCCTTAATAGACCATGCTCTTGGGTGCATCGGCATGCGCAAAATTTTTAATTGGCGGGGGACACTTCTCTTTTCTCGCACTGTACTTTTTGGAGTTTTGGCGAACGACTTGGTCGACTTAGACGGCGAATTTTTCCCCGATTTTAATTTACATACTCCTTTGCAACCTTACACACAAAATGTAGCCCTGCTTCTTGCTGTCCTTTTCAGCATACGGTTGTATAAAATAATGTAAATTGAAATCGCAAAAAATCTCAGTTCCTAGTACGCATCATTTTGGCTAGTTTCCTTTAATTTTGGTAGTCATTGCCAAAAATCGCAAAATTGAGGCAGTTGATGACAGCAAAGCAGTGCTGGAAACGGTTGCAATCGATTACTCGATGATTTTTGGACCTAAAAGTCAAAAAACTTACTAAAAAGTAAATTAAAACACCCCCAGAGGGACTAGAACTTTCGACAAAAGGCGATGCGTATATAAAGTTTATGCCACCCCTCTTTCCCTTTAAATCTGTCTAGCGTAAATAGCTTCTATCTTGCTAACTTTTTCGCCGGCTCTGGGTTAATTAATTTTCAAGCAAATCCTCCTTGATCTTCAAGCAAAATTGATCTTTAAAGGACTATGGTTTTTGAGCGCAGTGGCATGTGCAAAATTTGCATTAGCGGGGGACACTTCTTTCGTCTCGCATTGTACTCTTTGGAGTTATGACGAACAACTCCAAAGAGTACAATGCGAGACGAAAGAGAAGTGTCCCCTGCCAATTCAAATTTTGCGCATGTCGCTGCGCGCAAAGAGCATGGTCCTTTAAAAGATTATCGATACTTTTTTAATACCAAACTCGAATTAAAGTCAAGCATTGTAAACAATAAAAACTAGTCTGCACTAAATCAACACGGTAAAGGCTGACCATAACGACGATCCACCCTTGCCTGACTAACTTTCTTGTAGTTTGAATTGATTAATAACTGTTAGATGTGATTTTAATTTTTTCTTTTGCCTACTAATAATTTTTGAAGTGTTGCAGGAATGAGATGCGACTGGCAGAAAAGGACAGAAGGAATGCTATGAAGCTAGAGTGGCAACAAGTGGCTCTTGTGCTCGACCGCTTCTTCTTTTACCTTTTTGTGACAATAACGGTCGTGTCTTCTCTTAGTATTATCTACCAACGACAGATTTGATATGATCTTAGCAGAAGTTTCAAAATATAACTGATTTTCAAAATACTTTGGAAATCTGTTAAATTTTATTCTGAATAGTGCGTAGACGCTTGAGTTTTGGTAAAAAAAGGTAAAAAATTCAGCGTTCTGTTTTGGTTGTTTAGAAAAAAAACGACTAAGTTTGTGTTAAGATGGCCTATGCATTCAAAACTCTAATTTTTATTGGTGGCCTTATTTTGTAATAAATCAGTTATATTATTGCTTTTTATTAGCACAGAGGCAACTAAACAAAAGTCGTTTTTTTGACATAACGCAATCAACCCTTAATTTAACGTCACCCCTGGGGACCGGCCTTAGGGTGACGTTAAATCGAGGGTGACATAAAATCGATGTTTTAGAACAAATGGCCTGTGACGTTTAATTGAGGATTTATTAAAATTAACATATAATCAAACAATTATGTTTTTATATAGCCAACCCAACAGCCAAATACCATAAACAATATTCAACTGTTGAGCTAAAAGAAACTAGCGGTTACTAAAAACTTCAAGTATATTGCAATTTAGAACAATTTTTTAACATACCATAAATGTTCAATAGAGCTCTCAGGGGCTCTATCTCTCGATCCCGAAAAAATTGGAAAAATTTTCGGTCGATCTCGAGACTTTCAGGTGCTCAACCAAAATCTGAAAAGCAGAATCAGTAGAGCTCATGGGAGTTAAGAAAATGCAATAAACAGATTTGCAAAATGTTGACTCTGCTCCGATATAAAGACCCTTAAAATTAAGAGGGTGGTCTCTATTAGGGGGGGGGAGCTCTATTAGAAGATTTGCGGTATTCATGTACATATCAAGCATAATATCCGTGTGGTCATCCGCTACTTTTTTAGCGTGTTTTTTTGGCGCGCCGGATAAACGAGGTGCAGGATAACTGAGGGCTCTTATCCTTTTTTAGACTAAGGTGCTGGTTAATCGAGGTTTTCATATATTCATGTAAAAAACGTTTATTGATAAGCAATTTGTCAATTAACAACACAATTCATAACAATTAATGAAAAAGTTCACAAAAATTAGTGAAAATAATTGGTCAGTTTTTTTAGATTGTTTTTCGACTAATTTTAATTTTACTAATTTTAAGGGGTTAAAAGTGCGTTTGAAACTATATAGCTTAGTTTCCAACAAAACAAGGCCTAGAATTTAATTTTAGGTATAGTTTTGTTAGAAACCAAGTTGAAGAATTCGTACGTAAATCCAACGATAAAGAAAAAAATTTGAATTGGCGGGGGACATCGTTGTCGGAGACGGCAATGGCCCTTTAAAAAGGCATACCTACGCTAATAAGAGGTGTTGCCCAGGAATTCCAAAACATTTTCCCAATCGTTGAACTTTTATACGGGTTTTTAAACTTGGTTTCTGACAAAACAAGCCTATAATTAAATTATCCATAAAGTTAGATCATCGATTGGCGTTGAAAGAGCCCTGTGACCAGCCGGAAATCGAAGTTCACCAGCCGCAAGTGGTCGATGATGCTTTGGACTGCGTCGATTTAGAAGAAGTCGATGGGAAGAAGAAGTACCCCACCTTTGTTCAGCATCAGTGGACTAGAGAAGATGCTCATTTGCTGCCGTTAAAGCCAAAACTTCGAACTATCTTTTTGTTGAAAACCGATCTGCTACTGTAGGGAAAATTATAAAAGAGCAGCCGAGGGTGACGTTAAATCGGGGATGACGTTAAATCGGGGGTTGACTGTATGACATGGAGATGAATTGTCCGTGTACCATGTGGGTGAGCGCATCTAAACTAAAAGCCCGCAAGCCCCCTGCGCCACTGAAGGGGCAGTTAAGAAAGAAGAGCTACGCGTCGCGTTTTTGTCCATCTTCGTCATCGAGGTCTTGGGTACGCGCAAATCGGGCAGCTATTCGGAGAGGCAAGGCAAACACTCAGCAATGTGTTTCATCGATTCGAATAGACTGGTGCTACCAAGAATTCGCAATAGTTATTCTTTCTAATGTCTTGTTTGCTGTTTTTCATGCTCATGAGTGAATAAAGTTTGCGTTACCGTCTTATGATGGCTATATCGAGGACGTTTCCGGGGCATGCCACCCAAAAATTTGGAAACGGGTCACAACTCGGTTTTGCTGACCGATTGTTTCAATGTTAACGTAATTTTGAATCACTCTGTAATCAATATTGAAGCGTGTAATGCTTGAAAAACTCTTTATTTAAATCAAAGTTAAATCGATGTCGAATAATCAAAAATAGGCAACTTTCAGTTGATCGTGGTTTTTTCGTACATGCAAGACTCAGGGCTTTTTAAAGAGCTATGATTTGTTTCAGTGTAATACTGAAACGAAAATTTGCCAAACTCAGACAATTATAAAGTTTTAAATTTACACTCCGCATTGAAATTGAAATATGCCACTAAATTTTTTAACTTTATTTAGACAAATTAACACTATATTTTGAAAATATGGCAATAAACATTTAATCGAATAAATTAAATGACTGAAAATCTGTCCTAGTTCATCGAAAAGCGGCTAACCACTCAGATTTCCAGCTCAGGGAGTTCCAGTGTCACAGACTCACCGAGCATCTAAAATAGAAACTCAATTAACGGGTGTCACAAAAGGCTTCAATAAATTTTTAGCCAGGGGTGTGTACGGGCCGGCCCGAACCACTTTTTGATACAAAAGTGGGTTCAGGCCTACAAAAAAGTGGGCCCGTGGGCCGGCTCGTGACTAGAGATGATGGCTTGACCTTTTCGATACGGAACGGGACAAAATTTAATTTCGAAAATTTTGTGACGGGACACCGGGACGGCAAGGTCCCATAAAACTCTCCGGGCGGCGGGAATCGTACCGTGCCGTCATTTTTTCAATTTTCAAAATTTTGTAAAAAGGCTAAAAAAACCGAATTTGAATGAAAAATTTTTCGAGACCGGACACCGGGACGGGACAGGTGTCGAAAAATTTCCGGCCGGGATTCCGGGACGGACAATGTTTCAAAATTGGACCGGGCGGGCGGGAATTGTCCCGTCTCGCCATCATCTCTGCTTGTGACACCCCTGGTTTCAGCTTATTTATTAAACGCAACCATGATTATTAAAAGAAACTAAAGTACAGTTTCAGTGGATTCTAGTTTCCTAGTTCAACTAAGCTTGTATCCTTTTTTGATGCGCTTTTGGTATAACCTTTTGAAAAAAGATCTCCGAAAAATAAATAGGTGAACCCAATGTTCAAACAAATGCCAGTACTGACACATTCAAAAATCTGATGTGAGTCTTATAATTCTTTTAGAGCAAAAAAAATTCAAATTTAATATTTTTTAGCTAAGAGCTTCATCGGCCGCACTCTCCTATTTTAATTTAGATGCACATTTGATATATCAAAATGTTGATATAAAAAATGACTAATATGATAAAAATGACCACATCTATAATGAAAAAGTAAATAGAAGTAATTTACCTTATCTCCTTTAATAGACGGCCTCCCAAAAAGTTAGAAAATATACCCATAAATTAGCTATGCCGCGAAAACTGACTGCGTGTGTCAAAGCAAAGCGGCAGAAGTTTGAAGTCGATTTTCAGGTTGTTATGGATTGGATGAAGGGAAAAAAGCATGAAGTAAAGTATGGATGAAATGAATAAAGAAATTTTGGGTACATTTTCCGACTTTTGAGGAGGGCATTTACTAGATTAAACACGGAATATTAGATTTGAAATTTTTCAATAAAAAAAAACTCTAGATCTGAATCGCCGACATCGTCATTGCGACATCGACATTTCATCGCCATTGTGGGGAGGCTATTAAATTCTGATATCTTGAATGTGCACCAAATAAAAGTAGATAGCACGGCTGAACGAGGTGGCGAAAAGCGAAAAATGTACAGTCAAACCTCGTTATAGTGCGACCACCAAAAGTTCGTTCCAGCCTCGGGTCCGACACTTTTTTGAACTCGATTTTTGAAGATTTTTGTAAGTTCTGTTTTTACAGTTTAGTCCCAAATATCGTCAGGATTCCGATTTTGCCGATCGTTTTTCTGAAAACTAAAATTTTTTCTTCTAAAAAAGTAAAACCTCGATATAGTGCGATCACATTTTGAAAAAGGGTCGCACTATATCGAGGTTTTGCTTTTTTTAAAGAAAAAAATTTAGGTTTTAGAAAAACGATCGGCAAAATCGGAATCCTGACGATATTTGGGACCAGATTGTAAAAACAGAACTTACAAAATCTTCAAAAATCGAGGTAAAAAAAGTGTTGGACCCGAGGCTGGAACGAACTTTTGGGGTCGCACTATAACGAGGTTTGACTGTACTTTGAAACTTCTTATAATCATATTTGTGTTTTGAAAACACGAGCTCGGGTTTATGAAGAAGTTACAATTTCAAATTTGCTACAAAATCATACTCACCCCAAGAGAGAAGGCAATGTTCTCCGCGGAGCAAAAAATCATCCGGTCTCCAGATTGATGAACGTATGGTCCTCTGGCGTCACTGCTACCTTGGACAGGAAGTTTGTCTACAGCAATGCACATACCAATTACTTCGCCAGCTCGATTGCAGACCGCCCCTCCGGAATCACCTGAAAAGGCGATGTGGTGATTTTAACACTGGAGTAATATTTAACCTTTGTCTGAGCCGCTTGTTCCTCTAATATGGCCTTGTGAATTAGGAATGGCTGAAATTACATTGCCGTGCTTTACAGCTAGCACGTTGTTATTGATGCTAATGAGCAGATACTCCGTGCCATCTAAAATTTTTATACAGTCGACTCTCCCAATAACGAACCCCAAAAAGTTCGTTCCCACCTTGGGTCTGACACTTTTTTTAGCATGATTTTTAAATTTTTTCCTGGTTCTGTTTTGACAGTCTGGTCGCAAATATCGTGAGAATTCTGATTTTACCGATCGTTTTTCAGAAATTTTTTAGAAATTTTAGAGGAAAAAATTTTGGATTTCTGAAAAACGATCAGTAAAATCGGAATCCTTACGATATTTCGGACCAGACTGTCAAAACAGAACTAGGAAAAATTTTTTAAAAATCAGGCTAAAAAAGTGTCGGACCCAAGGTGGGAACGAACTTTTTGGGGGTTCGTTAATGGGAGAGTCGACAATAGTACAATTCAACTTTTTTTTCAATAATCCGGCACCTCTGGGGACTGGTTAAAGTTAACGGGTTACCGGGAATGTCGGGTTGATGGTGCGTGATTTATGAATGAAATCCAGAAATATAACATTTTTTTAAATGTAGAACAGCCCTTTCACTGCCCTAAATTCAAATTTTGAACAAATAAGTGCAATGAAATCTTAAAAGGACTGCGGCAAATTCCTGATATCTGAATTCACGGGTCAATTTCGGAATACGCGCCCCACTCAATTTCGGTATAACCACTCTGAAAATTTGGCTTGGTCTCCCAAGCTGATTTTTTTTCGCAATTTTTCTGCTTTTTTCTTTCGAGTTCTACTGATTTTTTTAAGCTTCTCAATTAAAAAAATACAGTAAAAAGCTTCAAAGAAAAAAATTTTGAACAAATAAGTGCAATGAAATCTTAAAAGGACTGCGGCAAAAAAGCGACAATTCATCCTCACTTGGTAAAAACGGACAATTCATCCTCACTCAAGAACGATTCATCTTCACTCGTCGAAAAGGGACGATTCATCCTCACTATCTAAAATGAACGATTCATCCTCACATGGGAAAAAGGGACAATTAATCCTCACTCGATGAAAAAGGACGATTGATCCTCACTTGGTAAAAACGGACGATTCATCCTCACTCAGGAACTATTCATCTACACTCGTCGAAAAGGCACGATTTATCCTCACTTGTGTAAACAGGGCAATTTATCCTCATTTATAAAAAGAAGCTATCCCTTAAAAAGGGGCGAGTTTCGGTCTAAAAGGACAATGCTTTTATAGAGACTGATGATTAAAAGACTGTTGATGTTCGAAGACTGTTTCTCTTTTGAAATAAAATAAATTATTCACCAATCTATCATAAGCGAGTCATTCTCATAATGACGTTACAATGAATGAATGTTACCCTGAATCATCATTATCAGCAAGCAATTTTTGTTTTCACCAAAGAATAACACGGGCTAACAAACAAATTTTTTCAACATTTATTGATCTATCACTATATTGTAAGCTAGCCCTCGAAGATATGCCATAAGACTAGAATCATGATATTGGTGTACTTTTGCCAATATTCTTGAATCTGCTTCATAGTAGACTCTTCGTTTCTTCGGAGCTGCGATTCCTGCTAAGTACTGCATGAAATGCATGTCATGAGATCGTTGTATTCGTTTGAAATCCTGAAGAAGACGGCCAACTGTTGAGTGATCCACACCGAGAGCGTGATGGAGTCGCCGATGAGCAGCCACTGCGCAATTCTTGGTTATATCTTATCTGGCAAAAGTCCTCTCATAACCTTTCCACCAATTAACCGGAAATCTTGAAACATGCTCAGGTGTACTTAAAATCATTACTGCCAATTAAAGAGATTTGTGAGAAAAGACAAGGCGTTTACCGACATAGTTCCGCCTGAACCAATTGAGAACGGGTGCAAGTTCCACAGCTAGGTGCAGTTAAAGTTGAGCAAAGCAGCACCAAATAGCAGTTGGCGTGACAAAAGCGAGTGAGATAATCATTCTTGCGAGGACGGAAAACTAGGGAGAAACTTGACACAAATATTACTGACAACCAGAGCATGCAAGCGAGCCTTGCATTTTTCATTCTTTTCTTCAAACTTTGCGCATCTCCAATATTGCTTAGTACCAGTTCGATTTCGGAAGTGAGAGATAAATTAATGGTCTTCTAAACAGCCTTGTCATGACCTTTCTCTAACTTGATAATCGTTATTGAATCCTGAGCAATAGCATAATTTTTTTAAAGTCGATACCCAAAGAGACCACTAACCAGCCGTTGCTCGTTTTCATATAACGCATCTCTTGCTTGATTGACATCATCTAAATTATTTTAAGCGGCCACGTTTACTACATGGTTGTTTTGCTGTGGCGCTTCAAGAATCGCCAAGACACGTGTAACCTCTCCATAATTGATTTGACCATTTTGCATGAAAGCATCCGCCCTGAAACCATAAATGTGAAATTGCAAGCTAATAAAATCAATGAAAGATCGGAAAAGAAGGGAGCGGATCGTGAAAAGCAATATCCCGAAAATAAAATATATTTCACAATGAACTTTTGCAAATTGAATGGGCCCAATTTGAAATGGCCGATTCTTCTCTTCCCATGAATATAATGTCCAAAATTAAAAATATGGTCAAAACATACAACAAAAAATGCCCTTCAAACTGCAAGAGGTCTAAGAGGTTATTTATTAGTCATTACTGAGCCCAAGGTGTTGGCTTATTAGGGGTGCTCAATTATTGGGGTAAATTCGTTGACTTTTGCGGACAACAAACCGCATGTTTAAGAATTGCCGGATAATCGGGGGTGCCAGGTTACTGGAGTGTCGGGTTATGGAAGTTCGAGGGTACAGTACGATTGACCGTCACCGTTTTGACCATTATTAAAAAGTTCGGAATAACGTATCAGAAAACCCTTCTATTCTCACCTTAGATTCACTTAGATGAGTCGAAAAAAAAGGTGCAACAGAAAGTTATGGCAAAAACAAGTTCACCCTTCATCAATTTTTCAAATAATATTTTGACGTGAAACTTTGTTTCGCTAGGCAAACTTCAGATTCTGACATCAGATTCGTGTTTAGTGAAACAGCTCTTGGAGCTATATTACTTGTCAAATTTCAAATGCGCTCGAGACGAATAAACATTTAAATGTCAGATATTTCAAATTTGAATATTTATTGGTATAGAGCGGATTTGAAATTTGACAAGTACTTTTCAACTCCAAGAGCAGTTTTACATACAAATCGACTATGCTGAACAAATGCTGGTGAAAATTCCGGGTTCGACTGTAGCCTACAAAAAATATTAAAACTAACCAAGAGGTTTCGCCATCACGTGTCCATCCTGTTCGTAGAACCGATCTCCACCCACAGCTTTGAGAATGATCAAGTCAGCGAAGGCATTGACGTGGACCACTTGAGTTGTTACAATATTTTCCGGGCGGTCACTTGCACCAATAAATGGATCGGCTGACTGAGCAGCCGAGTGAAGCCTTACAGAAGAACCCACAGCCAACTGAGAATGCTGAGCGCCGTGCTCTGTAAAAAATGAACTTAAGTTAAATGTAAAAACTAGGGTTGTGGATTAGCCGACCAGTGTTTTTTCAAAAGTCACACCTTAATTTTGTTTTCGGGTTTCAGATGTTTTTGTACCGCTTTGTAGCTGAGATTTTTCCCTATCGATTGAGTGGTCAAACGCTTCACTTAAAAATAATTTTTGACAAAATCATACCAAGTGTGAATTTAAAGTCACCTTTTCACAAAAAAGTGTGATTTTTACACACTAAGTCACACTTGGCGTTATTTTGTCGAAAATTATTTTTGAGTGGGGCGTTTGACCACTCAATCGATAGTGAAATATCTCAGCTATAGAGCGATACAGACACATCTGAAACGCGAAAACAAAATTTCTGATGTGTGAGGCTAACTGTGAGGTGTGACTTTTGATAACGCTGAAGTTGACACCCTATTTCTGAAATAATATTTTTTCTGATGATATTTTTTGGGATAATAGGGTGTCGGCTTATCCAGTTTTTGCTTTTTTTTTGAGAAAAAAAATTAAAATTAGAAAAACAATCAGCGAAATCAGAATCCTTGTAATATTGGGGACTAGACTCTCGAAAATAAATTCACGAAAATCTCCAGGTGCCATGGCATTTCGTCAAAAAGTCAGTTTGTCCGAAATGTAGTTCGTCCAAAGATCAGTTCGTCCAAATTTTTGTTTTCAAAATTTCTGCGGGCATTCAAATTTTATAGTCAGAAAATAACTTTGATCGCTCAGAATACCACCCCGGAGTTGTGAAAAGCCCCTGAAAGGTGGTTTTTTGGGGGTTTACTAAAGGAAGGAGGGTGGGTAAACTTTTTGCAAAAAAGTGATGGCGCGCATCAGAATTTCACGTTGATGATCTAATTTGCTCAGAATCCTTCGCCAAACATTCCGAACCACTCCAAAATATTGCAAACCACTCAAAACACTGGTTTAGAGTAAGGATTCTGAGAAAATCTAAGCCCATCAAAGAGAAATTCTGATACAGTCGAACCTCTTTATAGTGACACCCTTGGGGACTGACCCCTAGGTGTCACTATATCAAGGGTGTCACTATATCGGGTGTCACTATAAAGAGGTTCGACTGTAGACGCAATCGGTTTTTTGCAAAAAGTTTACCCTCCCCACCCCCTTCAGTAAATCCTTCAAAAAACCAACTTTCAGGGGCTTTTCACAACTCCGGGGTGGTATTCTGAGCGATCGAAGTTATTTTCTGACTATAAAAATTTGAATGCCACAAAATGTTTAAAGACAAAAATTTTGGACGAATTGACTTTGGACGAACTGACTTTTGGACAAAATATCTTTGGACGAACTCACTTTTAGACAAAATGCCATTGCACTAACACAATCCAAAACAGGGCTAAAAAAGTGTCGAGCCCTAGGCGGGAACAATCTTTAGGAGGGTGTCGCCTTATTCAGGTTCGACTGTAACTTAGAAAGCTAAAACTCACTGAATGTCACTGCGTACTGCTCGGTGACGGCCACTGCATTGCGCTTGGTGCTGTCCAATTGAGTGTAGTAAAGACGAGGTAAACAAGCATTTTTCCATCCAACATATTCGAAAGATGTCATAGTATGATTAAGGAAGATTTGTAGCTACAAAAAGTGTGTATTAAGTTGCGTACATCAACAATAAAGCTCGAAGAAAAAGAAGCAAAGAAGAGTAATTTAAATGATACACGAACGCGCATAAAAACGGGCAGCGACATACTGCGCCATATCAAATTGCGCCGCCGCAAATTGCGCCACCGCAAATTGCGCCACATTCAAATTGCGCCACCGCGAATTGCGCCGCATTCAAATTGCGCCATTGTGTGGTGTAATGAAACATCTTCATTAAACCTTTTAAAATTCTCGTCTTAACCTGTTTCATGTGCTCTAACCAGTGTTTCCGAAACTAACCCCTACACCTACACCTACCTAACAGTATGCCTACTCTTGAAACATACCCACACCTACACCTACACTTGAAACAAAACATACCCTACACCTACACTAACACCCTAAAACAAAACATACTCTACACCTACACCTACACTTGAAATGAAACATACCCTACACCTACACCTACACTTGAAATAAAACATACACCTACACTAACACCCTAAAACAAAACATACTCTACACCTACACCTACACTTGAAATGAAACATACCCTACACCTACACCTACTGTTTGGCATACTGTTTGCTTTTCGAACTGTTTGTTTGACAAACTGTTTGTTTTCCGTACAGGGTAACTTCTCCGCCCATACCGTATTGTGTCTTTTTCAAGCCTTTTCGCGTGACTTTACATATTTTTCAGAAATATGTATTCTTCTCCATCAATTGGCAAGCAAACGCCGAAACGTCGCCGAGATGCAGTCTGGGAAAAATTCACAGTGGAACAAGATACCGATGGAAAGCAAATCGCCCGTTGCAGTGAATGTGAAAGGTAGATACATGGTTTCGCAAACAAATTTTTGACCTATTGAATCTTAGAATCTCTCCTGTTATAAGAATGTCGTTGAACGTCATTGGAGAAGTGTGCACACTGACAAGTCTCTGCCAGCAAAAAGAATACGCTCCAGCTTCGAAATTAGTGAAAATGATGAGTCAGATTCGAGGCATGTCACGCGATCATCTGTTTCGATCTATATGTTCTCTTTAGGCATCAAAAAATTCAGTTTGCTTTATGAAAAGGATGTTTCTATTTCCTCTTGCTATGGTTACTTGAAGGCAGTCTAAAAGTCAATTGATAAGCTCCAGGTTTTGGGCATCTTTTTGTTTTTAATTATCATGCATGAGTTTTCAGATGGATCCAGCTACGATGGAATCTGCCAAAACTCTCCGTCTTATACTGAACAGCCGATTTGACCGTATGATGAACTCCAACTCCGCTGACTTCGATCCCATCTATTTTATTGCTACCGCCCTTGATCCAAACAATGCATGTCGTCTCAACGAAGTTGATTTCGAATCAGCTCTTTTTGCTATCCAGAATTTGGTGAATTTCTAATCTGGGAATCTTGTTATTCACAACTACTTTCAGGTCCGAGTAGAAACTGAAGTGAGTGAGTCAACAGGAGCAACCAATGCTGGATCTCTCAATGACACGCTTGATAATCTGTTAGCGGAGACGGCAGAAGAACAGAATTTTGCCAGAAAGCATAGGGATCCTACGGGTGCGAAGTCTTGGCTGCAACAGGTTCTCAGTCGACTTGTCAGTATGAATTCGAACGGAAAGTCTAAGATTGACCCTTGAAGTACTGGAAGAGCTTGTTGGGAACGGTAATTTTCTGCCATATTAGACAAAAATGACTGTTACTTCTTAGGAAGTCAGACCAATCGCTCAGCTTGCCATGGAAATTCTTTCAATACCAGCGACTAGCTCACCGATTGAACGCATATTTTCTCAAGCCGGATTAGCCACCAATAATCACAGAAACAAAACTTCCTTTGATCTATTGAACTCTCAGTTAATCGTTTATTGTAATTACTTTGTTGAGGATGTGAATTTGTTTTGAATCGTTTCTCGGTGTTCAAGTTAGATGTTAATAAAGAAGTGTTAGCAGATGAAAACGTAACCCTTAAAGTCTTTCTTAATAATTTCAGAGTTATCTGGTTTTTTCCCCAAACTACATTTCGACGGCTTCTTTTGCTTTCGAGTTGATGGAGAAGAAGAGTTTGTGAACATAGAAGAAAAAGAAAGAAAAGACACAGTACTATATGTCAGTACTATAAGTCTACCTGGTATGGAAAAGAAGCAGTATGGCAAACAAACAGTTTGAAAAGCAAACAGTATGGCAAACAGTTAGATAAACAGTTAACTATTGTTTATCTAACAGTATGCCAAACAGTAGGTGTAGGTGTAGGGTATGTTTCATTTCAAGTGTAGGTGTAGGTGTAGAGTATGTTTTGTTTTAGGGTGTTAGTGTAGGTGTATGTTTTATTTCAAGTGTAGGTGTAGGTGTAGGGTATGTTTCATTTCAAGTGTAGGTGTAGGTGTAGAGTATGTTTTGTTTTAGGGTGTTAGTGTAGGTGTAGGGTATGTTTTATTTTAAGTGTAGGTGTAGGGTATGTTTATTTTTAGGTGTTAATGTAGGTGTATAGTTAGATAGTAGGTGTAGGTGTTAGTGTAGGGGTTAGTTTCGGAAACACTGGCTCTAACGATCAGTTTAGCAAATGGTCAGAGTATTTCATACTGAAAGGGGCAATGTCCTTGGCTTCTGCAGTCTCTCCACTTAGTCGTCTCCACAATCCGTTGGCGCGCGCGACAGGTGGAATGAGGTCGAAAAAAGCAATCTATTCCGCCTATCAAATTAAGCAGCTGGTCACCAACTACATCGATGGTGGTGGGCAACTTCGGATGGAATTCCTTGTCTCAATTGGCGCCCATCTAGAAAAGTACCAAAGCAATTGAATCACAAAGTTTATGTTACACTGCTGTGCGTTTTTGGTTTATTATTATGCATTTCTCGAATCGAAATAAACTAGTGATTGTTGTTGAAAAGATTTTTCTGGAGGAACGAGAATTAATTGGTTTTTTTAAGTCAGAAACCTCTGCCGTAAAAAAGGGCCAGTGATATACAAACTCGATTTTACCAATACTCAAAAAATACCCTGGAAAACCGTATTTTACCACTATCAAACCATTTTCAGCATGCCCGAATTAGTCTAGAAAACTAGTTTTCAAACCCAAAAAAGTAAAAAAAATTGCTCCAAGTGGACGACCACTTGGTTTAGATGGTTCAGACTGAAAATTTTTAATTCCCACGAAATACGTTAGACAGAAAGTGAGTGTCAAAAAAGTCATTCGGTACACTGCAAGTTAGAATGAAAGTAAGACTGAGAAGCAATTTCTCCACGTTGGTACATACTGAAAGTGAGAGTGAAAGGAAAATATTTTTTGAATGAAAGAAAACGTGGCTTTACTGGCGCAATCTGTGGCGGCGCAATATTAATGCGGCGCAATTTGCGGTGGCGCAATTTGAATGCGGCGCAATCTGCGGTGGCGCAATCTGATTTAGGCGCAATCTGCGGTGGCGCAATTTGCGGTGGCGCAATTTGCGTCGGCGCAATTTAAATGCGGCGCAATTTACGGCGGCGCAATTTGCGGCGGCGCAATTTGAATGTGGCGCAATTTGATATGGCGCAATATGTCGCTGCCCATAAAAACAATAGGTCTTTTTAGTAGTCTAATTGGAAATAACTATTATACTGCGAGTTTGACTCTTACTGGCAGTAAAAGGTAATTATCTATGAAAAAGGCTTTGTAGACCCAAAATTTTATTTTAGAAATTGTCAAAAACTATTTGTTCGCAAACATAATTTTTTTCTTCACAAACAGTTCTAAAATCGAATCGAACCCCAAAACCTTGGGTGGGTACCGCTAGGCCAGATGTATACTTGCCTGAATGACTTTAAAAATTAAAAAATGTCAAAATTAAAAACAAAGCAGAAACAAAATTGAAAACAAAAAAATTGAAAACTAAACACCCATGAGAAATTGGGTTTGACAGTTCCGAAATTCAGCTTTTATTTATTCGAACCTCGAAACCAGAGTTAGGTACCACCATGGGCCTAGCCAGAAAATCGAAAAACAATCTGACGGGAGGGGGACCATGTCAGGAAAAATATTTTGGGTATATTTTACCTACATCGTTTTTTAATTTAAGGCTCAGCGGTAGGCCAGCTAACGGAAGTTGTGACTAATAACTGTGTTACGCACTTTTTTCTGGGTCTGGAACATAAATTTGGGTACTTTTACTTAAGAAAAAAATTGAAAATCGATGGGGGGGGGCTTTGATACCCCCCACGGGGGGTCCCCCCCCCCCCCCGTGGGGGGTATTCGCTAGTAAGGTAAAAATTTCAAATCCTATTTTTCAAAAAACTTTGATCATCCTGTATGAAATAGCCATCAAAATTTCAATCCGAATTCACAGTTACAGATTAAAGCACGAGAATGTGAACATTCTCGAGTTTTGACTTGATTTGTTGTTGGTAAGGTTTGTTGGTCTAATGGTATGGTGTGGAAATAAGCAAGTGATTTGCTTTATTTAACATAAAATAAGAGAGCTCTGCATCATCATACAGAAAAAAACATTCAGAAACATTCAAAGAAATGTTCTCTGGCCATTCTTCGCAGGAGATGGTCTAGCCTGATTAAAAAGGCGTACAAAAACATTTTCAGTAGCTTAGAAAGCCAGAGATGCAGAAAAGTGCAATGGGGCACAAATTCTAATGGACGGAGGGAGCAGGAGAAGCTGCGAGTTGGCTCCAAGGGGGATGGGTGACGCACTTTTGGCCGACTGCTTCCCTCTTGGCTGCAGCATAGGCAAGGTAAAAGCACATAATCGTAAGGCTAATCGAAAAGTATACGATCCACTCTATGAAAAAACTCCATTTAGGGTAAACGTCTTTGTTGGGTATGTTCCGAGCACTTTTTTGAAAATTTTTGCACATCTCTCAAACAACTTTTTACGAGGAGTATGGACAAATTTTTCTAACCCAACTTTTTTTTTTAAATTTTTCGGTCAAAAAAATTTTTTTTGGGTTTTTCGAAAGTGTTCCAAAATATTTACGGAGTTGGGCTGAACAAAAGGGTAAATCTATAAAATCTCAGCTATTTAACAAAAAAAAATTGGGAAAGTTTCAAAATTTTGAAATTTGGAGCGAATTCGAATTCGTGCCAAAATCCAATTTTTTTTATCTCGACGGGAATCATATGTGAGTCGTGTTTCTAGGGCAACTTTGTGTCTTGAAACACATTTGGGACGGACTTTTTCAGAATTTGCACAAAATTAAAATTTGTATTTTAAGGCAAATGGTTGTTATAAGTGATTATTTTAAACCAATATTCTGTGCTCAAAACGATAAATAGAAAGGCAATTAAGGATGCGCTTTCTTTTATCATGTACAAGTTACCCATTCAAGTTTGATATTCCTAAATTTGCGTAGAAGACTCCAGGCTAGGTAGCTTATAGGGATTTCCCGTAAAAATAAAAATATTCGGAAAATTAGAGAAAAATAGAAATCGTATGGTATGGTGACAATCGTATGGTGACTCGCATGAGAAACAAAAATATTTCTTTCTTAAAAAGTGCTCATTGTCTTAATACCATCAAAATGATTTTTATGGTGATAAAGACAAATTTGATGTGTGTAGCGTAGGACATTTGATTTAAAAATCGGCTTGCTATTGCCTGTTTCCCGAAAATAAAAACTTTAACATACCTTTTCAAAACTACCTGCGAGAAATACTGTCACCAGAGAATTCTGCAGATAAGTTTGGGAGTCAATTATTTCCAAAACAGCTGTCTTACTTTTAAACAATATGCATGTGAGAAACCAATGGTTACATTGCCTGCATGCTGCTTACCCCTCTAACCCCTCTAACCCTCACTCACTTACCTTAGACATAATCCGAGAGACTCTTGAACAAAAATGCATTTAGAGACTATTTTGCCCAGCTCGCTCTGGCCTTAGTTGATGCTGTCATCCTTCGCTCTGGCCTTAGGTATCTTCTCTCTTTTGTTCCTTTTTTTTCAGCTCTCGGTTTAAAATTCTGGCTCTTTTCTCTGTTGATGCTGTCATCCTTCGCTCTGGCCTTAGGTATCTTCTCTCTTTTGTTCCTTTTTTTTCAGCTCTCGGTTTGCCCAGAACGCCTCTAACACATCTATGGGCGACACATTGTCCATGGGTCTGTAAGCTGGGGACAGACTGGCGCATCTCTGCTGCTGCTGACCACTGCCAACCACTCTGATGTCTGCTGAACAAGAAGGCTCACCATCTCCAGCCACCACATTAACTGTCTTGGCTGGACTGCTATAAGGGGTCAGAGGAGATGATGTAGTCAGAAAAACAGCTGGTTTCTTAGTTGCCACAGCTGCTTTGCCACAGGCCAATTGTTCATTGCTAGCACTCTCACTTTCACTTTCGCCTCCACAAATGGGTGCCTTCTTATCTTCTTCTCCTGGTTTTTGTTCTTGGGTTGACTGTTGTGGTCGGTCGGTAGTGAAACTAGTAGTTTGTATTGCTTTGGTGGACGGCAAGTTATCAGCTGTAGTAGTAGCTACCTTCTTGCTCGTTGCTCGGTACCTGAGTGCTTGTAGAGTAACTGGAGCAGCACTAACGGTGGGGATGCCGTTAGGAGGCAGGGACGACGAGGACAGGGAATCGTCCGAAAAACTCACCCGCTTGCTTTTGAAAGACATTGAGCTGAGGGACGGGGTGCCTAAGATTTTTTTTTCAAAAAAATAATTGGTTTTTCAAAAGTTTCCCCATGACCCAAATTTCAGTGTGTTTCTTGAGATTTTGTTGACAATCTTTGGGTTAATTGCCCAAATTGCCCAAAATCGTCCAAAAATCATGCCATTGTGGCCATATGGTCGCCATCCCCCAAAATTATTATTTTTTTCGAAAATGACCTACCTTTTTAAAATTTTTGTTGGAACCCCTATAATCAGACGGAGATTTTTGTGACCCACTGATCGGCCGTCCACTGGAGGTGGTTTTACTGAACAAGGCATTGTTGTTATATGACCTGTATGGAATGTCGGAAGACACTCCTCTTCTGGTCGGTGTACACACTCTTAGTTGGTTAGTAGCCATCAGATCTAAAAATGGGTATGCTACTGACCATTCTGACTGTTAATTTTTTTTACTAACCACCCGTGCCGCCGAGTAATTCAGTGAAATGTCCAGTGACTGTGGCAGCACTCATACTTCTAGACACATTTGTGCTGCTGTGAGAATAAAAATACTCCACATGGTCGTTGATTGAGTGGTATTGCTCTATCTTGATGAACATAAGTCTTGCTGCATAGTCAAAGGCTAATCTTTGAACTAGTTCAGGCACTGGTTTGCCATGCTGGCCATGATGGTGCACATTTAGGGTGAATACAGTCATTCCAGTGGTTAGAGACACAATAAAGATGGTCACACCGTAGTAAATCCCTAAAAAATGTTTAGTGTGTAGTTATTGGTTTTGGGTTTGATGATGATACCGATCAAAGGTAATGCCTCAGAAGTAGGTGGCATACCTGTAATTTATTTTATTATTATTTTTATGCGGTAGGCCCCAGTTAACAACCCAGTTACTCCATCTTGTTGGGGTATCCATGTACCTTTTTAGGTAAGATTGCCCTGGGGACCAAGGCAAAAAGTCGAATTTCGCTATTTTTTGTGTGAAAAAATGTCAGAAAATAGCTTTTTGGCTAAACTGCAGTATATGTCATAGCTCAGAAATGGCCAGAAAGATCTTTTTTCAAAGTTTTAGCACCTAAACGTGCTTGAAACAGGTTTTTAGGGCGCGGACGGATATTTTCGACGAAAAACTTTTCTGACCAGTTTTCACCATTATACCACCACATTGTACATATACAAGATAATTGTGCCACTCTTATCGTATCGGCATTTATGTACCTGTCCCCCAAGCTAATTTAACCAAAAAAAAGGTACCTAAATGTGCTAAAAAAACCCCAAAAGATGCAATTTGAACATAGTTTTGTTAACTGGGTCCTAACGCATAAAGAAACTCTGGTATGCATACATTTTTATGCATCCAGAGTATCTTTCGAGTGATTTGTGTCTAAGGTATGTGGGTGTGCGCATCTCAACTCCAAGCCCCCTGCGCCTCCGAAGGCGGTGCAGGGAGTCGAAATGGCCGATTAATTGCTCTAGCATGGTCTTGCAATAAGTTAAGCACAGTCTCGAAATCAGCATCTCTAACACCACTAATTGAGTTACACTGGTGTACAACACGTCGTCCTGGATAGACAGCAATGAAAGTGTAGTGACCCACTTTATCTTGTTCACCAGCAAACTATGGAATCAGGACAACACCAACATTAAGCAAGTCGAACCGGAGAGGATACACTTCAATAAGTTCTGCGTAACTTTGGTGTTGGTAACGAACCAAGAAGTCAACAGTAACTGTCCCAATCCTGGCAGCATCAGCAGCTCTGGGTGTGTTTTGTAGGAGCTCCATATACCTATCAATCATTTCAGCAACTAATTCTTGTCCTGGCCGGAGGGTACGAATGGAATACGCAGAAACTGAACCAAAGGAGTAGCAATGTTTTGAATTATTGGATCATCAGCCCAAACACGTCGAATGACTTCTTGTGCTGTTTTTTTCTTCGTTTGCTGCCACAACTGGTATAGGAGCTTGATGATAGGTATCTTCTCTCGCTTCTGCGCCCCTTCGGGGGTGCAGGGGGCTTGGTGGGCTACAGATGCGCGCACTCACTTACCTTAGACATAATTCCGAGATAGACTCTTGATTGAAAATGCAGATAGAGACTCTTTGACCAAAACGAAGTAGAATACTCTTATATAGCTTTAATTAGCTTGGGGGACCAAGGCATTTGGGGACCAAGGCAACTGGTCGGAAATATCCGTCCACGCCCCAAAAACGTGTTGTAAGCACGTTTCAGGTGCTAAACCTTTGAAAAAAGATGTTTCTGGACATTTCTGAGCTATGACATATACTGCAGTCCTGCAACTTTTTTATCGTTTAAGCACATAAAAATTACTTCGAAGTCGTTTAAACATGATTAACGAAAAATTAAAAAATGTGGCCCCCGACTAAATAAATGCCGCATACCTTCAGCCACCAACATCAGAAACACAGTAGTCGATAGCAGAGCTGTGATACCTAAAAATACCGTTTTTAAACCCTGAAACGGACACTGCAGTGTAGCATAAAGCATACCTAGAGTCACCTTCTCGCCAGAATCTTAAAAGATCAGTTTCATAAATCAGCATTGATAAAAAATGTGTTTTTTTTATCAGAAGGGCATGCCCGTAAACATGACCACAAACATGACCTTGGCGACAGACTAGAATTTTAGATCTGAGACGTCTAAATATTCGACTCAGTGGACCGACTCGAAAGTCGGAAATTTTCGACTTCGACTGAAAAGTTGAAAACAAATGGCGGGTCACCAACCCTATTGATTGGATTTCATCAAATTTAATTTTAATTCGGCAGGGGTGGACACGATGACACAGTAAAAAACCGCTTATAATTTTGAAAAAATCAACAAATTTTGTTTGGTGAGTTTCAAACTTCCCTAATAGAAATGGTGACAAATATTTAAAACCGATAAAAAATTAATTTAAAATTTTTTCATCCAAATTTTGATTCAAAAACTGAACAAAAAGTCTGTTGTGTTTTTTATGCAATGCGCTCCCGATTCAGTGTAAACCATTGCGACCGGCGTCAGCTGTACATTAGATCGAGAATACACTAAATCGCTAGTTCACTGTAAGTACACATATTTTAAAACCCACCAGAAAGTACTAATCCCTTCGTTCTCAATGCAGGACTTTTCCGACAACCGGATATGCACGACAAAACCATCAAATTTAATCTGTAACTGCCGCTGCGAAGACAAAGGCATCAAAATCCATGTGGACTCAAATCCGACCCACACCGGAGCTCTTTTTTTGATGTGTTTTAAATAATTATTGCCGATTCTCAGAAAAGTATGAAACTCGTCAAAAAAAATTGTTAATTTTTTTTCAAAAATGTAATCGATTTCTGTAACGTGTCGTCGATTTCACCTTCGTCAAAGAAAATCAAGTACGACGGAAATTCAGCCAGCTATCAGTGAAAATGGAAGTTTTATGGAATGTCGTTTTAGAGCCGTATTTTGTCGAAAACTCGGTATTGTGATTCCAAACAAACATGTGCAGAATTAAAAGTTGGAATAGCATCTTTAATATCACAATTCCTTAATTCTTTAAAAAAACTTTGAAAATCGAAATATAACACAAAAATAATTAACTCGTTTTTGATGGAGTTTTCCATTTAAATTTTTAAGGCATTTTTTGAAGGAATTCACAAATTCTGATATTGATAGTGCTGGTCCAACTTTCCCTTCTGCACAAGTTTGTCTGGAATCGCAACACCGAGTTGTAGACAGAATATGGCTCTAACACCAAATTTAAAGAACGCAAAAGGATTAATCCTTTCGTATCGGGACTATCTCCTTTACAGCTCTCAGCCCCCTTCCTCCTTTACTTTTCCTCCTTACCGTAAATGCTCTATTAAGTACCCATGGGTAATTATTCTCAACTCCTAAAAAATCTTGAAAGTGCTAATCAAAAACGTCTCTAACTCTGAAGTCCTAGTCAAAAAACGAGGGGTGGGTAGTTATTAGAGAGTGGGTACTTAATAGAGTATTTACGGTTATGTTAGATAGTTGTATTTGTTTGTTGTATTGATGCGAAATAAATTGATAAAATAAATAAATTGGAAAAAATGATACTCGAACCTAGGCTGTCTTGCAGGAGTGTCGATTAATCAAAAGTAGACTGTATTTAAATGTCTTGGAAATGTCAAAATAAAATTCTAGAAAACCGTAACAAAAAGTTTTTATTAAAGGACCCTGTCTCTTCCTTATCATGGCAATTCGAAAGGTTTGAATGCGCGCGGGACCACAGTGTGGTCCCCACACACATTTTGTCAATAATAATTTCGAATTGTTTTTTTTTCGCATGCGCTTCTTGTTCCCAAAATTAATTAGTAAATTTGTTCAAAATTCAGAACTATTTACCAGTCCAGCCCAACGTTGCTTGACAATGCCAGATCGGACATCATATCTGACTTTCACTGCTCTACAACTGTCACTGTCTTAATGTGACTTATATCGAACATAACACAAAGTTTAAAATTTAAAATGCTGTAAGTGAATTGCAGCGGTAAAACTGTGAATTTCAACGGTAAATTAAATTTTTTCAACGGTATTTTCAAATTTGCCATAAAACAATGAAATTCAACGGTAAATTTGTGAAATTCAGCGGTAAATTTATCGTAAATTCAACTTCACAGTCTGTTGCCTCATAGAAATGGACCCAAGGGTAAATAGTTTGCGCAAAGCATAAATTTCCGCTCCTCATCTCTTCCTTTGACCGCCTTGAGATTACATCTAAAATAGTGCTAAAGTTGTTTCTGCCTGAACGATTCACAAACATTGATACACAAATAAGGCAACGGACTGTGAAGTTGACTTTACGATAAATTTACCGCTGAATTTTACAAATTTACCGTTGAATTTCATTGTTTTATGGCAAATTTGAAAATACCTTGAAAAAAATTAATTCACCGTTGAAATTCACAGTTTTACCGCTGCAATTCAATTTGAGCCAATTTAAAATGCAAACAAAAAATAATTCGAAAACATTATTGACAAAATCTATGTGGTCCTGCGCGCATTCAAACCTTCGAAATTGCCATGATTATGAAGAGACAGGGTCCTTTAAAAAAACCTTGTCTCTAATAGGGCTCCCACAATGGGAATGACGATGTCGAAGTATGTCTAAATCTCACGTTTTTATTGACGATGCCACATCTGATATAGATGACCTATGCCTAAAATCGAAAAGTAGGTATAGCTCATCTATATCAGATTTGTCATTTTTCGATGAAAAACGCGAGATTACTTCGACCCCACTGTCATTCCCACTGTGTGAGCCCTATAATAGAACTCTTCAAAAGGCGGGTACCAGGTCAATTCAAAAAAGAATTTTATTGAAATATAAGTTTGTTGATTACTCTTCCGGCAAAATATAGTGAAAAATGTTTCGGCCACCCAACAGCATAGGTGGCTCAGTGGGAAAGCGTTGGCGTTCTGTGGGAGTCGGTCGTTGGTTCTACTTCGGTTGGAGGCAAGGTTTTGCCTTGACTTTTACTGCAATACGAAATTTTAAGATAGCATATGAAGTGCACCCTTCCACCTTCCACCCCCCCCCCCCAAAGAGTATTTTTCTCTAAGTAAACTTTTTTTCATTTTTGCCTAAGCCTAAAGCCTAAACCTAAGCCTAAGTTAGTTCGCTACGCATTGCAAAAAGAAAACTTGAAAAAAATCAAAGAAACTTAAAATAGGACGCTTAAAGAAAAATACTCTTCGGAGGTGGTGGGGGACGCACTTCAATTTTTACGAATTTCGACGCTAGTAGCGAATAACCACATAATCCCCCCGCCCCCTAACGAAACTCTTTATTAGTCACAACTTCCGTACGCTGGCCTACCCCCAAGCCTAAGGCTAAGCCTAAACTTGTTTTTTGCAAGGGTAGTTACAGCGTTTTTAAAAGGTCGGATTCGCTACTTGGGTGGGTATTCGCTACTAGCGCCCGAATTTTAATTCTCGTTTGAATTTCACTAGTAACCTTTTGAAATATTTCCATCGCCGACGAGCATGGCTCTTTAAGGCAGGGCTCGGAAACGTCCTTCATTTAAAGATTTGTCCTTTATTTGGGACTTCAAATCTTTAGAAGTTTAGAGATTTTACGTCAAAATCTTTATTTTTGGCGCTTAAAACTCAACAAGCACTGCATGAAATGGCACTTTTTGACCAAATATCCTTTTTTTTGAAATTTTGATTAGGAAGCCCTACTTTAAGGCCATTTCTGATTGACAATTTCAGGACCTTTAGAGGGTGGAAAACTAGTAACCCCGGGCTTTCTATTAGAGTAATTACGGTATATACACGGGAAGAGCACATAAAAGATCACTATTGAAAAGGTGATTGTTTTGCATGTGTTCTGTGGTGAAAAAAGGTAGTTTAGGAATGAAAAGTCTGCCGGAATTTCCTAAGCACTATTTAATAGTGCTAAAATATTCTCACTTTAACATCGTGAGCAATTCATCGAGCGTGTGAAAAAATTTAATTCAGAACCTCTTCTTCAATTTCAATATTTTGAATGACCCACCCGAAGGCATGTAGAAGCCAAGCAAAGCAATGCCACTGATCATAACACATGGTAGAATCAAATTGAACACGAAAAACATGGGCCTCCTTTGTATGGTAATTTGTACATCAATGAAAGGGTAGGGCTCAGGACAGCAAGAGTAGATCACTGAATCCCGTTGGGCTCTGAACCGAAGAAATACTATTAAGCACATAATTTTGGCGAAAGTCTCACTTGATGAAGTGCAAATGCCATTCCGTACTTTCCATGTAGTTGGACTGATCCCCAATATTGGATGACAGTCTAATATCAATTTTTGTGCCGTCATAAGCCCAAGAGGCAAACTTCAATACACAATTCTGAAATATTAAAGGTTGTTATATTTTTCGCATCCTTTATCTGGTGTTTTCCACGGTACCAGTCTAAAACATGGTGAAACGGTCAAAATAGCAGACATTTTAGCAGGGCTGCCATATGTCCTTTCTAAAAAATTTTTCCTTTTTCGGAATCCCACATTTTTTTTAAATTTCAGTCAAAATATTTTTTTTCGCTTCAAATGGCAATAAGCACAGATGAAATGCACTTTTTTATTCAAAAATTGTCAAAATGTCCTTTTTTGCCCAAATGCCCTTTTTTAAAAAATTTTGAAATGGTAACCATGCATTTGAGTGACCCCTACTATTCCCCTTCATTTTTCCCCTTGCTAACGGGAATATTATTTCGGAGTTTCATGATTTAGGTAAGTTAAGTATTATCACCAGCTCACTGACCCAGTGTAAATGAAATCATGGAACGCCAGCGGTTGGTGACAAACTTGAACCCATCAAATTAAATAAACAAAAAGACCTTAAATTCATTGATAGGTTTCATAAAGCTGCCAAAAGAATGAGTTGTTGAAATTATTATCCTTATCAGCAGCCCATGTCCCCTTATTCAAAAAAAATGTGATTTGACAGCTTTAAAGATCCAAATGCATAATTTTTTAATGGTAACTTTTTTCATTTTCAGTCAAATTTGACTTCGTCGGTTTCAAATTGCTGATAAAAAAAATTGCTGAAAAACTTCAACTTCTGTCAGAAAAAGTCTATGTACCCTACACTCACTCCAGTCAGATCTTGCAAAAAATTCACAAGTTTTGTTAATCGGTCATAGGATTTTCATAATCCAGTCAAACCTGGATATATGAGTACCTTTCGGGACCGATTAAAGGTGCTATTACAGTCCACTCTCGATATAAGCACACCTCCTCTAGTTCGTTCCCGCCTACGGTCCGACACTTATTTTAACCGGATTTTCGAAGTCTTTTGCCAAACCTGATTCGTCGGTCTGATCAGAAAAATCGTACAGATTCTGATTCCACCAATCAGTTCTCGAGATAGCCACAAGTTTGCCGAGAAGACCCGCGGCTCTCGATATAAGCACGCCTAATTTTTAAAAAAGGTTTGCTTATATCGAGAGCCGCGGGTCTTCTCGGCAAACTTGTGGCTATCTCGAGAACTGATTGGTGGAATCAGAATCTGTACGATTTTTCTGATCAGACTGACGAATCATGTTTGGCAAAAGACTTCGAAAATTGTGTCGGACCCTAGGCGGGAACGAGCTTGAAGGGGTGTGCTTATATCGAGAGTGGACTGTATATATCGAGGGCAGGCCTGTGTACGGGTCCACTTTTTCATGGCGCGGCCCGAATATTGCTTTTTGGGCCCGGCTCAGCCCGGCCCATTGATTAATTTTTGTTTCGGGCCCGGCCCGGGCCGACCCGTCTATTTAATCTAGTCAACTGTAAGTTCGTTTCCAAGCATATTCGAAAAATCAAGCAAAAAAGTGTGGGCAAATTACTATTTAACATCACTCGAACGCAATATTTCTCTTTAAAAATGAATTTTTAACACGAAGAGAGAAAATTCAAATTCGCAGATAAACTTTCTCGACTCTTTTTCGCCAACTGACGGATGGCTGTATCGGATTTCACCGTCAAATTACTGATTTACCCAGTGAAGTCGTAAATTTTTTCTTTTTGTACTTTTCATCTTTTTTATTTGTTTTCAATTTTTACTGGAACAAAGCCCGGGATCTTAGCCACCTAACATGTCATTTATAAGTTTGATAAGATTTTGAGAAAATTCACAATAAGGTCATTGTATAAACGCAATTTTTCGTAATTTGCTTAATAGAATGACTATTTTTGCGACTTCTGAAAATTACATTAAATTAAGTTAAGTGGATAGCTAGTTAGAAAGCTGATATCCAGGGCTACATTTTGGCATAAAACTTGAAAAAATGGAAAAAATTAAAAAAAAGAGGCTGGATCTGATAGCATATATTTAAAATTTTGGATTTGCGGGCCGGTCTGGCCATTTTTGAGCCCGGCTCGGCCTGTGAGCAATTTGAACAGTTATGCCTAGCCCGGGCCCTGAAAATCACGGCCGGGGCAAGCCCGTGCACAGGTCTGATCAAGGGTGACTTTTTATAATAGCACTCCTGAGGGTCGGCCGAAGGTGTTCTAATATCATAGGAGCTTATACAAGAGTGCTCTCATGTACGGGGTTGACTGCATTGTAAATTGAATTCATGGACCCATTTTCAGTCATAATTATTCTTCTTGCCATTATAACCGACCTGAAAGTCAAAAGGATAGTATCGCACATCCAGTCCACAGCTGCTTTTGAATATGCCAGCCATTGTCCAGCTCACATTGCCATCATAGCTCACAATTATGTCAGTGGACATGACGCTCTTAGTGTATTCACTAGCTGCATTGTTGTAGAGAATTACATCTGGTCGCCACAGCAATTCAAACGGGATATGAACAGTGGTGATTCCATCAAACAGACGGGGATCCCAAATTAGATTGTAGTCCCTCCAGGTCTGATGGATCCAGGCGTTCGTAGTGAGAATTTGATTCCGCTCGTCCTAAACTATTGTTTGTGTTGGGTTTCGAGCCATATCAGGTTGTCAGATAATTTTGCCTACGACATTGGAATGAATTGCACTTTCGGATAGGTTACGAAATATTTTATTATATAAAGAATACTCCAATTTTTGTTGGGTTTCCGATATTAAATTTGTTAAAGAAGTAGTTGAATTGACAACATGGCGCTTTTGTCGGAAATCTGGAGCCTGATTTTCGAATTTGAGTTTTCTACAATATTTTCACACAACTTTATTTCAATTTTTACACAATTTTGTAGCCGTGAATCTCAGCTTTCTAATAGTTTTTAACGCTCAGCTGAATAGCTTCTAAAATCTCGAGATTCACGTATTTAGATGGACGAATCTAAGCCGAAAACTCACTCTCTTGTGATTCGTAAATCTTTTCTTCTTTTTCTCTTCTTCTATTTTTAAATTATACACCCAGGTGTCACAGCTTATCGAAAAGCCAAGATATGGAGCTAGACGTGGGTGTAAATTTAAAACTAAATCATGTTAAAATAAGGTATGAAATTTAAAAAAAAGACAAGGCACCATTCTTACGATAAAAAGACGCCAGATTTTCGACAAAAGGCGCCAAAGCTTCTACCCATCCTAAAAGAATTCAGTTTGAAATTCAATCTCACAAACCCGACAAAAAACTTAAAGTATTTCTTATATATTGAAATATTTTGTAACTCATCTAAAAGTGAAAGGGCTATAAATTATTTGGTTTGCTAAAAACCTGACAAATGCCACGAAAAATTGAAATATGCCACGAAAAACCTAAAATGTGCTACGAAAAACTTCAAGCTTAAATTTGAAAAAGTTTTTGTTTTGATTTTTTGACACTTTTTTATTATCGTGTAGCCCTGGATCTCAGCTTTCTAATAAGCCATCAAGCTCTACTGAATTATTGAAAAAATGATGGAATTTAGGAGTTTGATTGAAGTAACTTTTTTGTTTTTGTCACTTCATTCAGGCCCCAAATATCTACTTTTTCAAAATAATTCGGTGGAGTTTGATAGCTTGTTGGAAAGCTGAGATTCTGGGCTACACGATACCATAAAAAGTTTAAAAAAATCAACGCAAAATATTAATTTAATATCAATTTCGCTTTTTTGTGGCATATTTCAGGTTTTTAGCTAACCAAATCAATTTATGCCAAGTGAAAGTCACTTCAATGTCGTCGGCAGAAATATCCGACAACCTGATAGATGCAAGGATCATGGCTAAACACTAGAAATAAATTTTGGTGGATTTGGCAAAAAAGAAATGAATTGAGATTCCTACTTGTTGGGTGCTACAACGTCTGTGAAACTTTATTTGTATAAAGACAACTAGATTTATTAGGTAGGTTACAGTCATAAAATGATTGGCGCTACTCGGTTATACCCCCCCCCCTCAAAAAGTGCTACTCGGGAATAACCACCCCCCCCCCAATCCTAGGAGCTACTCGGTCATAAAACACCAACAACCTCACCCCCCCCCCCCCGCCAAAATCAAGATTTTTAGGAGTGGTCAAAACACATTTTTAAGCAATAATTTCGCCATAAAAGGTCCAGAAAAGCAATTAAAATAGGGTTCAAGGGCTGTATTGGGAGGGGAAGGACAAAACAGGGGCCACTTCTATAAGGCCTATAAGTACCAAAGAGTATTAATTCTCTAAGCGTTGAAGTCACTTTCAAACCCAGCCACTTGTGGTGCAGGTGAAAGTATAAGCACTCGAAATGATCGCACTGATCATCCGGGTGGATCCCGAAGGTTGTCGTTTAACTTTTGGATGGCTGAGCTTCTGGCTGTGGCCTTAGGCCGTTATTACCGAGTAGCGTCAATAATTTTTGTTCGCAAATATTTGAAGCCTATCAAATAAGTTTTTCAGAATATTCATTAATATTAATAGTGTTAAACATATTTGCAGGATGGCATGAAGAGACGCTGTTTCATGATTGTCTTTGAAATTTTGTGATAAAAAATCCTTCCTACCACATCAATAATGTGAGTCAACGAGAAAGTGAACGACACATCTACTGGAAGGTCATGTCTCAAAGATGGCCTCAGATCTTTGTCATAATTCTTGAGCAAACTCCTGTACAAGCTAACCAGGCTTTCATGGGCATCTAAAAAGCAAATTATTTCTGTTTTTTAAAGGGCCATTGCCGTCTACGACAACGGCAATCACCCGCAAATTCATTTTTTCCCTAATCTTTGAGCTTCTGTACGGATTTTTTAATTTCGTTTCTAACAAAACCACACCTAAATTAAATTATAGGCCTTGTTTAGCTATAAAACCAAGTTGAAAAATCCGTACAGAACTTCAATGATTAGGAGTTTTTTTTTAATTGGCGGGGGACAATCCAAAACCCGTGGCCATGGCCCTTTAAATCATTTTTATAGTCTATGTTTATTCAACCTGCTCCGGAAAAATAACATTCTCTCCCACTTCCGCAAACACTTTTAGACCTTTTCCCTAACCTAATAAGGAAGCACTTTTGGCCAATTTAACTCGATTGTTGAGCTTGGTGCAAAATAGACTCATTTTTCTCCAAATATTGATTTATGAAGAAATTTTGAACTTTTTTTTTATGATTATTAATATAGAACTTTTTCTGCATCAAACAAAAAAACTAATTTGCCGACATTTTTCCAAGAATATTAGTCAATGGATTGATGAATGCCGATGACAAATGCACTCATTCTAAATAACTTTATTTGTGAATTGTTTGCTGAAATTAATTGCACCGTCTTGCATCGGGACTGGTGACCAAGCCGACTAATTAATTTATTGGTCCTCATCTGTCATATCTTAATGGGTTTTTAATGCGCAAATCATCAAATTAAAGATAAACGGGCAATATGATAGAATAAAAAAATTAAGCTTGTGGCGTAATTACATGGTTGACATTTTGTACAACAAAAAGTCGGACAATGGCATTATGGAAAATATAAAATGTTGCGCTAGTGTCATATTCGCCGCCCCTCCCCCCTATAATTCAGGCTTAGGCCGTGGACTTAGGTTTAGGCCAGGGTATGCTTATTACTATAGCTGGAAACGGGATTACAACGTGATTGGTTTTGGGAGATCGTGTCAGCCAATATTTTGATTAGTTTTAAAAATTCTGTTTTGACCAGTCTATTCAGCGTGAAAAAAGAGCCCCGGGATTTGGTCAGAGCGTGACCATTACGTAAATTGTTTCAGTGACTAAAATGCGACGCCAAGGATCGCCAAGGTTTTTTTTATGGGGTGGTAGAAAAAAACATTGGCGATCCTTGGCGTCGCATTTTAGTCACTGAAACAATTTACGTAATGGTCACGCTCTGACCAAATCCCGGGGCTCTTTTTTCACGCTGAATAGACTGGTCAAAACAGAATTTTTAAAACTAATCAAAATATTGGCTGACACGATCTCCCAAAACCAATCACGTTGTAATCCCGTTTCCAGCTCTAGTAATAAGCATACCCTGGGCCTAAACCTAAGTCCACGGCCTAAGCTGAATTATAGGGGGAGGGGGCGGCGATATGACACTAGCGCAACATTTTATATTTCCATAATGCCATTGTCCGACTTTTTGTTGTACAAAATGTCAACCATGTAATTACGCCACAAGCTTAATTTTTTTATTTCTATCATATTGCCCGTTTATCTTTAATTTGATGATTTGCGCATTAAAACCCATTAAGATATGACAGATGAGGACCAATAAATTAATTAGTCGGCTTGGTCACCAGTCCCGATGCAAGACGGTGCAATTAATTTCAGCAAACAATTCACAAATAAAGTTATTTAGAATGAGTGCATTTGTCATCGGCATTCATCAATCCATTGACTAATATTCTTGGAAAAATGTCGGCAAATTAGTTTTTTTGTTTGATGCAGAAAAAGTTCTATATTAATAATCATAAAAAAAAGTTCAAAATTTTCTTCATAAATCAATATTTGGAGAAAAATGAGTCTATTTTGCACCAAGCTCAACAATCGAGTTAAATTGGCCAAAAGTGCTTCCTTATTAGGTTAGGGAAAAGGTCTAAAAGTGTTTGCGGAAGTGGGAGAGAATGTTATTTTTCCGGAGCAGGTTGAATAAACATAGACTATAAAAATGATTTAAAGGGCCATGGCCACGGGTTTTGGATTGTCCCCCGCCAATTAAAAAAAAACTCCTAATCATTGAAGTTCTGTACGGATTTTTCAACTTGGTTTTATAGCTAGACAAGGCCTATAATTTAATTTAGGTGTGGTTTTGTTAGAAACGAAATTAAAAAATCCGTACAGAAGCTCAAAGATTAGGGAAAAAATGAATTTGCGGGTGATTGCCGTTGTCGTAGACGGCAATGGCCCTTTAAAAACAGAAATAATTTGCTTTTTAGATGCCCATGAAAGCCTGGTTAGCTTGTACAGGAGTTTGCTCAAGAATTATGACAAAGATCTGAGGCCATCTTTGAGACATGACCTTCCAGTAGATGTGTCGTTCACTTTCTCGTTGACTCACATTATTGATGTGGTAGGAAGGATTTTTTTATCACAAAATTTCAAAGACAATCATGAAACAGCGTCTCTTCATGCCATCCTGCAAATATGTTTAACACTATTAATATTAATGAATATTCTGAAAAACTTATTTGATAGGCTTCAAATATTTGCGAACAAAAATTATTGACGCTACTCGGTAATAACGGCCTAAGGCCACAGCCAGAAGCTCAGCCATCCAAAAGTTAAACGACAACCTTCGGGATCCACCCGGATGATCAGTGCGATCATTCGAGTGCTTATACTTTCACCTGCACCACAAGTGGCTGGGTTTGAAAGTGACTTCAACGCTTAGAGAATTAATACTCTTTGGTACTTATAGGCCTTATAGAAGTGGCCCCTGTTTTGTCCCTTCCCCTCCCAATACAGCCCTTGAACCCTATTTTAATTGCTTTCTGGACCTTTTATGGCGAATTATTGCTTAAAAATGTGTTTTGACCACTCCTAAAAATCTTGATTTTGGCGGGGGGGGGGGGTGAGGTGTGTTGGTGTTTTATGACCGAGTAGCTCCTAGGATTGGGGGGGGGGTGGTTATTCCCGAGTAGCACTTTTTGAGGGGGGGGGGTATAACCGAGTAGCGCCAATCATTTTATGACTGTAACCTACCTAATAAATCTAGTTGTCTTTATACAAATAAAGTTTCACAGACGTTGTAGCACCCAACAAGTAGGAATCTCAATTCATTTCTTTTTTGCCAAATCCACCAAAATTTATTTCTAGTGTTTAGCCATGATCCTTGCATCTATCAGGTTGTCGGATATTTCTGCCGACGACATTGAAGTGACTTTCACTTGGCATAAATTGATTTGGTTAGCTAAAAACCTGAAATATGCCACAAAAAAGCGAAATTGATATTAAATTAATATTTTGCGTTGATTTTTTTAAACTTTTTATGGTATCGTGTAGCCCAGAATCTCAGCTTTCCAACAAGCTATCAAACTCCACCGAATTATTTTGAAAAAGTAGATATTTGGGGGCCTGAATGAAGTGACAAAAACAAAAAAGTTACTTCAATCAAACTCCTAAATTCCATCATTTTTTCAATAATTCAGTAGAGCTTGATGGCTTATTAGAAAGCTGAGATCCAGGGCTACACGATAATAAAAAAAGTGTCAAAAAATCAAAACAAAACTTTTTCAAATTTAAGCTTGAAGTTTTTTCGTAGCACATTTTAGGTTTTTCGTGGCATATTTCAATTTTTTCGTGGCATTTGTCAGGTTTTTAGCAAACCAAATAATTTATAGCCCTTTCACTTTTAGATGAGTTACAAAATATTTCAATATATAAGAAATACTTTAAGTTTTTTGTCGGGTTTGTGAGATTGAATTTCAAACTGAATTCTTTTAGGATGGGTAGAAGCTTGGCGCCTTTTGTCGAAATCTGGCGTCTTTTTATCGTAAGAATGGTGCCTTGTCTTTTTTTTAAATTTCATACCTTATTTTAACATGATTTAGTTTTAAATTTACACCCACGTCTAGCTCCATATCTTGGCTTTTCGATAAGCTGTGACACCTGGGTGTATAATTTAAAAAATAGAAGAAGAGAAAAAGAAGAAAAGATTTACGAATCACAAGAGAGTGAGTTTTTGGCTTAGATTCGTCCATCTAAATACGTGAATCTCGAGATTTAGAAGCTATTCAGCTGAGCGTTAAAAACTATTAGAAAGCTGAGATTCACGGCTACAAAATTGTGTAAAAATTGAAATAAAGTTGTGTGAAAATATTGTAGAAAACTCAAATTCGAAAATCAGGCTCCAGATTTCCGACAAAAGCGCCATGTTGTCAATTCAACTACTTCTTTAACAAATTTAATATCGGAAACCCAACAAAAATTGGAGTATTCTTTATATAATAAAATATTTCGTAACCTATCCGAAAGTGCAATTCATTCCAATGTCGTAGGCAAAATTATCTGACAACCTGATATGGCTCGAAACCCAACACAAACAATAGTTTAGGACGAGCGGAATCAAATTCTCACTACGAACGCCTGGATCCATCAGACCTGGAGGGACTACAATCTAATTTGGGATCCCCGTCTGTTTGATGGAATCACCACTGTTCATATCCCGTTTGAATTGCTGTGGCGACCAGATGTAATTCTCTACAACAATGCAGCTAGTGAATACACTAAGAGCGTCATGTCCACTGACATAATTGTGAGCTATGATGGCAATGTGAGCTGGACAATGGCTGGCATATTCAAAAGCAGCTGTGGACTGGATGTGCGATACTATCCTTTTGACTTTCAGGTCGGTTATAATGGCAAGAAGAATAATTATGACTGAAAATGGGTCCATGAATTCAATTTACAATGCAGTCAACCCCGTACATGAGAGCACTCTTGTATAAGCTCCTATGATATTAGAACACCTTCGGCCGACCCTCAGGAGTGCTATTATAAAAAGTCACCCTTGATCAGACCTGTGCACGGGCTTGCCCCGGCCGTGATTTTCAGGGCCCGGGCTAGGCATAACTGTTCAAATTGCTCACAGGCCGAGCCGGGCTCAAAAATGGCCAGACCGGCCCGCAAATCCAAAATTTTAAATATATGCTATCAGATCCAGCCTCTTTTTTTTAATTTTTTCCATTTTTTCAAGTTTTATGCCAAATGTAGCCCTGGATATCAGCTTTCTAACTAGCTATCCACTTAACTTAATTTAATGTAATTTTCAGAAGTCGCAAAAATAGTCATTCTATTAAGCAAATTACGAAAAATTGCGTTTATACAATGACCTTATTGTGAATTTTCTCAAAATCTTATCAAACTTATAAATGACATGTTAGGTGGCTAAGATCCCGGGCTTTGTTCCAGTAAAAATTGAAAACAAATAAAAAAGATGAAAAGTACAAAAAGAAAAAATTTACGACTTCACTGGGTAAATCAGTAATTTGACGGGTGAAATCCGATACAGCCATCCGTCAGTTGGCGAAAAAGAGTCGAGAAAGTTCATCTGCGAATTTGAATTTTCTCTCTTCGTGTTAAAATTCATTTTTAAAGAGAAATATTGCGTTCGAGTGATGTTAAATAGTAATTTGCCCACACTTTTTTGCTTGATTTTTTGAATATGTTTGGAAACGAACTTACAGTTGACTAGACTAAATAGACGGGTCGGCCCGGGCCGGGCCCGAAACAAAAATTAAGCGATGGGCCGGGCTGGGCCGGGCCAAAAATCAATATTCGGGCCGCGCCATGAAAAAGTGGACCTGTGCACAGGCCTGCCCTCAATATATACAGTCCACTCTCGATATAAGCACACCCCTTCAAGCTCGTTCCCGCCTAGGGTCCGACACAATTTTCGAAGTCTTTCGCCAAACCTGATTCGTCAGTCTGATCAGAAAAATCGTACAGATTCTGATTCCACCAATCAGTTCTCGAGATAGCCACAAGTTTGCCGAAAAGACCCGTGGCTCTCGATATAAGCAAACCTTTTTTAAAAATTAGGTGTGCTTATATCGAGAGCCGCGGGTCTTTTTGGTAAACTTGTGACTATATCGAGAACTGATTGGTGGAATCAGAATCTGTACGATTTTTCTGATCAGACCGACGAATCAGGTTTGGCAAAAGACTTCGAAAATCCGGTTAAAATAAGTGTCGGACCGTAGGCGGGAACGAACTAGAGGAGGTGTGCTTATATCGAGAGTGGACTGTAATAGCACTTTAATCGGTCCCGAAAGGTACTCATATATCCAGGTTTGACTGTATTATGAAAATCCTACGACCGATTAACAAAACTTGTGAATTTTTTGCAAGATCTGACTGGAGTGGGTGTAGGGTACATAGACTTTTTCTGACAGAAGTTGAAGTTTTTCAGCAATTTTTTTTATCAGCAATTTGAAACCGACGAAGTCAAATTTGACTGAAAATGAAAAAAGTTACCATTAAAAATTATGCATTTGGATCTTTAAAGCTGTCAAATCACATTTTTTTGAATAAGGGGACATGGGCTGCTGATAAGGTGAGCGAATAATTTTCAACAACTCATTCTTTTGGCAGCTTTATGAAACCTATCAATGAATTTAAGGTCTTTTTGTTTACTTAATTTGATAGGTTTAAGTTTGTCACCAACCGCTGGCGTTCCATGATTTCATTTACACTGGGTCAGTGAGCTGGTGATAATACTTAACTTACCCAAATCATGAAACTCCGAAATAGTATTCCCGTTAGCAAGGGGAAAAATGAAGGGGAATAGTAGGGGTCACTCAAATGCATGGTTACCATTTCAAAATTTTTAAAAAAAGGGCATTTGGGCAAAAAAGGACATTTTGACAATTTTTGAATAAAAAAGTGCATTTCATCTGTGCTTATTGCCATTTTGAAGCGAAAAAAAATATTTTGACTGAAATTTAAAAAAAATGTGGGATTCCGAAAAAGGAAAAATTTTTTTAGAAAGGACATATGGCAGCCCTGCTAAAATGTCTGCTATTTTGACCGTTTCACCATGTTTTTAGACTGGTACCGTGGAAAACACCAGATAAAGGATGCGAAAAATATAACAACCTTTAATATTTCAGAATTGTGTATTGAAGTTTGCCTCTTGGGCTTATGACGGCACAAAATTGATATTAGACTGTCATCCAATATTGGGGATCAGTCCAACTACATGGAAAGTACGGAATGGCATTTGCACTTCATCAAGTGAGATTTTCGCCAAAATTATGTGCTTCATAGTATTTCTTCGGTTCAGAGCCCAACGGGATTCAGTGATTTACTCTTGCTGTCCTGAGCCCTACCCTTTCATTGATGTGCAAATTACCATACAAAGGAGGCCCATGTTTTTCGTGTTCAATTTGATTCTTCCATGTGTTATGATCAGTGGCATTGCTTTGCTTGGCTTCTACATGCCTTCGGGTGGGTCATTCAAAATATTGAAATTGAAGAAGAGGTCCTGAATTAAATTTTTTCATACGCTCGATGAATTGCTCACGATGTTAAAGTAAGAACATTTTAGCACTATTAAATAGTGCTTAGAAAATTCCGGCAGACTTTTCATTCCTAAACTACCTTTTTTCACCAGTGGTGTTTTCATAACTAACACTAACTCCTAACACTAACCTAACGTTAGGCTAACACTTAAACTAACCTAACACTAACACTAACATCGATCTTTAAACTAACCCTACACTAACACTAACATGTTAGTGTTAGTGTTAGGTTAGTTTAAAATGGCGGTTAGTGTTAGTGTTAGGTTAGTTACAAATGTTAGTGTTAGTGTTAGGTTAGTTTCAGATGTTAGTGTTAGTGTTAGGTTAGTTTCGAATGTTAGTGTTAGGTTAGTTTCAGGTGTAACTGTCAGTGTTCGGGTTATTGGCTAATCTTGTACAAACTATACCATCTAAAGACTGTTCATTTTTCTTCTCAATGATATAATTTTAGCTATGTCTATCGAAGAAAGCCCGTCTTCCATTCAAGAAATACAGACAAATTCTCGAAAGCGCTTGCGAAGTACAATTCGGGACAACTACGCCGAGGAAAAGGATATCCATGGAAACAAGCTGATGAAATGCAAGGAGTGTTCAACGGTAAATATTTTTAGAAGCAAGGCCCTTTGTTGACTTCATTTGTATAGAAGCTATCCGCATACAGAAATGTTCTCGACAGGCACTGGCAGAATGCACACAGGGATAAGATGCAGACACCGAAAAATCTTAGCTGCTGTTGATCCGGAAAAGAAGGAGCCAGTCACAAGGTTAGTTCTAGATAGAGTTCTACACGCAGTTATTACTCTACAGCTGCTTTTAGGTATCGCAAAATCACGAGTGCTTTCGCAGAAGTGCTGTCCGTTCCGTCGATTCCGATCAACCTGTTCCGTAATCCTGTCATGCGAAATTTCATCCATCAGTTGAATCCAAACATTGAGGTGATTTTTTGCAACTACGATAATACCTTTCCACATTGTTATTTTCAGATTGCAAGTAGTTTCGCCACATTGAAAAAAATTGCTTGATGCGACTCTGGACCAGCTAATGGCTGAATATGCAATGGAGCAAACAAGTCGGAGAAAACAGAAAGAACCGGACGGAGGCCATGCCTGGTTGTCACAAATTCTCCAAAGAGTGGTCGGCATGAACCCATTTGGCAAGTCAAAAATCGACGCTCTGAAGTATTGGTCCAGCCTAATTGATACGGTTCGTTCCTGACATCTTGTGTTTATTTAAATATTCTGTATATTATCGACTTGTTTTCAGGATGCGAGACCTGTAGCTAAGCTAGCGTTGGAAGTGCTGTCTGTACCTATTTCAAGCGCACCGATCGAAAGAATTTTCTAACAGGCTGGATTGGCAACTGCAAGTCATCGAAACAGAACCAATTTTGATTTGTTGAATTCCCAATTGTTTATTTATTGTAATTGTCACATCTAAATTTGTTGAATTCAACCTCTGTTTCTCGGCAATAAAAGTGTATGGTGTTACTAAGCAAGTCACTGTGAGTTCACCACCATGTGGAGGATAGAATCTTCAGGATTGCCTTTTCACTCGACCAGCGATTAGAAAATCAGTACGAGTCGAGCTTGAAAAAATAATTTAGGAATTAGTTAAAAGATACTTTTCATCAAGTCATTCTCCCTAAGCAGCATTGAAAAAGGTTAAACCAAAGGGCTGAAACCAAGGGCTGAAAAAAAAGGTTCATGTTAGTCTAACAAAATGTCGGAGTCAACACTAAAATTAAGCCAATAGTTAGCGTAAAGACTAACTATGTTAGTGTTAGGCTAACAGTAACCTAACACTAACCCCTAACACTAACCTAACGTTAGGCTAACATTTAAACTAACCTAACACTAACACTAACATCGATCTTTAAACTAACCCTACACTAACACTAACATGTTAGTGTTAGTGTAGGGTTAGTTTAAAATGTTAGTGTTAGTGTTAGGTTAGTGTTAGGCTAACACTAACATGGTTAGTGTTAGTTATGAAAACACTGTTCACCACAGAACACATGCAAAACAATCACCTTTTCAATAGTGATCTTTCTGTGCTCTTCCCGTGTATATACCGTAATTACTCTAATAGAAAGCCCGGGGTTACTAGTTTTCCACCCTCTAAAGGTCCTGAAATTGTCAATCAGAATTGTCAATCTGCTATTATCATACCGAGAAATGGCCTTAAAGCAGGTCTTCCAAATAAAAATTTCAAAATAAAAGATATTTGGTCAAAAAGTGCAATTTCATGCAGTGCTTGTTGAGTTTTAAGCGCCAAAAATAAAGATTTTGACGTAAAATCTCTAAACTTCTAAAGATTTGAAGTCCCAAATAAAGGACAAATCTTTAAATGAAGGACGTTTCCGAACCCTGCCTTAAAGGGCCATGCTCTTCGGCGATGGAAATATTTCAAAAGGTTACCATTGAAATTCAAACGAGAATAAAAATTCGGGCGCTAGTAGCGAATACCCATCCAAGTAGCGAATCCGACCTTTTAAAATTGCTGTAAGTACCCTTGCAAAAAACAATTTTAGGATTAGCCCTTAGGCTCAGGGGTAGGCCAGCGTACGGAAGTTGTGACTAATAAAGAGTTTCGTTAGGGGGGCGGGGGGATTATGTGGTTATTCGCTACTAGCGTCGAAATTCGTAAAAATTGAAGTGCGTCCCCCACCACCTCCGAAGAGTATTTTTCTTTAAGCGTCCTATTTTAAGTTTCTTTGATTTTTTTCAAGTTTTCTTTTTTGCAATGCGTAGCGAACTAACTTAGGCTTAGGTTTAGGCTTTAGGCTTAGGCAAAAATGAAAAAAAGTTTACTTAGAGAAAAATACTCTTTGGGGGGGGGGGGGGGTGGAAGGTGGAAGGGTGCACTTCATATGCTATCTTAAAATTTCGTATTGCAGTAAAAGTCAAGGCAAAACCTTGCCTCCAACCGAAGTAGAACCAACGACCGACTCCCACAGAACGCCAACGCTTTCCCACTGAGCCACCTATGCTGTTGGGTGGCCGAAACATTTTTCACTATATTTTGCCGGAAGAGTAATCAACAAACTTATATTTCAATAAAATTCTTTTTTGAATTGACCTGGTACCCGCCTTTTGAAGAGTTCTATTATAGGGCTCACACAGTGGGAATGACAGTGGGGTCGAAGTAATCTCGCGTTTTTCATCGAAAAATGACAAATCTGATATAGATGAGCTATACCTACTTTTCGATTTTAGGCATAGGTCATCTATATCAGATGTGGCATCGTCAATAAAAACGTGAGATTTAGACATACTTCGACATCGTCATTCCCATTGTGGGAGCCCTATTAGAGACAAGGTTTTTTTAAAGGACCCTGTCTCTTCATAATCATGGCAATTTCGAAGGTTTGAATGCGCGCAGGACCACATAGATTTTGTCAATAATGTTTTCGAATTATTTTTTTGTTTGCATTTTAAATTGGCTCAAATTGAATTGCAGCGGTAAAACTGTGAATTTCAACGGTGAATTAATGCACTTAGGGGGGGGGTGCACTTGGGTCATTTTTTCATACCTATTTTTTATTGTTTTTATGTCTTTGTCTTGAATGGAAAGTAATTTTTTTAAACTTTTTAAACTACCCAAACCACTTGGATAGTGCTCAAAGCATCTGGATAGTATTCAAACCACTTGGATGGTACCTTCATCACTTGAATGGTTTCCAAAACTAAAAAATCGACTAAAATTATACTTTTCGGTTTGAAAAAATACAAAGTTTAAACTATGCTTTTGGAATTCACAAGTGGTTTGGATACTATCCAAATGGTTTAGGTACTATCCAAGTCCTTTGGGTATTATCCACATCCTTTGGGCACTATCCAAGTGGTTTGGGTAGTTTAAAAAGTTTAAAAAAAATTACTTTCCATTCAAGACAAAGACATAAAAACAAAAAAAAAATAGGTATGAAAAATGACCCAAGTGCACCCCCCCTAAGTACACCCCCCCCCCCCCTAAGTGCACCCCCCTTCGGAGGGGGGGGGTGCACTTGGGGGGGGGGGGGGTGCACTTAGGGGGGGGGGTGCACTTGGTATACCGTCAAAAAAAAACAATTCGAAATTATTATTGACAAAATGTGTGTGGGGACCACACTGTGGTCCCGCGCTCATTCAAACCTTTCGAATCGCCATGATAAGGAAGAGACAGGGTCCTTTAATAAAAACTTTTTGTTACGGTTTCTAGAATTTTATTTTGACATTTCAAAGACATTTAAATACAGTCTACTTTTGATTAATCGACACTCCTGCAAAACAGCCTAGGTTCGAGTATCATTTTTTCCAATTTATTTATTTTATCAATTTATTTCGCATCAATACAACAAACAAATACAACTATCTAACATAACCGTAAATACTCTATTAAGTACCCACTCTCTAATAACTACCCACCCCTCGTTTTTTTGACTAGGACTTCAGAGTTAGAGACGTTTTTGATTAGCACTTTCAAGATTTTTTAGGAGTTGAGAATAATTACCCATGGGTACTTAATAGAGCATTTACGGTAAGGAGGAAAAGTAAAGGAGGAAGGGGGGCTGAGAGCTGTAAAGGAGATAGTCCCGATACGAAAGGATTAATCCTTTTGCGTTCTTTAAATTTGGTGTTAGAGCCATATTCTGTCTACAACTCGGTGTTGCGATTCCAGACAAACTTGTGCAGAATGGAAAGTTGGACCAGCACTATCAATATCAGAATTTGTGAATTCCTTCAAAAAATGCCTTAAAAATTTAAATGGAAAACTCCATCAAAAACGAGTTAATTATTTTTGTGTTATATTTCGATTTTCAAAGTTTTTTTTAAAGAATTAAGGAATTGTGATATTAAAGATGCTATTCCAACTTTTAATTCTGCACATGTTTGTCTGGAAACAGAATACCGAGTTTTCGACATCAAAACACATCAAAAAAAGAGCTCCGGTGTGGGTCGGATTTGAGTCCACATCGATTTGGATGCCTTTGTCTTCGCAGCGGCAGTTACAGATGAAATTTGATGGTTTTGTCGTGCATATCCGGTTGTCGGAAAAGTCCTGCATTGAGAACGAAGGGATTAGTACTTTCTGGTGGGTTTTAAAATATGTGTACTTACAGTGAACTGGCGATTTAGTGTATTCTCGATCTAATGTACAGCTGACGCCGGTCCCAATGGTTTACACTGAATCGGGAGCGCATTGCATAAAAAACACAACAGACTTTTTGTTCAGTTTTTGAATCAAAATTTGGATGAAAAATTACAAATAAATTCTTTTATAGGTTTTAAATATTTGTCACCATTTCTATTAGGGAAGTTTGAAACTCATCAAACAAAATTTGTTGATTTTTTCAAAAATATAAGCGGTTTTTTACTGCGTCATCGTGTCCACCCCTGCCGAATTAAAATTAAATCGGATGAAATAGAATCAATAGGGTTGGTGACCCGCCATTTGTTTTCGACTTTTTCAGTCGAAGTCGGACATTTCCGACTTTCCAGTCGGCCCACCGAGTTGAAAATTTAGACCTCTCAGATCTAAAATTCTAGTCTTTTGCCCGCCCTACCAACCAGTTACCAGTGGAAATGCCCAATAACTTTTTCAAAACAAAGCTATATTTTGCTCTGTACTCATGTACAGTAGCGGAAAAAAGTGATGACTCAAGCATAAGTTTTGCGTATTTTGCTTCATATCTCCCGACTACATGCATTCTTTGATTTAACATATATAAGCAAGAATGATCGCCGGAATCTCAGCTACATTTTGAGTACAAATACATATATGTATGATAAGGGATCAGAAACTTTTTAATTGTTTTTCAAAATGCACTCAAATTTTGAGGCGGAAAAAAGTGATGACTCAAATCCTTTTCTATTGATGTTTCATCGTCATTTTATGTCTATGGCCAATTTTAAATGTTTATTCGTAAGCCCTGTTTCTCAGCTACAATTTGGAATGTCAAACTTAATTTTATAAATATTCTAGGAAAAATTATGACCACCAAGATAAAAGCGTCGATTTCTAGTCAAAATAAAGGAAAATCCAACGAAAATGACTGTTTAGACACATAAATAATAGCTTTTCTCAAAAAATTTTGATTAAAAGATAACATTCAATGCACCATTCGAAAGATCTTTGATTTTTCTACACAATGACATGTTGACTGCTTTTTTAGAAAAATACAGCGCTGAGAAACGGACGGTTGAATTTCGACAAGACAAAAAACCACTGTTTTTGCCTTATTTTTAGCCTTTTTTGTCTTGTCGAAATTCAACCGTCCGTTTCTCAGCGCTGTATTTTTCTAAAAAAGCAGTCAACATGTCATTGTGTAGAGAAATCAAAGATCTTTCGAATGGTGCATTGAATGTTATCTTTTCATCAAATTTTTTTGAGAAAAGCTATTATTTATGTGTCTAAACAGTCATTTTCGTTGGATTTTCCTTTATTTTGACTAGAAATCGACGCTTTTATCTTGGTGGTCATAATTTTTCCTAGAATAATTATAAAATTAAGTTTGACATTTCAAATTGTAGCTGAGAAACAGGGCTTACGAATAAACATTTAAAATTGGCCATAGACATAAAATGACGATGAAACATCAATAAAAAGGATTTGAGTCATCACTTTTTTCCGCCTCAAAATTTGAGTGCATTTTGAAAAACAATTAAAAAGTTTCTGATTCCTTATCATACATATATGTATTTGTACTCAAAATGTAGCTGAGATTCCGGCGATCATTCTTGCTTATATATGTTAAATCAAAGAATGCATGTAGTCGGGAGATATGAAGCAAAATACGCAAAACTTATGCTTGAGTCATCACTTTTTTCCGCTACTGTACATAACTTATATCTCAGTCAGAAACAATCTCGATACCACAGAAATCTCGGAGACCGGTCTAAGGGGCTTTTCTATTAAGGGTAATCACATAGTAAGAGCTTTATTAGTTTG
Source organism: Ditylenchus dipsaci (assembly GCA_004194705.1). NCBI lineage: Eukaryota > Metazoa > Nematoda > Chromadorea > Rhabditida > Anguinidae > Ditylenchus > Ditylenchus dipsaci. Next base: position 262,615 of record SADC01000001.1, on the reverse strand, counting down.
CATGTAGCTAGCGTGAGAGTGAAAATCTTTGGTGTCCTCGCCTTTTGTGGTCACCGTATTTTCTCTAATTATAGAGCCGGGTCTATAATTTTTCAACCTCCCGAAAATTGGAAAATTTCGAGGTCGATCTTGAGATTTTCGGGTGATCGACCGAAATCTAAAAACCGGCATCGGCAGAGCACCTGGGAGTAAGAAAACGCAAAAAAGATATTTACAAAATGTTTACTCTGCGCCGAAATACAGACCCTCAAAGTCGAGGGGGGTCTATAATTAGAGACGGGTCTATAATTAGAGAAAATACGGCATGTTTACGGGCATGCCCTTCTGATAAAAAAAACACATTTTTTATCAATGCTGATTTATGAAACTGATCTTTTAAGATTCTGGCGAGAAGGTGACTCTAGGTATGTTTTATGCTACACTGCAGTTTCAGGGTTTAAAAACGGCATTTTTAGGTATCACAGCTCTGCTATCGACTACTGTGTTTCTGATGTTGGTGGCTGAAGGTATGCTGCACTTATTTAGTCGGGGCCACATCTTTTTAATTTTTCGTTAATCATGTTTATACGACTTCTAAGTAATTTTTATATGCTTAAACGATAAAAAAGCTATTTTCTGACATTTTTCACACAAAAAATAGCGAAATTCGATTTTTTGCCTTGGTCCCCCAGGGCAATCTTACCTAAAAAGGTACCTGGATACCCCAAAAAGATGGAGTAACTGGGTTGTTAACTGGGGCCTACCGCATAAAAAACAATAATAAAATAAATTACAGGTATGCCACCTACTTCTGAGGCATTACCTCTGATCGGTATCATCATCAAACCCGAAACCAATAACTACACACTAAACATTTTTTAGGGATTTACTACGGTGTGACCATCTTTATTGTGTCTCTAACCACTGGAATGACTGTATTTACCCTAAATGTGCACCATCATGGCCAGCATGGCAAACCAGTGCCTGAACTAGTTCAAAGATTAGCCTTTGACTATGCAGCAAGACTTATGTTCATCAAGATAGAGCAATACCACTCAATCAACGACCATGTGGAGTATTTTTATTCTCACAGCAGCACAAATGTGTCCAGAAGTATGAGTGCTGCCACAGTCACTGGACATTTCACTGAATTATTCGGCGGCACGGGTGGTTAGTAAAAAAAATTAACAGTCAGAATGGTCAGTAACATACCCATTTTTAGATCTGATGGCTACTAACCAACTAAGAGTGTGTACACCGACCAGAAGAGGAGTGTCTTCCGACATACCATACAGGTCATATAACAACAATGCCTTGCTCAGTAAAACCACCTCCAGTGGACGGCCGATCAGTGGGTCACAAAAATCTCCGTCGGATTATAGGGGTTCCAACAAAAATTTTAAAAAGGTAGGTTATTTTCGAAAAAAATAATAATTTTGGGGGATGGCGATCATATGGCCACAATGGCAGGTTTTTCAGACGATTTTGAGCAATTTGGGCAATTAACCCAAAGCTTCTCAACAAAACCTCAAAAACCCCACTCAAATTCGGGTCATGGGGAAACTTTTGAAAAATCAATTATTATTTTGAAAAAAAATCTTAGGCACCCCCGTCCCTCAGCTCAATGTCTTTCAAAAGCAAGCGGGTGAGTTTTTCGGACGATTCCCTGTCCTCCTCGTCCCTGCCTCCTAACGGCATCCCCACTGTTAGTGCTGCTCCAGTTACTCTACAAGCACTCAGGTACCGAGCAACCAGCAAGAAGGTAGCTACTACGACAGCTGATAGCTTGCCGCCCACCAAAGCAATACAAACCACTAGTTTCACTACCGACCGACCACAACAGTCAACCCAAGAACAAAACCAGGAGAAGAAGATAAGAAGGCACCGATTTGTGGAGGCGAAAGTGAAAGTGAGAGCGCTAGCAATGAACAATTGGCCTGTGGCAAAGCAGCTGTGGCAACTAAGAAACCAGCTGTTTTTCTGACTACATCATCTCCTCTGACCCCTTATAGCAGTCCAGCCAAGACAGTTAATGTGGTGGCTGGAGATGGTGAGCCTTCTTGTTCAGCAGACATCAGAGTGGTTGGCAGTGGTCAGCAGCAGCAGAGATGTGCCAGTCTGTCCCCAGCTTACAGACCCATGGACAATGTGTCGCCCATAGATGTGTTTGAAAGTGAATTTCTGAGAGTGCTCGCTAAAGTTCATGCAACTATTGAGAGGTAGCTTTTTTCGGAAGATATAGAAAGGTAACAAACTATTGCCACGTTCAGCTTGAAATCGAAGTTTTTTGATATCTTTCGGTCAAAATTATTTTGTTAGCATTACGCTACATTAGCAGTATACCAGCGCATTATGGTGAAAAAAGGGAGGATCAGCAGTGCTTTACTATCTTATTTTTTTATAACCGATTTACTTGAACCAACAAGAGTTTTCTATAAAATTATCGAGGCGAGGCCTTTATTTCGAGGATTCACCTCGAAATTAAGGATTGAAGCAGGAGGTGAGTACTCGAAAAATTTTGAGGTCCAAGTTAAAGCGAAACTTTGAAACTAGAAGTGTTTTCGGGAAAAAGAGCCTTCATTGCGAAAATCTGAGGTCTCAACAATCTTAGTTTTCAAAAGCACTCCAAAGTCAGCAACATCAGATTTAGCCAGGACACTGAAACGTACTTTATATATTCTTTATTTGAGACCCGAAATCTTTATAATTTTTGAGATTTGACGTCAAAATCTTTATTTTTGGTATTAAAACCAAATAAGCACTGGATAAAATGGCACTTTCACAAAAATGACCAAATTTCCTTTTTTCATGAAAATGTCCTTTATTTAAAAGTTTTGAGTTCGGAACCCTAGGTTTAACGAAAAACTAGTAAAAACAGTTCAAACGAAATTTGCTGGTCTTACCCTTTTTTGCACTGTAATGTATGCCCCCTTAATGCCCCTCTGGTATGCCCCCTTAATAGACCATGCTCTTTGGGTGCATCGGCATGCGCAAAATTTTTAATTGGCGGGGGACACTTCTCTTTTCTCGCACTGTACTTTTTGGAGTTTTGGCGAACGACTTGGTCGACTTAGACGGCGAATTTTTCCCCAATTTTAATTTACATACTCATTTGCAACCTCACACTCAAAATGTAGCCCTGCTTCTTGCTGTCATTTTCAGCATACGGTTGTATAAAATAATGTAAATTGAAATCGCAAAAAATCTCAGTTCCTGGTACGCATCATTTTGGCTAGTTTCCTTTAATTTTGGTAGTCATTGCCAAAAATCGCAAAATTGAGGCAGTTGATGACAGCAAAGCAGTGCTGGAAACGGTTGCAATCGATTGCTCGATGATTTTTGGACCTAAAAGTCAAAAACTTACTAAAAAGTAAATTAAAACACCCCCAGAGGGACTAGAACATTCGACAAAAGGCGATGCGTATATAAAGTTTATCCCCCCCTTTCCCTGGAAATCTGTCTAGCGTAAATAGCTTCTATCTTGCTAACTTTATCGCCGGCTCTGGGTTAATTAATTTTCAAGCAAATCCTCCTTGATCTTCAAGCGAAATTGATCTTTAAAGGACTATGGTTTTTGAGCGCAGTGGCATGTGCAAAATTTGCATTAGCGGGGGACACTTCTTTCGTCTCGCATTGTACTCTTTGGAGTTATGACGAACAACTCCAAAGAGTACAATGCGAGACGAAAGAGAAGTGTCCCCTGCTAATTCAAATTTTGCGCATGTCGCTGCGCGCAAAGAGCATGGTCCTTTAAAAGATTATCGATACTTTTTTTTAATACCAAACTCGAATTAAAGTCAAGCATTGAAAACAATAAAAACTAGTCTGCACTAAATCAACACGGTAAAGGCTGACCATAACGACGATCCACCCTTGCCTGACTAACTTTTTGTAGTTTAAATTGATTTATAACTGTTAGATGTGATTTTAATTTTTTCTTTTGCCTACTAATAATTTTTGAAGTGTTGCAGGAATGAGATGCGACTGGCAGAAAAGGACAGAAGGAATGCCATGAAGCTAGAGTGGCAACAAGTGGCTCTTGTGCTCGACCGCTTCTTCTTTTACCTTTTTGTGACAATAACGGTCGTGTCTTCTCTTAGTATCATCTACCAACGACAGATTTGAGATGATCTTAGCAGAAGTTTTAAAATATAACTGATTTTCAAAATACTTTGGAAATCTGTTAAATTTTATTCTGAATAGTGCGTAGACGCTTGGATTTTAGTAAAAAAAAAGTAAAAAAATTCAGCGTTCTGTTTTTGGTTGTTCAGAAAAAACGACTAAGATTGTGTTAAGATGGCCTATGCATTCAAAACTCTAATTTTTATTGGTGGCCTTATTTTGTAATAAATCAGTTATATTATTGCTTTTTATTAGCACAAAGGCAACCAAACAAAAGTCGTATTTTTGACATAACGCAGTCAACCCTTAATTTAACGACACCTCTGGGAACCGGCCTTATGGTGACCGAGGCTGGGCACGGGCCGGACCGCTTGTGCTCCGGGCCGGGCCTTAAAACTTCAGGCCCGCGGCCTGGCCCGGTCGGCCCGGTAAATCTGATATAACCTGGAATTTCTCGAACTTCAAAATTATGATTTTAAATTTTCATGAAAATATATATTTTTATTTCATAATAACCAGCCAGGCATTGACACTTCATTTCCGCACAAAAATCCAACAAAAAAGGTATATCAGAGCAATACGAAACAGCATTAAGTCTGATAGTTGATAAAGAGATTTTAAACCTGAAAAAAGTTCAAAACAAAAATCGACTTAAGATTGTTCCGAGCATGCATGCATTAAGCATAATAAACAAATCGATAAAAATCAGAATAGGTGGGTACTAAAAAGCTATTTTTATCATAAAAAGCGCTAAAGCAAAATAAGAAGTGTGTATATGTAGTCAGACATACAAGCTGTTAAAGAGATAAAGAGCATTTCATGTAAATAAGAGGTCAAAACAGCTTTTTTCGGTTTATTTCAACGCCAAAATTAAGCACAAAAAATGAAATTATGATATTTTGTTACTTTAAAAATGTTAGAATTCTGCTTTGGAAATTTTCGGGCTTTTCGGGCCGGGCTCGGGCCGGGCCGACACCCTTCTGGGCCGGGCTGGTCTTTTATAGTTAAGCAGCGGGCCGGGCCGACCAAAACCCGGCCCGTGCACAGCCCTGGGTGACATTAAATCGAGGTTTTAGAACAAATGGCCTGTGACGTTTAATTTAGGGTTTATTAAAATTAAACATATAATCAAATAATTATGTTTTTATCTAGCCAACCCAACAGCCAAATACTATAAACAATATTCAACTGTTGAACTAAAAGAAACTAGCGGTTACTAAAAACTTTCAAGTATATTTCAATTTAGAACAATTTTTTAACATACTATAAATGTTCAATACAGCTCTCAGGGGCTCTATCTCTTGATCCCGAAAAAATTGGAAAAATTTTGGGTCGATCTCGAAACTTTCAGGTGCTCAACCAAAATCCGAAAAGCAGAATCAGTAGAGCTCATGGGAGTTAAGAAAATGCAATAAACAGATTTGCAAAATGTTGACTCTGCTCCGATATACAGACCCTTAAAATTAAGAGGGTGGTCTCTATTAGGGGGGGGGGCTCTATTAGAAGATTTGCGGTATTCATGTACATATCAAGCATAATATCCGTGTGGTCATCCGCTACTTTTTTTAGCGTGTTTTTTTTTGGCGTGCCGGATAAACGAGGTGCAGGATAACTGAGGGCTCTTATCCTTTTTTAGACAAAGGTGCTGGTTAATCGAGGTTTTCATATATTCAGGTAAAAAACGTTTATTGATAAGCAATTTGTCAATTAACAACACAATTCATAACAATTAATGAAAAAGTTCACAAAAATTAGTGAAAATAATTGGTCAGTTTTTTTTAGATTGTTTTTCGACTAATTTTAATTTTACTAATTTTAAGGGGTTAAAAGTGCGTTTGAAACTATATAGTCTCAGTGAAAAATATAGTTTCATTGAAGTTTCATCCGATAGTTTCATCCCATACAGTCAAAGCTCTCTATAACGACTCTCAAGGGACCGGCTAAACCGAGTCGTTATAGACAGCGTCGTTTTGACTTGAATGACTTAACTCAGGACCAAATAGTTCTTTTTTCCGGATCGTTATAAAGAGCGTCGTTATAGAGAGCTTCGACTGTATATGTATGTGAGTTATTGCCATGGTAATGCTCTCTAGTTCGACTCCCACCCTCTGATTTTTTTCATTTTCTTCGCTTGGTTTTGTTTTCATAATGTATGTACAAGCCAATTCAAATTTTTGCCTAATAATTCAATTTCTGTACGGATTTTTTAGCTTAGTTTCCAACAAAACAAGGCATAGAATTTAATTTTAGGCCTTCTTTTGTTAGAAACCAAGTTGAAGAATTCGTACGTAAATCCAACGATAAAGAAAAAAATTTGAATTGGCGGGGGACATCGTTGTCGGAGACAGCAATGGCCCTTTAAAAAGGCATACCTACGCTAATAAGAGGTGTTGCCCAGGAATTCCAAGACATTTTCCCAATCGTTGAACTTCTGTACGGGTTTTTCAACTAGGTTTCTGACAAAACAAGGCCTATAATTAAATTATCCATAAAGTTGGATCATCAATTCGCGTTGAAAGAGCCCTGTGACCAGCCAGAAATCGAAGTTCACCAGCCGCAAGTGATCGATGATGCTTTGGACTGCGTCGATTAAGAAGAAGTCGATGGGAAGAAGAAGTACCCCACCTTTGTTCAGCATCAGTGGACTAGAGAAGATGCTCATTTGCTGCCGTTAAAGCCGGCTAGGGGAAACTTGCCAAAAACGAAATTTGCCAAATCGAAATGCGCCAAAACGAAATATGCCAATACGAAATTTGGCGAAACGAAATTCGGCCAACGAACCAACAGGGGGGACCAAGTCAGTTTTTACGTTTTTTTCAAAATTTTTGAAATTGTTTCCTAACCACCTAAAACCACCCCAAACCAGCGAAAACCATTCAAAATCCCTCAAAACCACCCAAAATCGCACAAAACCACCTAAAACACCCCAAACCACCAGAAACCATTCAAAACTTCACCAAACAAAAATTTAAATTTAAAAATTTAATTTAAATTTTTAGTCCTAACCAACCAAACCAGGTGGTCGTCGACTTGGATCGAAATTTTTTTTTTATGTTTTTGGATTCCAAAACCTTTTTTTTGGAATAATTCGTGGACATTGAACATGGTTTGACAGTGCTAAAATCACGTTTTCTGAAGAAATTTTTGAGTTTTGGGGAATAATTGATTTTGGTAAAATCAATTATTTGTCAAAACTCAAAAAATAACTGAGAAAACGGCATTTTGCCACTGTCAAACCATGTTCAGCGTGCACGAATTTGTCTAGAAAACTGGTTTTAGAACCCAAAAACGTAAAAAAATTTTGATCCAAGTGGACGACCACTTGGTTTGGTTGGTACAGACTAAAAATTCAAATTCCCGCAAAATTTTTGTTTGGTGTAGTTTTGTATGGTTTCGGGTGGTTTAGCGTGTTTTAGGACGTTTAGTGTGATTTTGGCTGGTTTTTGCTGTTTTTGGTGGTTTCGGTTGTTTGGGGTGGTTTTAGGTGGTTAGGACACAGTTTCGAAAATTTCGAAAAAACGTAAAAACTGCCTTGGTCCCCCTGTTGGTTCGTTTGCCAAATTTCGTTTCGGCAAATTTCGTTTTGGCATATTTCGTTTTGGCGGATTTCGATTTGGCAAATTTCGTTTTGGCAAATTTCGTTTTGGCAAATTTCGTATTTGGCAAATTTCGTTTTTGGCAAGTTTCCCCTAGCCTTAAAGCCGAAACTTCAAACTATCTTTTGGTCGGAAACCGATCTGCTACTCAAGAGCAGCCGAGGGTGACGTTAAATCGGGGATGACGTTAAATCGAGGGTTGACTGTATGACATGGAGATGAATTGTCCGTGTACCATGTGGGTGAGCGCATCTAAACTAAAAGCCCGCAAGCCCCCTCAGCCCCCTGCGCCACTGAAGGGGGCAGTTAAGAAAGAAGAGCTACGCGTCGCGTTTTTGTCCATCTTCGTCATCGAGGTCTTGGGTACGCGTGAATCGGGCAGCTATTCGGATAGGCAAGGCAAACACTCAGCAATGTGGTTCATCGATTCGAAGAGACTGGTGCTACCAAAAATTCGCAATAGTTATTCTTTCTAATGTCTTGTTTGCTGTTTTTCATGCTTATGAGTGAATAAAGTTTGTGTCACCGTCTTATGATGGCTATATCGAGGACGTTTCCGGGCATGCCAGCCAAAAATTTGGAAACGGGTCACAGCTCGGTTTTGCTGACCGATTGTTTCAATGTTAACTTGATTTTGAATCACTCTGTACTCAATATTGAAGCGTGTAATGCTTGAAAAACTCTTTATTTAGTTATTTATTTAGTCTTTATTTAGCTTTATCGATGTTAAATCATCAAAAATAGGCAACTTTCAATTGATCGTGGTTTTTTCATACATGCAAGACTCAGGGCTTTTTAAAAAGCTATGATTTGTTTCAGTGTAATACTGAAACGAAAATTTGCCAAACTCAGACAATTCTAAAGTTTTAAATTTACACTCCGCATTGAAATTGAAATATGCCACTAAATTTTTTAACTTTATTTAGACAAATGAACACTATATTTTGAAAATATGGCAATAAACATTTAATTGAATAAATTAAATGACTGAAAATCTGTCCTAGTTCATCGAAAAGCGGCTAACCACTCAGATTTCCAGCTCAGGGAGTTCCAGTGTCACAGACTCACCGAGCATCTAAAATAGAAACTCAATTAACGGGTGTCACAAAAGGCTTCAATAAATTTTTAGCCAGGGGTGTGTACGGGCCGGCCCGAACCACTTTTTGATACAAAAGTGGGTTCAGGCCTACAAAAAAGTGGGCCCGTGGGCCGGCTCGTGACTAGAGATGATGGCTTGACCTTTTCGATACGGAACGGGACAAAATGTAATTTCGAAAATTTTGTGACGGGACACCGGGACGGCAAGGTCCCATAAAACTCTCCGGGCGGCGGGAATCGTACCGTGCCGTCATTTTTTCAATTTTCAAAATTTTGTAAAAAGGCTAAAAAACCGAATTTGAATGAAAAATTTTTCGAGACCGGACACCGGGACGGGACAGGTGTCGAAAAATTTCCGGCCGTGATTCCGGGACGGACAATGTTTCAAAATTGGACCGGGCGGGCGGGAATTGTCCCGTCGTGCCATCATCTCTGCTTGTGACACCCCTGGTTTCAGCTTATTTATTAAACGCAACCATGATTATTAAAAGAAACTAAAGTACAGTTTCAGTGGATTCTAGTTTCCTAGTTCAACTAAGCTTGTATCCTTTTTTGATGCGCTTTTGGTATAACCTTTTGAAAAAAGATCTCCGAAAAATAAATAGGTGAACCTAATGTTCAAACAAATGCCAGTACTGACACATTCAAAAATCTGATGTGAGTCTTATAATTCTTTTAGAGCAAAAAAAATTCAAATTTAATATTTTTTAGCTAAGAGCTTCATCGGCCGCACTCTCCTATTTTAATTTAGATGCACATTTGATATATCAAAATGTTGATTTAAAAAATGACCAATATGATAAAAATGACCACATCTATAATGAAAAAGTAAATAGAAGTAATTTACCTTCCCATCTCCTTTAATAGACGGCCTCCCAAAAAGTTAGAAAATATACCCATAAATTAGCTATGCCGCGAAAACTGACTGCGTGTGTCAAAGCAAAGCGGCAGAAGTTTGAAGTCGATTTTCAGGTTGTTATGGATTGGATGAAGCGAAAAAAGCATGAAGTAAAGTATGGATGAAATGAATAAAGAAATTTTGGGTACATTTTCCGACTTTTGAGGAGGGCATTTACTAGATTAAACACGGAATATTAGATTTGAAATTTTTCAATAAAAAAAACTCTAGATCTGAATCGCCGACATCGTCATTGCGACATCGACATTTCATCGCCATTGTGGGGAAGCTATTAAATTCTGATATCTTGAATGTGCACCAAATAAAAAGTAGATAGCACGGCTGAACGAGGTGGCGAAAAGCGAAAAATGTACTTTGAAACTTCTTATAATCATATTTGTGTTTTGAAAACACGAGCTCGGGTTTATGAAGAAGTTACAATTTCAAATTTGCTACAAAATCATACTCACCCCAAGAGAGAAGGCAATGTTCTCCGCGGAGCAAAAAATCATCCGGTCTCCAGATTGATGAACGTATGGTCCTCTGGCGTCACTGCTACCTTGGACAGGAAGTTTGTCTACAGCAATGCACATACCAATTACTTCGCCAGCTCGATTGCAGACCGCCCCTCCGGAATCACCTAAAAGGGTGATGTAGTGATTTTAACAATGGAGTGATAATTAACCTTTGTCTGAGCCGCTTGTTCCTCTAATTTGGCCCTGTGAATTAGAAATGGCTGAAATTACATTGCCGTGCTTTACAGCTAGCCCGTTGTTATTGATGCTAATGAGCAGATACTCCATGCCATCTAAAATTTTTATACAGTCGACTCTCCAATAACGAACCCCCAAAAAGTTCGTTCCCACCTTGGGTCCGACACTTTTTTTAGCATGATTTTTTAAATTTTTTCGTAGTTCTGTTTTGACAGTCTGGTCGCAAATATCGTGAGAATTCTGATTTTACCGATCGTTTTTCAGAAATCCAAAATTTTTTCGTCTAAAAAAGCAAAAACTCGATTTAAGGACAGGTATTTTTAAAAAAGCCTGTTTCTAAATCGAGTTTTTGCTTTTTTAGAGAAAAAAATTTTGGATTTCTGAAAAACGATCGGTAAAATCGGAATCCTTACGATATTTCGGACCAGACTGTAAAAACAGAACTAGGAAAAATTTTTAAAAATCTGGCTTAAAAAGTGTCGGACACAACGTGGGAACGAACTTTTTGGGGGTTCGTTATTGGGAGAGTCGACTGTAGTACAATTCAACTTTTTTTTCAATAATCCGGCACCTCTGGGGACTGGCTAAATTTAACGGGTTACCGGGAATGTCGGGTTGATGGCGCGTGATTTATGAATGAAATCCAGAAATATAACATTTTTTTAAATGTAGAACAGCCCCTTCACTGCCCTAAATTCAAATTTTGAACAAATAAGTGCAATGAAATCTTAAAAAGACTGCGGCAAATTCCTGATATCTGAATTCACGGGTCAATTTTGGAATACGCGCCTCACTCAATTTCGGTATAACCACTCTGAAAATTTGGCTTGGTCTCCCAAGCTGATTTTTTTTCGCAATTTTTTCTGCTTTTTTCTTTCGAGTTCTACTGATTTTTTTTAAGCTTCTCAATTTAAAAAAATACAGTAAAAAGCTTCAAAGAAAAAAAATTTGAACAAATAAGTGCAATGAAATCTTAAAAGGACTGCGGCAAAAAAGCGACAATTCATCCTCACTTGGTAAAAACGGACAATTCATCCTCACTCAAGAACGATTCATCTTCACTCGTCGAAAAGGGACGATTCATCCTCACTATCTAAAATGAACGATTCATCCTCACATGGGAAAAAGGGACAATTAATCCTCACTCGATGAAAAAGGACGATTGATCCTCACTTGGTAAAAACGGACGATTCATCCTCACTCAGGAACTATTCATCTACACTCGTCGAAAAGGCACGATTTATCCTCACTTGTGTAAACAGGGCAATTTATCCTCATTTATAAAAAGAAGCTATCCCTCAAAAAGGGGCGAGTTTCGGTCTAAAAGGACAATGCTTTTATAGAGACTGATGATTAAAAGACTGTTGATGTTCGAAGACTGTTTCTCTTTTGAAATAAAATAAATTATTCACCAATCTATCATAAGCGAGTCATTCTCATAATGACGTTACAATGAATGAATGTTACCCTGAATCATCATTATCAGCAAGCAATTTTTGTTTTCACCAAAGAATAACACGGGCTAACAAACAAATTTTTTCAACATTTATTGATCTATCACTATATTGTAAGCTAGCCCTCGAAGATATGCCATAAGACTAGAATCATGATATTGGTGTACTTTTGCCAATATTCTTGAATCTGCTTCATAGTAGACTCTTCGTTTCTTCGGAGCTGCGATTCCTGCTAAGTACTGCATGAAATGCATGTCATGAGATCGTTGTATTCGTTTGAAATCCTGAAGAAGACGGCCAACTGTTGAGTGATCCACACCGAGAGCGTGATGGAGTCGCCGATGAGCAGCCACTGCGCAATTCTTGGTTATATCTTATCTGGCAAAAGTCCTCTCATAACCTGTCCACCAATTAACCGGAAATCTTGAAACATGCTCAGGTGTACTTAAAATCATTACTGCCAATTAAAGAGATTTGTGAGAAAAGACAAGGCGTTTACCGACATAGTTCCGCCTGAACGAATTGAGAACGGGTGCAAGTTCCACAGCTAGGTGCAGTTAAAGTTGAGCAAAGCAGCACCAAATAGCAGTTGGCGTGACAAAAGCGAGTGAGATAATCATTCTTGCGAGGACGGAAAACTAGGGAGAAACTTGACACAAATATTACTGACAACCAGAGCATGCAAGCGAGCCTTGCATTTTTCATTCTTTTCTTCAAACTTTGCGCATCTCCAATATTGCTTAGTACCAGTTCGATTTCGGAAGTGAGAGATAAATTAATGGCCTTCTAAACAGCCTTGTCATGACCTTTCTCTAACTTGATAATCGTTATTGAATCCTGAGCAATAGCATAATTTTTTTAAAGTCGATACCCAAAGAGACCACTAACCAGCCGTTGCTCGTTTCATATAACGCATCTCTTGCTTGATTGACATCATCTAAATTATTTTAAGCGGCCACGTTTACTACATGGTTGTTTTGCTGTGGCGCTTCAAGAATGGCCAAGACACGTGTAACCTCTCCATAATTGATTTGACCATTTTGCATGAAAGCATCCGCCCTGAAACCATAAATGTGAAATTGCAAGCCAATAAAAATCAATGAAAGATCGGAAAAAGAAGGGAGCGGATCGTGAAAAGCAATATCCCCGAAAATAAAATATATTTCACAATGAACTTTTGCAAATTGAATGGGCCCAATTTGAAATGGCCGATTCTTCTCTTCCCATGAATATAATGTCCAAAATTAAAAATATGGTCAAAACATACAACAAAAAATGCCCTTCAAACTGCAAGAGGTCTAAGAGGTTATTTATTAGTCATTACTGAGCCAAGGTGTTGGCTTATTAGGGGTGCTCAATTATTGGGGTAAATTCGTTGACTTTTGCGGACAACAAACCGCATGTTTAAGAATTGCCGGATAATCGGGGGTGCCAGGTTACTGGAGTGTCGGGTTATGGAAGTTCGAGGGTACAGTACGATTGACCGTCACCGTTTTGACCATTATTAAAAAGTTCGGAATAACGTATCAGAAAGCCCTTCTATTCTCACCTTAGATTCACTTAGATGAGTCGAAAAAAAAGGTGCAACAGAAAGTTATGGCAAAAACAAGTTCACCCTTCATCAATTTTTCAAATAATATTTTGACGTGAAACTTTGTTTCGCTAGGCAAACTTCAGATTCTGACATCAGATTCGTGTTTAGTGAAACAGCTCTTGGAGCTATATTACTTGTCAAATTTCAAATGCGCTCGAGACGAATAAACATTTAAATGTCAGATATTTCAAATTTGAATATTTATTGGTATAGAGCGGATTTGAAATTTGACAAGTACTTTTCAACTCCAAGAGCAGTTTTACATACAAATCGACTATGCTGAACAAATGCTGGTGAAAATTCCGGGGTTCGACTGTAGCCTACAAAAAATATTAAAACTAACCAAGAGGTTTCGCCATCACGTGTCCATCCTGTTCGTAGAACCGATCTCCACCCACAGCTTTGAGAATGATCAAGTCAGCGAAGGCATTGACGTGGACCACTTGAGTTGTTACAATATTTTCCGGGCGGTCACTTGCACCAATAAATGGATCGGCTGACTGAGCAGCCGAGTGAAGCCTTACAGAAGAACCCACAGCCAACTGAGAATGCTGAGCGCCGTGCTCTGTAAAAAATGAACTTAAGTTAAATGTAAAAACTAGGGTTGTGGATTAGCCGACCAGTGTTTTTTCAAAAGTCACACCTTAATTTTGTTTTCGGGTTTCAGATGTTTTTGTACCGCTTTGTAGCTGAGATTTTTCCCTATCGATTGAGTGGTCAAACGCTTCACTTAAAAATAATTTTTGACAAAATCATACCAAGTGTGAATTTAAAGTCACCTTTTCACAAAAAAGTGTGATTTTTACACACTAAGTCACACTTGGCGTTATTTTGTCGAAAATTATTTTTGAGTGGGGCGCTTGACCACTCAATCGATAGTGAAATATCTCAGCTATAGAGCGATACAGACACATCTGAAACGCGAAAACAAAACTTCTGATGTGTGAGGCTAACTGTGAGGTGTGACTTTTGATAACGCTGAAGCTGACACCCTATTTCTGAAATAATATTTTTACTGATGATATTTTTTGGGATAATAGGGTGTCGGCTTATCCAGTTTTTGCTTTTTTTTTTGAGAAAAAAAAATTAAAATTAGAAAAACAATCAGCGAAATCAGAATCCTTGTAATATTGGGGACTAGACTCTCGAAAATAAATTCACGAAAATCTCCAGGTGCCATGGCATTTCGTCAAAAAGTCAGTTTGTCCGAAATGTAGTTCGTCCAAAGATCAGTTCGTTCAAATTTTTTGTTTTCAAAATTTCTGCGGGCATTCAAATTTTATAGTCAGAAAATAACTTTGATCGCTCAGAATACCACCCCGGAGTTGTGAAAAGCCCCTGAAAGGTGGTTTTTTGGGGGTTTACTAAAGGAAGGAGGGTGGGTAAACTTTTTGCAAAAAAGTGATGGCGCGCATCAGAATTTCACTTTGATGATCTAATTTGCTCAGAATCCCTCCACCAAACATTCCGAACCACTCCAAAATATTGCAAACCACTCAAAACACTGGTTTAGAGTAGGGATTCTGAGAAAATCTAAGCCCATCAAAGGGAAATTCTGATAGGCGCAATTGGTTTTTTGCAAAAAGTTTAACCTCCAGGCCCCCCTTCAGTAAATCCCCCAAAAAACCAACTTTCAGGGGCTTTTCACAACTCCGGGGTGGTATTCTGAGCGATCAAAGTGACTTTTAGACGAAATGTCATTGCACTAACACAATCAAAAACAAGGCTGAAAAAGTGTCGAACCCTAGGCGGGAACGATCTTTAGGTTAGAACTTTAACTTAGAAAGCTAAAACTCACTAAATGTCACTGCGTACTGCTCGGTGACGGCCACTGCATTGCACTTGGTGCTGTCCAATTGAGTGTAGTAAAGACGAGGTAAACAAGCATTTTCCATCCAACATATTCGAGAGATGTCATAGTATGATTGAGGAAGATTTGTAGCTGCAAAAAGTCTGTATTAAGTCACGTACATCAACAACAAAGCTCGAAGAAAAAAAAGCAAAGAAGAGTAATTTAAATGATACACGACCGCGCATAAAAACAATAGGTCTTTTAAGTAGTCGAATGGGAAAATTGCGTAGTTCTTATACTGTGAGTTTGACTCTTACTGGCAGTAAAAGGTAATTATCTATGAAAAAAGCCTTTGTAGACCCAACATTTTATTTTAGAAATTGTCAAAAACTATTTGTTCGTGACAATCTCGATTCGTGACGATCGGATAACGGTCATTTTCCCCCTTAAACCCGCCAATTCAAATCTTGTAAAACATTTATCAGTCGTGGTGATAGAAAACATAATTTTTTCTTCACAAATAGTTCTAAAATCGAATCGAACCCCAAAACCTTGGGTGAGTGCCGCTAGGCCAGATGTATACTTGCCTCAATGACTTTAAAAATTAAAAAATGTAAAAATTAGCTAGTAAGGTAGAAATTTCAAAACCTATTTTTCGAAAAACTTTGATCATCCTGTATGAAATGGGAATCAGAATTTCAATCCGAATTCACAGTTACAGATTAAAGCACGAGAATGTGAACATTCTCGAGTTTTGACTTGATTTGTTGTTGGGTAAGGTTTGTTGGCCTAATGGTATGGTGTGGAAATAAGCAAGTGATTTGCTTTATTTAACATAAAATAAGAGAGCTGTGCATCATCATACAGAAAAAAACATTCAAAAACATTCAAAGAAATGTTCTCTGGCCATTCTTCGCAGGAGATGGTCTAGCCTGATTAAAAAGACATACAGAAACATTTTCAGTAGTTTAGAAAGCCAGAGATGCAGAAAAGTGCAGTGGGGGCACAAATTCTAATGGACGAAGGGAGCAGGAGAAGCTGCGAGTTGGCTCCAAGGGAGGGGTGACGCGCTTTGGGCCGACTGCTTCCTTCTTGGCTGCAGCATAGGCAAGGTAAAAGCACATAATCGTAAGGCTAATCGAAAAGTATACGATCCACTGTTTGAAAAAACTCCATTTAGGGTAAACGTCTTTGTTGGGTATGTTCCGAGCACTTTTTTAGAAAATTTTTGCACATCTCTCAAACAACTTTTTACGAGGAGTATGGACAAATTTTATCTAACCCAACTTCTTTTTGAAATTTTTCGGTCAAAATTTTTTTTTGTTGGGTTTTTCGAAAGTGTTCCAAAATATTTACGGACTTGGGCTGACTAAAAGGGTGAATCTATAACATCTCAAGTAGTACTGAGACCAAGTTTGTCGCCTTCAAAAAATGCCGCTTCGAATGCTGCTTCGAAAATCAGTCATTTGATACATATATTCAAGTGAAAGTGAGTGGTAACAGATTGTGAACTAAACCCACCCTCCTTTCCCTACGACACTAATTTGTTAGAAATCGTGTTATGTCAAGTTTTTATCGTACGTAAACAGGTTCAACGGTATTCTTTTTCCGTTAGAGAGTGGAGTTCATTTTGGCTCGAAAGTGCTTTTTTAAGAATAAGCTTCATATTAAGATACTCAAAAACCGTCACTTTCGGAGTCGTCATTTATCAAAAAAGCTCAAGTATAAGTTTAACAAAATCTTGAAAATGACAAAAAGGTGAAAAAATGGCGTTATTTGTCACCAAGGCCGGAAAACTAATTTCTGCGATCAAACTGTAGTGTTTAGAAAAAATGTGAAAGTAGCTCAGATACGAATAAAGAATGTGATTTTAGAGTTTCATGATCATCATAAAACTGTTAAAAATACCGAGTGAGTATACTCTGAAATGGCTGTATACTCGGCGCTTTGTGCGTATTACATCGTCGTTGTCTCCAGGGACTGTAACATTTCAAATGATAATGATGTTACAAAAAAACAATCATCGAAATCGAGGTTGTTCTCCCTGCTGGCATAGGCTTACGATATGCGACACTCGGATGCATGAGAACAATTGCTGATGCCGCAATATTGTAGTCACACAAGCAACAGCTATTTTGAAAAACAGCGCTTGGAAGTTGAAAAAGTGTACTGTTTCCTATCCTTTTTTTCACAACAGAATCTTTTTGAAAAGGGGGGGGGGGTGGTGATCGGATTAATGAATATATTTCAGTAGCAACGAATATTTCACATAGCTGTTGAAAACGTATTCAAATAAAATTGCACATCATGCTACGAACATTTCACTCACTCGCGTTTGATTCTCTGTGAGAACACTCTCTTATATAAACTTTTTTTTTTTGAAAATGCCAGGAGCGAGAACTTCAGACTTTTGACTGTTTGACAAAATCATAAGAGCATGAACTCGTACTTTTTACAGCATTTTCACATCTGCTTTTATGTGGTAGCCCTTGAAATTTAGGCTTTGACAAGTTTATCAATACATTGTAAAGTGAAAAAAATAAAGCCTTGGTTTAGACGATATTATACTTTGTACTTATCACTCTAACCGATATCTCTTTGTTCAATCGCTGAATTACAGCATTCGCTAATAGAAATCAGTTTTAGCATATACAGTCGACTCTCCCAATAACGAACCCCTGGGGACCAGCCTCAAGAGTTCGTTATTGGGAGAGTTCGTTATTTGGAGAGTTCGTTATTGAGAGAGTTCTTTAACCAAAAAAAAATTAGAAGTTCGTTATACGGAGAGTTTTCACCAAAATCATTTTTATTCAACCAATGAACAAAACATTTGAGCCAACATCATAACATGAAACATCAATTGTGAGGACGGAAAAGTTGGTTATTGGATTCTGCTTCAACTTGTTCATGCGTTCTTTTGCCAGAAAGTCATCGATTTTGTCACACATTCGAAGCATTGCTGGATAAACTTCATGAGATTCCATGTAGCGTTGCAAGACCTTAAAACCGTTGAGCGCATCAAGAACAGAAACCGGCTGTTCCTCTTCGACGATTTCCATTTCTATTTCTGCAGCTTCCTCCGGTTCTGGCATTCCCACTTCCACTTGAGAGTTTGCTTCTGCGATTTCCTCCAAAGTCATCGGTCGATTTGTAGCCAGATCGTTGTCAGCACCCAAGAAGTCCATCAGATTGCCTTTCGTTTTTTCTGCAGCAGCAAGCCGTTCGAACATCTGATTGAGCTCATTGACGCTTCTTTAATGTCTTAAACAAATAAGGTATTTTTTATAAAATAAAACACTACCTGTTCGTTGATTACAAAGCCCGCCTTTCTGAAGCACCTAGACAACGTCTCCTAGACAACGGCATCCCACGATCTTCGAATAAAATGTAGCGATGAATGACGCGACACTTCTTACTTAGAGTGCTCAAAATCGATATCTGGAACATATAATTAAGACAACAATATAACTTGGTGAGCTAAAGAACAAAATAAAAATGAGTGAAAGAAAATCACTGAACTTTTGGTGTGAATTTAAAAAAATCAATTTTCTTCTTCTTTTTGTTTGCAAATTTTTTAAAAGTTCGTTATATAGAGCGTCTTTTTATTAGTCGGGACCGGCTCTAGGTGTTCGTTATTGAGAGAGTTCGTTATTCAGGGGGTTCGTTAATGAGAAGGTCCGTTATCAGTACTTTATTGAAAATCCAACCAAACCAAAAAAAAGTGTTCGTTATTGAGAGAGTTCGTTATTCAGGGGGTTCGTTATTGGGAGAGTCGACTGTATTACAATTAATTGCTAGATAGTTTTTGAGCTTATAACTCAGCGAACTTTTACTAAAAATAGAGTTACAAAGCGTGAACCCTAAAAATACGGAAAGATTAAACCTGACTGTTAAAACTATTCGCGTCATGATTTGCAACTCTTTTTCAAGGAACATGAGAATTTTTAAAAAAAAAAATCAAAATTTAAGCATTTTTATGTTATAAGTAACGAAAAATTGAAAATTTGATATTTTAAAATTAGTAAAAACTTGAATTACACTCATTTTTGAACCCACCGACAAGATTTCTTCTTTGTCTTTAATCTAAGCTTTCAAATTCACAATTGTGTCACAAGGCTCAATTTCTAAAGTGGTGGTGTTTTCAGTGAGGGTCTTCACGAATATTTGCATTTTGAATGGTAGAATGGTAGAGTTACTTATAGTTGTTTAGCTAAAAAAATAAAAATTTTGGTAATAAGACTTTTATTTGGAAAAAGAAAATGTAGGGACAGAAAATATTGTGAATTTACAAATTTTGTGCTGAATGAGCTTGAAAATAATTCTATGCCTTTTAAAAATTTACTGATGCATTCGCTATAAACAGCCTACACGGATAGTCTTATAAACACCCTGATTTGAGATGAATCCGATATTAAGCCCAGCAATTTCATTTTTCGAAACTTTATGTTAAATAATTCTCTAATCTCTCATTGATAAATCACCAATAATGCCTCTAATTTTTAACAATTTTGAAGCCTAAGGAGGGTGGATAGACTTTTTTATGGGTGGAAAAACCGACAAATTTGAAAAAACTGAAAGGTCGAGCTATTAAAGCAGATAAGTTGAGCTCTTTTATCAATTTTTTCCCTTCACGAAATCAGTAGATGAAAAAGTTAATAAATGGATAAATAAACTGTTGTGTCCTGTGTTCGAAACGTCATTGGTCTCGTAGCGGTTCGACGCTCTTTGTCTTCCTTGTTAGTATACCGTATTTGCTGTAATAATCGGCCATGGCCGTTTATTTTTCAACCCCTAAAAAATCGAAAAACAAAATATTTCGATTTTGAGATTTTTGGGTGCTCAACCACAATCTGAAAAGTGGAACCAGGAGGGCTCATGGTAACTAAGAAAATGCATGAAACAGATTTGAAAAATATTGGCTCTGGACTGAGATATAGGTCTCCGGGGTGGCCGTTTATTAGAGAGTGGCCGTTTAATAGAGAGTGGCAGATTATTAGAGCAAATACGGTATGTATATTATAATAATTTATAATTTACTCTATAATTTAGCCCCCGTGGCTAAATTTTTTGGGGTGCACTACGTTTCACCGTCCCTATTTTCACCGTTCACTATCTTCACCGTCACTATTTTCACCGTCACTATTTTCACCGTCACTATTTTCACCGTTCACTAAATTCACCGTCAGCACTGTAGGACTGCTTTTTAGATCTAAATTTTCTAAAATTTTGACAGTCTTGGTACCAAATTGTAGCCCTGAATGTCAGCTACATTTTGGTACAGTCAACTCTCGATACAGTGTGCCGTCGATATAGTGCAGATCTCGATATAGTGTATATTTTTTCAACCTCATTTAGTCAGCTCTAAGCCAAACTGGCTTACAGTGTACCCTCGATACAGTGTAAATTTTTTTGGTCCCCAGCCTACACTGTATCGAGAGTTGACTGTACTACAAATTCTGAAAAAGTAAAAAAATTTTAGAACTAAACTTTAGAAGGCGTTCAAACTCACACTTTTTCATCACGGTAGAACGCAGGGTGAGCGTCTTTTATAATTTAGAACTAAAATTTTTCGTTTTTTCAGAAATTGTAGTACCAAAATGTAGCTGACATTCAGGGCTACAATTTGGTGCCAAAACTTTTAAAAATTTCGAAAAATTTAGACCTAAAAAGCGGTCCTAAAATGCTGACGGTGAATTTAGTGAACGGTGAAAATAGTGACGGTGAAAATAGTGACGGTGAAAATAGGCGACAGTTAAAATAGTGACGGTGAAAATAGTGACGGTGAAAATAGGCGACAGTTAAAATAGTGACGGTGAAAATAGGTGACGGTGAAAATAGGGACGGCGAAACGTAGTGCACACCCAAATATGTCCCCCTATTTAAATATTTAAATTTAAATCACTATTTAAATATTTTAAATATGCCCACTATAAAGTGGAGTCGATCTTGGGCAAAAAAATGATGAACGGTAGTGCGCACTATGGAATCAAGTGGCGTTTGCGGATCCTTCTCGGGGACCGGCTAGCAATTTGGTATATGGATTTAGTGCGACACTGAATTTGTTTGATCTTCGAAGGTTGATCTACTTTTATGTTTGAAACTTTTTATGTTTTTTCCTGAAAGTTCTTATTACCGAAATGAGCACAAACTCATGGCGACCATTTTGACTATAATACCTTTTAGAAAATAAATAAAATATTTCCAAGCCAACGCAATTTCTGATTGTTTCAGCAGACGTGTTTCGGTGGCGTATGCATGAACCTATAACGAACTGAGAGTAATTTGGGGTATGAGACCAAAATAGTCTCATAGTCTCTTAGTCTCAAATAGGAACATTATGGAGACTATTTTTAGATTGAAGGGGAAAATATGCCAATTGCTGATCCGGGGTCAGACTTTAAAGTTTGCAAGTCTTTCAAAGCAAACTTTATTTTAGGACATTTTTTCGAGCTTTTTCGGTCTCCAATTACAGAAGACCATCCAAACGCATTCAATATGTCAGGCCTGGCGGCCAGCCGGGACCAGTAAACCTCCACTCCCGTCCAAGCATGCTCAGTTAGCTGCAGACCGCAGACTACCAAAACAAAGTAACTTTATCGCAACTACAACGACAACAAAGTAAAGAGGAATAAATGTCAAATATGTATTGTTGGTCCAGGCAGTTCAGGCTGCTTCTTCAGTATTCTTGATCGCTTCCACCATCTGATTGTAGAAGTTTTCAGCAATATCGCCGCTTTTGAATCGAGCCAAGAAGATTTCATCTGACCCCTCTTTGTAGTCATCGTCACTGAAGTCCTAAACAACTGCATTTAAAGACCGAAAGAGCATATCAAAGAGCTGACCTTGCAAACCCATGTATAGACCGCTGGATAATTGTCCTTCTGCTTGAGAGTCATGGCTGAATAGATTGGAAAGTTGGCACAAAGCTTCAGAGTCTGATCACGGCGCATGAGAACACGGAACTTGCCCGACGACTTGTTTTGAAGTATCTTAAATAACAAGCTAGACAGGCCACCTATCGAAAAACAAACCTTGATCTCCCCAACACCTCGTTCCTTGTTCTCCTTGGCAATCTTGTCAAAGCGATACAGCTTGCAGCGACCAACGAATAAGACCTTCTCATTCTCTTCTCCTGTCTTGATTTCCACCAGCGCAGGCAACGGAATTACCGGCTCAAAGTGGGTGCTTGGAACAAATTCCTCGGCATCTTCACCGTCATCATCTAGCTCAACTCGCGGCTCTTCTTGCTTTGGAGGCTGGTATACCAGCTTCGGAGGCTGGTATACCGGCTTCGGATGCTGCTTCTCCTGCTTCGAAGGCTCGTATCCCGGCTTCAGAGGTTGCTTCTCTTGCTTTGTAAGCTGCTTGTCTGGCTTCGAAGGCTCGTATTCCGGCTTCGGAGGCTGCTTCTCTTGCTTGGGAGGCTGCTTCTCTTGCTTCGGAGTCACTACAGGCTGCACGACATCCAATGACTGATGTTCCAGAAAAGGCATACGCAAAGACGTTTCCTCAGCAGCTTTAGAAGAAGAAATTGGACCAGCTTGGAGCCTAACCAATTCGATCATTTCCATAAGACGTTTCACCTCATCCTCATGATGCTGGGCATTGAGCTGGAGAAGATGTTGAGCATGACGACACCAGGCATCCGAATCACTTGGCACATCTCGATTGGGCGAAGATAGACCAACTTGAAGACGCAGATCACGCACTTCTGTAGTCAAAACGCTCTAAAAACCAGCAATTTGTAAGCAGAGGACTAATTTATGAACGAAAAAGCCACATACCAAGGTTCTTTCAACCGATCGAAACGAGTCCATCATAGACTTCTGCATGGCCAAGACCAGATCGTTGTGACTTTGCAACAAACTTTCGATAGACATTTCGCTTCTTCAGACGCTAAAATATGAAATTTGAGGAGAAAAATCCAGAGCTCGGCATTAGTGCTGGAAAATAGCACATGCAACATCAAATCATAAAAAGGCACAAATTTCGAGCTCTGGAAAAATTGCACCTCGCTAGCATGATGTCAATTCTACAAAAAAAATGAAAAGACACAGACTGAATATATGAGTCGGTAACACAATCAATTGAGTCAGAAAAAATTCGTTTCACAACCCTAGAAAAACGTCAAAAAAGACTTTCGACTCGAGACAGAAATAGTTCTAAAAATAGAAAGTTTGAAAAATTTTGGATGATGCGTAAAAATGCTGAAAGGGCGCTTTGGTCTGTTATAGTATAGGTGCTAACGTGTTCACCGTTTGATAAATTCATGAACTACCTGAATTCCCATAAAAAGGCCCTGGTTTTTTGTGGCGTTTTGGGGTTCAATAATTTTGGCTTGAATATTGTTATACTAGGTTGACTGGCGCCTTACCTCCCGGCACCCCTACCTACTGCCCTGACACCCATAACCACCCTGGCCAGTTCAGGCCGGGGTGTTTTCTCTCTCTCTCTACAAGAATCAACCAAGCATTATGCAATTATACGCAGTTATGACGTGCTCCTGAGACGCTTTGAGTGTAAATTTGCCTGCTGAGAAAATGGTGCTTTTGTAAGTTGCCGTTGGTTGTCCAAGTTTCTGCAAACAGATTTAAATTCACATGCACTCATTCTAAAGTGCAAAACCCAGCAGTCATCTCTGCCATTTTTGCGAATTAATGTTGGACATCTTTGCCGTATCCTCAAGTACAACATCTTGGCTTTATTCTAAGCCCAAACACGTATACTTGAAATTGCTTCTAAAATTTTTTCTTGCCCTCCAAATTGGTGACGGTGGATTTTAGCCTGAATTTAAGGTGGATTTTTGTGTTCGACCCCACTTTTCTGCAAGGTAGAAAGGTAGGGTTAGTATATGGCTAGTAAGGGTGATTAGGTAGCCAGATAGTAAAGTTAAGTGTTCAGGTGGAATCTCTACAGTAAAACTTTGATATAACGTACACCCTGGGGATCAGGTCAGGTGTACGTTATAGTAGACGAGGATAGGCGAGGATGGGCAAGGGTAGGCAAGCAGAGGCGAGGATATGCGAGGATAAGCAAGGGTAGGCGAGGATTAGCAAGGTAGAGTAGGTGGGTTATCAAGTAGGGTGGCTCTTGCTCCGGGCTCTTAAGTTTCAAAATATTGCTCCGGCACTTGCTCCTGCTCGGAGCTAGAGCCAGAGCGGAGCAAGAGCCAGAGCCGGAGATTTATACATGACTGGTTATTACATATCACAGTTATACATGCAGTTTGGAGTCGAGTGATTTCTACCCCTCGGGAAATTCTTCAACTTTCCTGAAATGGTCGTGAATCACTATATGGGTCGGCTGTGTCCTTCCGTCGCCAATCGGAAGCTATTGTTTCACAGCAAAATTTGCAACAGATAGTGGGATAGAGCCGAGTGTGGGGAGTTATTAGAGCATGAGGAGTTAATAGCGCGTAAAAAGATTATGTCGGAACTAAAGAACTGCTAATCCCCGCATTTTTTGTGTATTGCATAGGCATGCTCCTTTAAATTCGTTGCTTTCCCCAATGAATAATCATGTATTATTTATTAATTACAAACAACCACCAAAATGAGTTAATTAGTTTCTGTAGTATTTTTCTCCAAACGCATTTATTACTACCCGTTCCTAAAAATATTTTTTTATCTCAGCCACATTTATTCGGGTATTGCAGTCACATAGTTGCCTGGGAAAAGACCTGAAATATCATGATATCAGAATGTACTATTATTTTGTTACACAGTCGACTATTGGTAAGAAGACAGGCCTTAGTGACTGTTTATCGAGTGTATTTTTACGTTCTATATGTTCGCTGACTTAAACCAGGCCAAATTCCTTGCTTTCAAAATTATGAAGAATAAGATTTAATGGAGGGTTGGCCAGTTAGCAATGTTTTTTTAATTTTTGATACTTTTTTCAAATAAAAGTAACGAACAAAAGTCACAAAAGTAACGTAACGAAGCATTTTTTGAAATTCTGTTTTTGATTAGGATTCCTCGTGGAATTTTAGCTACGGATGACTTCAGAAAAAATTTCTCACATGAAAAGGTACTTTGACGCTACTCGTTGATAACTAAACCCCCCCCCCCAAAAAGCTACTCGGGAATAACCGACCCCCACCACCCGCATTAATTTTTCAGGTACCCCTAAAACCATACTTTTTTTTGAAAAATGCTGAAGTTAGTACGCTTTGTCCCTCAGCCTAAGGCCCGAAGCCTAAGGGCTAAGCCTAAAAATTATTTCCGAGGAACTGTTTGGAGGGGTGTTAAAACCGAGTAACGCCGGTACTTTTATTTACAAAGGTATCAAAAATTTCAAAAAAAGCAACTGCTAACTGGCCATACACCGATTTGTTGATTTCTTTTGTCGGTTACCGTATATTCTGTATTAGAAGGCCCGGGCCTTCTATTTTTCAACCCTAAAAAAGTCGGAAAAAAAATATTTCGATTTTGAGATTTTCGGGTGCTCAACTAAAATTTTAAAAGTGGAATCAGGTAAGCTCGTGTTAACTAAGAAAACGCGAAAAACAGATTTGCGAATTTCTTTTTCTAGGCTGATATATAGGTCCTCAAGGGGCCTTCTATTAGAGAGGGGCCTTCTAATCGAGAATATACGGTATAAAATTTCAAAGTGCCTACTTATCGAGAGTCGACTGTACTCGAAAAGAAGGTTTGTTATACCTGTGATTCCGTCCATAACTCCCTCAAACCAGCCATCTTCATTTTTACGCAAGATGTACACGATTGCATCTTCCATTAGGGTAAGTTCATCTGGACGTGCGGCTTCATATGCGTACATTACTCTGGCTAAACAGCTATTTTTGTTTTTACTATAGAAATCACAATGGCCTACATTTTTCGATATAAGCACTAGGAACCCAGCCACTACCCTCCATCTGATTGTTCTCATCCTGCAATGCATTGTAATTGGCAGCAGAGGGCATTGGGGTGGAGGTGGCAAGGGATCATCAGGATGTGGAGTTTGGTGGTAGTGAGGATGAGACAGAGCGATTGGAGGAGGTGGCAATCCATCTTAATTTTTCGGATATTTTTTTTGTCAGTAATGCTTTTGCTTGTTATTTTGAACTCCCAGGCAGAGGTGAGAATCGAAGGATTATTTCATTGACAATGGTCCCAATTTAATAATAATGAAGTCAAAGACAACTTTGATCCGCAGGTTTACTTGCAAGTTCATTTTCGGTGCCTAGCAACAAAAAGCTGTGACCTTGACAGGTTTGAAGATTCAACTTGATCGCGAAAACTTTTTCAGCATCCGCAAACAGAATCCTTATTGTGAATGTGCCTTAAATCTCACCAGTGGATTCGGTAGAGAGTCTGTAGTGAGCATTACTGTTGACAGGCATTAGACCAGGCATTTGCTGGTGTTGCCCAGGAATCACGGCTACAGAGGCCCGACCGAGTGTGCCATAGTTGCCTTCTCCCATCATCATACTAGAATGGGGATTGGAGTAGTTGGGTCCAACAGCGCTGGAGTAGCGTTGATAGGGCATTTCATGTAAGTTGGCAGGGATGGCAGAAGCAATCACTTGAGGGACCCGGTACTGATCCATAACTGACCTGACTGAATTCCTCGTCAACTGAAAAGTGAGCTAATCATTTTTATCATGAATTTGGCCATTTCCCAACCACCTAAATTACAAACATCCTAATGGCCAAAACAACAGAACTGTAGGTAGTAAGAAAAAAAACATTAAATTCTACCATACTTACGGTGTGAGTGCCTGCGACAGCGTCTCCTTTGACAAACATGGCATATTGCTCATAGGGATTGTTGCTGCCGGCTGTGTGATTGCTAGGAATGCTGTCTCCAGAAACTATTGAGCCAGTTCTGCTGATGAGGTGGGAAGACAGCGGCACAGACTCATTCTTGACCCGTCTTCCATGTCCTATCCCGTCCAGTATGGAGTAGTCCACGGCAGTTCGCTGGTATCGAGGAGTTTTTTCCTACAAAATTGTGTTCGTTAATGCTGACAATTCTTTTAGCCAATAATTGTTTCGAAAATAACAAATCAAAGGTTAAAAAGCATGCAACAGATATTATGCATGAATATTTCAAAGACGGTCAGCTGGCGGCCCCCAACTGGCGGCTACTGTGACCACCACCTAGTACCCCAACTATCTAAAGGTACAGGTACCACATGTAGAGTATCCCAACATTCGAAAACACATCTGCTGACCGAACTAGCTGCGCCAGCGTGGTCGCATAGACTCTTGATCTGTGTACCTAGGTGGTTGTACCCCGGCAGTGTAAAGGTTTCAAATTCAGGTAGTATTGCCCGGGTGGCGGTATCAAGACCCAGGTATCTAGATTGGAGATGGTAACATCTAAAACCTTATACCTAAAAAGTAGTACCAAAGTATCCATGTGAGGATATTTTTAAAAAGGGCTGTTTTTCACCAAATATGTTTTTCTACATTATTGTTGTTTGGGAAACATGTTTGAGTCCGTCCTAACATACGCTGCCCTACCGTGCACCTAAGCCGAAACAAAAACGGGGAGAACTGGCCGTACACCAGGCGAGTAGTGGTTAAATAAGTCAGTTAAAATACTAACTCTGAAATCTTAGCTCTGAAACCCTAACTCTGAAATCTTAGTCAAAACGAAAACGAAAGAGTCTAGCTCTATTAGAGTAAATACGGTATTTTGTAAGCAGGGCAAAGATACTCTTTTTATATGAACCAGGAACAATTGTCCCTTTTATACAGGCCGGAAACTATTGGCACCGCGAGCTATTGTTCATATTCGCTTGTATTTGGTGAGTGTAAGTTGTGATGGCCGCCAGTCGGGGCCGCCAGTTGAGATGGCCAACACTTGGGATTTCACCGAATATTTTAATTTAGGCCGATAAAGGTATTTACGTAGATTGTTTGTGATTTTTTAATTATCTAGCTAGTAAGGATGCATCGTTTTAGCATTTTTAAATAAATTTTATTTTAAAACTTTGCCTTTACCAAATGGACAAACCTCTATGGCTGGGTAGGTGATCTTGTTCTGTCGATTTATGCTCTTATTTATGGTCAATTTGCCTATTTCTCGACGTGCCATTTTCTCTTTTTGGATTGCCACTAGCTGGAAATTCATTTTTAGGATAGTTTTAAACTCTATGCCTATAAATTACCTGTTTGAGGTTGTGGATCTCACTGCCTTTTTGTGACAAATTCTCAGCTTCCAACTCCAATGAGCGGAGAACAGCAGTGGATAGAGAGTTGATGTAGTAGGCAACACTGGCTAGGCTTTGGAGGGTCAACTTCTTAGTGTCGTTGAAGGCCTGCTCCTTGTTGGACGACTTAAAACAAGCGGCTGACCAATTAAATAACAGGATGAAAGATAAAAAAATACCTGACTGTAGTTGGCCTCACAATACGCAGCTACTCTCTCCAAGCCGACTGAACTCTCCTCTAAGGTAGCAATCTGACCGGGAATGTCTGAATCGAGCAATTCTCTTAGCTCTCTAGACATTGTCGTGGTGGCCATAGAATGGATTGCTAGGCTGAAATAATTCAACTTTATCATTTGTGCAATATTATATAAAAAGCCATTCAAAATCTTTTCGACTTTTATATTCCATAGTGGAACCCCATGTGCGGCCAAAAAAAAATAATTATCGGCCATGAAAAGCATCCTCTTCAATAAATAAAAGCGAAATAGCGAAAGATTCTGCACACGATCACTAAATTTATTTTTTCGCAACCAGACTCATTTATTTTTCATAAATAAGATTTGAATAGTTACCGTATTTTCTCTAATTATAGACCCGGGTCTATAATTTTTCAACCTCCTGAAAATCGGAAAATTTCGAGGCCGAACTCGAGATTTTTGGGTGCTCAACCAAAATCTAAAAAGCGGGATTGGCAGAGCTCGTGGGAGCTAAGAAAACGCAAACAAGATATTTTCAAAATTTTCACTCTGCGCCGAGATACAGACCCTCAAAGTCAAGGGGGGGTCTATAATTAGAGACGGGTCTATAATTAGAGAAAATACGGTACACCGAAAAAAACGCAAGAAAGTGCTTTTCTCCCTTGAAAATTTTACACAAAAATTGTCTGCCTAACTTTTAAAATTGGTCTGAAGTCATGATCACCAGATTTGACGCAAAATGAGCGAAAAAAATAAATTTACACATAAAATGTGATGGTTTCCGCCTTTATTTTCGATGTAACGCATATGACCTTTTAAAAAAGCGGTACTTATATTGACTTTGGAAATTTTGAGTTGTCTATAAACATCAGAGAAAAGAGCTATTTCATAGGCATGGAATTTGGTAAAGTTGTATACTGGCCGTGCTAATTCACACATTTGTTAGCTATCAAAAAGCAAAGCAATGACCATCACTCTTCCTTGCCTGCATAAATAGCATTCAAATTAATCTATCAATCGATCAAGATGGCCACAGCTGCGCCCTAGTTTTCCCCAATAAAACATTGTTAGCCTGCAAGTTGGGCACTGCAAAAGCCTTTGTCTTTTTTTATTGCCTCTTGTCTAGACTTCCGGGTAAAGAGGCTGATCATTGGCTTGATTTGCCTCTTTTCTACCCATCCGCCTTGCCGTTCTATCCATGCCAATTCGCTGTAATGCTGCCACATCTTCCGAGCTGATACCACTATTCCTGATTTACGTTCTACTTTGGTCTGCAAATGCTCAACGCCTCGCCGATATCCGTGCTGATATTCAATCTCTCAAGTTTGTTCATGCCGTAAGTTTTCAATAATGGCTAGTTAGCCTTTATTGTTCAAATAAAACTGATCATCATTGTACAAAAAATTGTTATGCCTTGTAGTAGCTCATATTTTTTGGCGCGGGGTACAGTACAATTGATCGTCATCAATTTGACTGTCAGGAATTTTGACCGTCACCAATTTTAACCGCTGATTGTTTTGACCGCAATTCTGACGATTAGTACTATTCTTTTTGTGGTATTTTTTTAAATTCGCGCCTTCTTTATTTAATCGTTTTCAAGGTCACTTTGAAACACTTTTAGCCAAAGTATTTAAAATATATCCCGGGTTGAAAGTGTCTGAGAAGGAGTTCAGAGAAATTACACTTTTTTATTTTTGTTGGCAAAAACACACTGCGCACCTCCATATTTGAAACAATATCAAGGGATTTAAAAAGAAAACAGCCTCTATTCACTTACTATAAAACCCTATAATTTAGATTTGGAGGCATGGTGATCGAACTCCAAGGTAGCTCAATTTTTTAATTTTTACCGTTCGAATTTTCCAAAAAGGTCAAATGTTTAGCGTGCTGATTCCCACAGATGTAGAAAACAATATAAGCAGCTGGAAACAAGGTCTAGGAGAACTGACCAAACTAGGACTGTCTCAACAGTATAGACTAGGCCTATTTCTGAGGCAAAGGTATGATGGTTGGCTGTCCAAGGAGTACTCGCCATTCGAAATCTACCTAAGAAGCAGTGACTACAACAGAACATTAATGTCAGCACAAGCCAATATGGCTGGACTGTTCACTCCGACTAGAAGTGAAGTGTTCGTAAAGGACCTGAATTGGAGACCCATTCCTGTGCACACAATGCCGAAAGGCACTGACAAGATTCTGTTTGACAGTGTGTTTTGTCCAGCTGCAACTGCTGAGGAACACAACATTTATAGTGGAGATGAGGTAGCATCCATTGAGAAGGAGAATGAGGCAGTGCTTAGGTTTGTGGGACACAAAGCTGGCTTTAAAGACGACTGGCCTTGAGGGATTTGTGGATGGTTTTTGACCCATTGAATTCTGAGGTTAGGTATTTTTTACATTCATCATAAAAGTTGGGTACTTATACTCTTTGGAAAAAAGAAAAAAGTTAAGCGGGGGTGGGTGGTTGGTGTAAAGACATTTAAGTTTGAAAAAGTGGCCTCGGTGGCGCAGTGTGTAAGTTTTAGTGTTTTTGTCTAAAAATCATGCGCAGGTTCGATCGCACATGGTGGCACGCTATTTATTTTGGCTTGCTTGACTTGGAGAGATTGGGGTCGCTGATACCGAATCTAGCGCTAAAAAGTCGAATTACTTCTAAAATTTAGTCAAACAAGCCAAAAGCATGTAACCACGTGAAATCGAACCTGCGCACGATTTTTGGCCAAAAAAACACAAACGCTTATCCACTGCGCCACCGAGTATATGTTGTAAAACTAAGTAGCTTTTCCGACCCTACTATAGAATACCTCCCCCCCAAAAATCCGACCTTTTAAAACTTAAGTAAAAAGTACCCAAATTTATGTCCCAGACCCCGGAAAATGTGCGCAAACTCTTCATTAGTCACAACTTCCGTACGCTGGCCTACCCCAAGCCCAAGGGCTAAGCCTAAACTTGTTGTTTGCAAGGATAGTTACAGCGATTTTGAAAAGGTCCGATTTGGGGGGGGGGGGGTATTCTATAGTAGCGCCGCTTTTCCCTTTGATTGCAGAAAATGTTTTTGGAAATCCATTCGGTTAGACCAAATTTGTGGCGCCCATAAATTTTCTATGGAAATAATTATTTAACAACGTTCATCAACAGACTACGGAGATATCATATGTGGTCCGCAATAACTTTTCATCAAATTTTAGTTCTGCCACTCAGACGAGCACAGCCTGCCAAAATGGGTGAACTCTAGTATCAAAGATGAAATTTGGCGTTTGTATGATTTGAGCAGCTTCTTCCTATACGAATCCAACCTTTTAACTCGACTTCGTGGTGGACCAATATTTACTGATATACTAAATAGGATGAAGTCAGTGGCTAGGCAACAACAAGACCGTAGAGAAAAATTTTATGCCTATTCTGCTCATGACACTACCGTGGCTGGTGTTCTAGCAGGGTTTGGTGTTCACCCTGTTTCATTCCCACCGTACTCTTCCATGGTCCTTGTGGAGCTGCATCAGTCTGAGAACGGGAAGAACTTTGTGAAGGTAAAGAACGAACCAGGTTCAAGGCGAAGACATTGAATAATAACGCAAAGCAGATGCTTTTCTGATGGGTTGCAAAAATGACATGGATGACATCTCCTTTCTTCCGATTTCTGCCATACAGTCAAACCTCGATATAACTAACATTTTTTGACGCCTATTTGGCCAGTGATCACGTTAAATGACTTATGGTATACCCTCGATACACAAAACCCACGATATTATTTTTCATAACAAACATTATTGCCGGTCTCCTTGGGTTCGTTATATTGAGTTTTGACTGTAACCAAATTTGGTTCCATTTTTTATTCTTCGAAACCATGCCTGTCTTAGAACCTATTTGTTTCAAAATATTGTTGTAAAAATGACGACCGCTAGCGGAATGCAGCTAGCAAATTGATTTTTGGTTAAAGTTATTGCTTGAACGAATCTATGAATGGGCTGCAAATAAATCGAATTTTATTTTAGATTTTACATAGATTGGTTTCACAGAACTTTTGAAATTATTTACAAACATCAAACATATAACAAGCACAGAAAGATCAAAAACTAAAAGTTTTAACTTATTCGTTTTTCAGTTATTCTACAAAAATGTGACTGATTCAAACAATATTTGGGAGTATGACATCGCAGACTGTGAAAGCCCCTGTTCCTTGGAAGACTTAGAGCAGGCAAGACTACCAGTCATTCCACTGAACTGGGAGGAGGAGTGTGGCTTATATGAGTGGTATCACTTTAGTGCAAGAACTTATATTTGTTAGTTGATAGCTAATTAGACCACTGTCCTTCTGCGCTTTTCAATTGCACTTTGGATACTTTTATTAAGAAGATAGTCAAAATGTAATGAAATAGGTGTACAGTCCACCATTTCCATAGTGACCAGCTTGATGCTACCTCGGGGTAGTCACTATGGAGGGAGTCAACTGTACTTTTATAATATTTATATACAGTCAGCCCCCGCTATAGTGACACCCCAAAAGTTCGTTCCCACCTAGGATCCGACACTTTTTACCTCGATTTTCGTCGATTAGACTGGCAAATCAAATCCGACAAAATATTTCAAAATTGAGGTAAAAACAAAAGAACTTTAGGGGGAGGGGGGAGGAGGTGTCGAAGGGAACGAACATTTGAGGGTGTCACTATAGCGGGGGTTGACTGTACCGTTTACGCTGTATTAGACGGGCACTTTGGAATAGACGGGCACCCTCTCCATTTTTCGACTAGGATTTCATGGTTATGATAATTAATTGATTGACAATTTTCCGATTTTTAGGGGTTGAAACATAGACGGGCATTCCCGTTTAATACAGCATATGTTATACGGTATACTTTTTTCGAAATCAGACTTATTCAAACTGCTGTATCTGAAGTGCAATTTCCGGGCTGTTCAAGCTATACCAAAGCTACGATATCGAAATTTTGAAAAAGTATATTTTGACGACTTTTGAAGGAAAAAGGCAATTATCCATTGCTTATTGCAATTTGTATTTTTTGCATAAATAAATTATTTAGCCAAAAGCCGAAATTTTCGGCGCGCCGAGCCGAGCCGAAAGCCGAAATTTTCGGCGGGTCGAGCCGAGAGCCGAAAATTTTCGGCTTTTCGGCTTAAAAAGCCGAAATCGGCGCGCCGAGCCGACAACCCTATAAATAATACAACATTGTTCAATTAACAGATCGATATAAAAAGTTAAAATAAAAACAGCGAAATTCAAATTTAGACCTTAGTATAGAATACACACCCCCCCCCCTAAGAATTTTTCTTTTAAAACTTAAGTAAAGAGTGCCCAAATATATCTCCCAGACTACGAGAAAAGTGTGCAAGACATTTGTTAGTCATAACTTATGTACGCTGGCCTACCCCCGAGCCTAAGGGCTGCCTTAACTTGCTGTTCCAAAGGGTAATTACAACGATTTTGGGAGGGTCAGATTTTAGGAGGGCATTCTATGCTAGCGTCAAAATTTCAAACCTATCAATTAATATCACTCCAATTCTTCTGAATTTTTATTGTTGTCTTTGATACCCATCAGAAATAAAAACCGCAAAGTCGTTTGTTCAACCACTGAACAGCTCGGAATACGCTTTCTAGCTTTTTTTCATGCAGATATTTTATGCGGTAATATAGATTTTTTTAATTTTCAGTTGTAATCGGAGTGTTGGCAGTGCTCTGCATCGCCTTATTCATCGAAATATTACTGCTGAATTTGCGGAGCCGGCGAGAATTGGATGACAGTATGCGGCGGAGGGAAGAAGGCGTTTCACAGAAATTTCTTTTGGAAACTGAAGAAGAGGATGAAGATGATGTTTATCCTTAATAATGTTGTAAAATAAGCTGGCCTTTTAAATTGTTTGTAATTCTCTGAGTTCATTCACTTCACTAATGTAAATACACGTAACACTAACACATAGCGGGTCAGTGCCCTTCTTACTATTTTGATAACACAAACACTTTAATCCTCCTTTATTTAACACGTGTTCTTTTTGCAGGCAGTATTCATGGTTTTGATTTAGGTCTTTTGTAATTTTTGATCAGATTGATAGATAATGTGTTATTGACTCTAATAATGTGAACATATCAATGTGAAATATAATGAAATAAAGAATTCTATTGGACGGTTGTTTATCTACCTGAACACTGGATAAAATGGTCGGATTACATAAAATAATTTTGATGATTCATATGGACGAGCTATACGTTCACACCACAATAATTTCGTGATGGTAAAATTGGTGCACAGACGTTTCCTCGAAATGAAACTTTTTTCGTGCCTTGATACTCCTTGTTGTTTTTTTTGCAAAAAAAATTTTAGTTTAAAAAAAATGTATAAGTCACACGTTTGAGTCCGAGCTAACATGCACTGGCCTACCCTTAGCCTACGCCCAAATACGTAAAAATTCAAAAAATTCAAAAAAGTTGAAAAAAATATACAAGGGGGACCCAGCTTCAAATTCGGAAAAATTTCCTCGAAAATGAAAGTAGTTTAAAAAACGAGGAAACGTCTCTAAACCGTAAAATTGAATTGGTTGCCATATTTAGATTTTAGTACCGTTGGGTAATCGTGACCATAGTCAATTATTTTTAACACCACTCACTCTTAAATGGATTACTTATTTTTGTATAAACAATGGTTATAGGGTGACAAGAAAAAACGATCGGAAAAATGTTCGAAGGCAATTACGGACAATATTCAGACGCATTTTCATATAAAAACACACGGGCAATACCATATTAATTTTTTTTGTAATAGTAATGCATGAAAAATTGGTTTTGATTCGAAAACATTTGGACAAAAATTCCATGTTTTTTTTGTCACCCCATCCAAAGATTAGATTGTAGGTTTTTTAACTCAATTTTCAGTCTCCAGAAAATTTTCGCCGCAAACATGGTTTTGATATGGTACGGATAATAAAAAAAATACAGCGGGTTTTAGTAAATCATGTGTGTTCTGCAACCCATTGGCCAACTATGCTATATACATGTATATACTTATTACTACTCAGAAATGTCAGAGATATGATACAGAACCTAACGCTACGTACACAATGATCCGTCTTTCGTCCGGACCGTATTGCAAACTACATTAAATGCATACAGTCAAACTTCTTTATGAGCTACACTCCATATAAGCTACACCTCTTTATAAGCTACACCTGAGTCCGGTCCTAAATGGACCCCTTCCCCTATATAAGCTACATGTAGGATCGATCCTGAGGTGTAGCTTATAGAAAAGTTTGACTGTATACGGAAACAAATTTCATTGCTTTTTCGGCATATACCACAATGGTGCCCAAAAATTTGCCTTGGTCCCCCCTGATGAATTTTTGCGAAATATGCCTTGGTTCCCTGTTCATTATAGTTATATTAATATAGTGATTGTAGTGATCATAGTGATAATGGTTAACATGACATGTTAACATCACCTTTACCATGATCACCTGCAATACAACAGGGGGACCAAGCCAAATTTCTGGGCACCATTGTCGTATAGGACCACTTTTTCTATACTGTGCTTTAGAGTGCGTATGCGGACGAAAAACGGATCATTGTGTACCTAGCGTAAGCGCACATGTTTTAGAGCCATTTTATTCGAGTTTATCTACGGAAGCAGCGAGGACTAGATAATGCTGTTGCGCCATCCACAATGCTAGCCACTACTGCCTTGAGTCTCTTCTTTTTATTCTGGAGCACTCTGTTCTTGGTGGACTTTTATCTGAGAAGCATACATTTTGCAAAGTAGGACAACACCACTTCTCATAGTCTTTGACTTCAGAAATTTCAGATACCTCGACTTTGTAGAACGACATGGCTTGTCGATCTCACCATTCCAGGTAGTATTTTGGGAGGTTATAATGTCTTTTTTTCTTAGAATTCATTTTTTAATAATGAATGCTGAGTCGACCTTGGACAAGTCCGCATACAAGACGCCGTCTAAAAGTGCTAAATTAAGCCGCTACAACCTGAAATAATTTGCTTATAAATAGCAGTTTCAATTGTCCAGAACGTAAATATACGTGATCGTCATAATCGCTCGGTAGCCCAACCCGAGCCTGATTCAAATAATAAATCACTAATAATAAAATATTTTGGTGGGTTGTATTTATGGATCTATCTATGTTTTTATACAGGGATGAGAATACGGTCAACGCTCGCTATAATATACACTTTAATTATAGCGAGAGTTGACTGTATTTTTACCTTTTTTTCTTAAATTTTGTTTTCTCATCCCAGATGTTTTTACACCGTTTTGTAGCTGAGATTCTTTTCTTTCGATTGAGTGGTCAAACACCCTAATTGAAAATAATTTTTGAGAAAATCACACTAACTTTACACCAAAAAACCAAGTATGAGGCTCAACCTGGTTTTTCAGTGTAAAGTTGGTGTGATCTCCTCAAAAATTATTTTCAATTAGGTTGTTTGACGACTCAATCAATAGAGAAAAATCTCAGCTACAAAACGGTGTAAAAACATCTGGGATGAGAAAACAAAATTTAAGAAAAAAGGTAAAAATACTTGTAAAAGCGCGGTCACAATTTGTGTGTTTGCGGATGCTGAAACAGACTGCCCACTAAAAATTATTGGAAGGGGGCAGGCGGTATATACCAGTATCGCCAGATTTTTTCACTCACTGTTTCTTTGGTTACTTTATGATTTCAAAACTAGTGCTAGTGAAATCTGGAAAATCTTTGCGACTCAGGCTCCAGGTTTTTTTTTATCTTATCCACTTCGGCTTCAGTTCGTAGCTTTTAAAGCCTCTGCCCTATCTTAAAAGTCTTAAAAAACTTATGTTCCAATATCAGCCGAATACTGGACTGGTAATGACTTAGCCAGCACTAGTAATTTTTATTTTAAGTTAGGTTCCTTATTGACTTACTGATCGAAACAAAAAATGTACTGGTCAATTTTATAACTGCTTTAATAAATGAAATCATTCAGATTCGCTTCTACATCAATCGCGTAGACCACTCCAGCTCTTCTTTGTCATCTTCTGGTCTGACCTCATCTTTGCAGGTTAAATTTTATGACGAGATAATAATTGTCAAACACGGCTATTTGCAGGCATGGACAAGCAGAAGCAAGAGAACACTCAGATTCACAGCAACCTGGTTTTCCATAGGAGCATTGGTGGGACTGGTGTGCTTCGTGGTCACTCCAATTTACCTCTCTTGGCTGCTGCTCATTGAGCTGAGCAATGGATTCACTTGGCTGAAATGGCATCAATTGACACCTACAGCTCCATCTATGCCTTGGCTCTTCCCTGGTGCTACTGCTACTCCAAAAACCAACGGAGATGACGACGCATTCAATGCAGCTCTGGCCAGTCTCAACCAACAACAACCAGACGCAAATTCTCTATTCTATGTGCCTTATCAAGAACATGTACAAAGTAAGTAGGTTTTAGCTGAGTAATACAGACAAATAGGTATATTCCCATAGGCGTACCCAGAGGGGGTCTAGCCGAGCTATAGCTCCCCCCGTCAAGGTTTTTTTTAGCCTTTTTAGTTTTTTAGCCTTATTCAGCTTTTTTTGCCTTTTAGGCTCCGGTCAGAAAATCCTGGGTACGCCTATGTATGTACGTAATATAGGTAGGTACCTACCTATACATTTTTGGCTGTCACGCAATAAGCAACTATATTTTCGCAGCAATACTGAGTGAAATGTCACAGAATAGGATGTGGGATAATATAGTTAAACGAAAAACCTCAAAAAACAAAGGATTGAGAGATAATTTGTGAATCCCCAAAATTTTTTTGTTGAATTTTAAGGTTTTTCGGCTGTAAAACGAGCCCGTAAAATTTAAAAAGGCATATTTATAGATTTGTAGAGAGGGAAAACCGCCCAATTTTGTTTAACTTGGTTCTTGTGGTCTATTCTGTAACCCATGAATGAGTAAGCGCATGAATTTTTTTGAGACTTACGTGTTTCTTAGCTGAAGACTTCGTGGGTCCCGCACCCTTCATTTTCGTCGTATAACATCGCCAAAAACATTGTAGGATTAACTTCGTATTCAGTGTAGAAATGTTGTTGGAAGGGGTGAATGATTGCGCAATTGCTACCTGCATACATGATGGAGTAGAAAAACAGCTTTTTAAACACTTATAAATTTTTATCCTGACGCGATTTTGAAATCATGTTTAACAGATAAGGTGAAAATCACGGGAGTTCGCGATTGGTATACAATGTCAAAAAAAACTATTATCCCTTGGCTTTTTCTGTTATTCAGGCCCTAGCTTGCTGGGAAGTGCAGATGGTTCTTAGGATAAAAAATTTATGAGCGTTTAAAAAGATGAAAATTTCCTGAGATACCCTATACTGTCCGCATCAGGCTAACTTGGGCGTAAACACTAGAATTGGCTCGGAATCGATATTTGGACCGGAACCGGAATTCGATTTTTGTAGAAACCGGAACCGGGATCGGAACCGGAATTTCACTTTTGCCGAAACGAAAACCGGAGTAAAAAGAAGAAGTTTTCAAAAAAAATCGCTGCCTCTTCACATGATTTTTTGTAAATATTGATATTTAACACGAAAAATTCGTTCAAAAGTTGAAAATACGCGTTAAAAATCAGCCGATCAAGAGCAAAATTATGATACAGTTGGGCTCGGAATTGATATTTGGAACGGAACCGGAATTTTAGTTTTGTGAAAACCGGAACCGGAATTACATATTTTTTCGCGACCGGAACCGGAATCCAAAAAAGATCGGAATTCCCGGAAACCGGAACCGGAATTCCGGGCCAACTGT
Organism: Ditylenchus dipsaci; assembly: GCA_004194705.1. Lineage (NCBI taxonomy): Eukaryota > Metazoa > Nematoda > Chromadorea > Rhabditida > Anguinidae > Ditylenchus > Ditylenchus dipsaci. Next base: position 223,241 of record SADC01000001.1, on the reverse strand, counting down.
AGTAAACACCTCAGTTCGCAACAAGTCAGAAAAATTTAGTATATTTAAAGCAGCAATATTATTTTTGTAAGTTTTTAAAATTTTCGTTCAATTTAGTACTCGTGGTTTTTTCTGTAACCTATGAAAAAGCAAACGTAAGAAACTTATTTATTTCGCGTAAGGTCTACTTAGCTGAGCGCTACAGGTGTCCCCGTCATTTAATTTTCGTCGTATAACACCGCCGAAAACATTACAGGACCATGCTCAGGGTGGTCTGGTGGTCCGCCGCCAATTCAATTTTTTTTCGTAATTGTTGGATTTACGTACTAATTTTTTTGAGTTTCTAACAAAATTAAACCTAAAATTAAATTCTAGGCCTTGTGTTGTCAGAAATCAAGTAAAAAATCCGAACAGAAGATCAATGTTTAGGATTTTTTTAAATTGGCGAGGGACCACCAGACAACCGTGAGAATATGGGTTTTTAACATTGTTACCAGTGTATTATAAGACTGATGGTAGTAAAATTTTTAGGTGGAATTACGCCTATAATCCCTGGAGTCAACATTCCTGGTCTCATTTACCTCTGTTCATGCTAGTTTTGGTAGTTGCTGGTGTCTTTCACGAGTTTGGCCATGCCGTTGCAGGTTTTTTCTTTTAACATACCATTTTACAAAAAAAAACTCCTCAATTTAAGCTTTAAACGCAAATGTCAGATTAAATGGATTTGGTGTGTTTCTGTTTGCCATGTATCCAGGCGCATTTACCGAAATAGAGAGTGAGGAGTTGGGAAGATCTACATGTGCTCAGAAATTGAGGATATTCTCCGCAGGTATTTGGCACAACATTATTCTTGCTTTGATTGGAGTGCTCATTCTGTGGTCGGCCCTACCTGCTTGCTTCCTTTTTATGGCACTGGCGCTGGAGTATTGGTTTCAGGTAAGGTTCAAATTTCGGTAAAGGGACGTTTCTCCGACTTTACGCAAATGCGTATTTTCGGAGAAACGTTTCTCCGACTTTACGCATTTGCGTATTTTCGGAGAAACGTTCAAAAACAACAGGGGGACCAAGGCAGTTTTTTTACGTTTTTTTCGAAAATTTTTAGATTGATTTTACAAAAGTCACGCAGCCTATCACATGAGTCACACATCCTATCACACGGCCAATTGTTTCAAAAACAGGTTTTAAGCATTTCGAAGGGTCAGCCTTATGCCGGACCATGTACCCTTAAAGGGGCTTCCTATTGAATTAGGGTGCCTGCCGAAGGCAGGCAGGTAAAACCCAAAAGTTGTATCAATACTGATTTGATACAATACGATTTCGGTGTTTGGGGTGATTGTGGGTGGTTTGAGATGGTTCGGACACAATCTAAAAATTTTCGAAAAAAACGTAAAAAAACTGCCTTGGTCCCCCCTGTTGTTTTTGAACGTTTCTCCGAAAATACGCAAATGCGTAAATTCGGAGAAACGTCAACGCACCCAAATTTCACTGAAATACCGTATTTTCTCTAATTGAAGCACCGGTGCGTTTATTTTTAAACCCCTAAAAATTCTAAAATTTTCAATCAAAAGTGGCCTACACTCTCAAATCCTAGTCAAAAATGAGAGGGGGTGCGTTAATTAGAGAGAAGACGGTACATGGGGTCAGTGATTTAGGAGGTGACCAGACTAGGGTGACTAGATGGGGTTGAAAACTCGAATTTAGTCAGAAAAGTGAAAAATTCTAATACCATCAAACAATCTAATCTCACTTATGTAATACAAACTTTTTTCAAAACTATTCTTTGTAGTCTTTGTGCTATTCGTTTTAAATGGGTTTCAAACTCAATGATAATAAGGAGTCTAGATTTCGAAGATTTGAAAATCCGGCATCTGCTTCGTCTCATTTCAAATCCATATATTTGCAGATGTAAACTCCAAATCTGGTCTATCAGGCGCTACTGGTCTTCAACCTGGCCACATAGTCACTCGCATCAATCAATGCCCAGTGCATAATGCATCTGAATGGACCAAATGCTTAGAAGACTTGCATGAAAAGCAAAAAACAATCGCATCCGCAGCTCCACATTCTAACTCTCCTCTAGGCTATCTGGTGCAGTACTCAAAAGTGCTGCCCTGGACTGCTTCTCCAGACAAGGTCAGCAATGCGGCTAGCAATGGTGAGATACAATGCTGCTCAGAGTTTGAAAATGTCACTTTGTCATCGCATATATGCTTTCGTTACAAAACAGCAGTGGGAGAGCAGGAGCTCAGGCCTGTGGAAGATAGTCCAAATATGGAAAAAGGCAATGAGGCCACTACATCAACTTTACCGCCTCCAACGACACCCGCCGTGAATCTCGCAGAATCTTTAGGTGTGCTCAAGAACAGGGTGAAGAGGGCCAATTTGAAAATGGTGAGAATTGTGGACTACAGTCAAATTGAATATAACCATACTTCAAAAGTTCGTTCCCACCTGAGGTTCGAAATTTTTCGACCTCAATTATTGAAGTTTTTGATGAGTTATGATCCGGCAGTGTAGTTCCAAAAATGGCAACGTTTCCGATTCTGCCGCTGCTTTTCGAAAACTGAATGATTTTGGTGAAAGACACCTGACACTCTTTTTTTTCAAAATAGGGTGTCGTTAAATCATGGGTCACAAGCCTTTTTAGTAAAATGTTTTAGTTTTTGAAAAAAAGGCCGGTGAAATTTTTGAAACCAATCTTTGCGATTTTATTTTAGCTGATCAAAAACTTGAAAAATTTAGCTAGAGTGTCGGACCCTAAAAAGTGTCGGACCCTTGGCGGGAACGAACTTTTGGATTTGGGCCCCAATTTAAAAATTCAATATTTTTTTATTCTAAATTGAAATTTCTCTATATTTTATTGTCTATTTTATTTCGCTGCACTTTGTGCGCTATTATTACTTATGTTTTGTTACCCAATTTTGACTACAACTAGAACTTGTTTAGAAATCTTTGCCCAGCCAACCTTCTCACCAGATACTACCTTCCAATCCAGCGAACCAGTTTTCACCGACAAAGACTAAGTCAAATGGAAGTGGTCAATCGCCCATCCAAGAGCACGATACACCATCTTCGAAACAAAGTCAGGAGGTATATTCCCATGCTTGCCTGCCCGCCAGACAAGTGACTGACCATGCCAGCTGTGAGCTTCTGGACCATTCAGGCGATTTGAAAACCATGCCTGCAGATTACGTATGTGTGGTACCTGCCCTTTACAATGGCACTGTTCTTCTGAGATTTGAGCTTAAGAACAAAACCAGACCTGTGCTTTTTATTGGCTTTCTGAGCGAGGTAATTTACAATTTTTAGTGCAATCAGTAGGAGATTTAATGTTTAATGCAGTTTCTAATAGGATTTTTCAAATTATATCATACGCAAATTATTGTTGGTTTTCTGAAGTGTTTTTTTTTGTCATTTTTAGGCTATTTCAGGGTTTTTGGTTGCATTTACTAAAGCTGAGGAGTATAGGTCATTTTCATGTCGTTCATTTTTCCGTTAATCATTTAGCTAGTTTAATTTTAGTTTTTCTTTCGATTTGATCAACGTATCCTCTTGTATTGTTTAGGTGTTCACAACTTGCGATTTTATCACTGATCAAAGCCACTCAAAACTTAGATATGTTATATAACCCACAGAGTTATTTGGTAGGCTACACATTTAGGTCACTTATTAGAGGGGCTGCTGGGTAGCCAAACCTGGGCCCCCATTTAGGTACCTACACCTAAGAGTACTACACCTGGTACTCTTACCATGGCATCCCTCTTCTGCGTTGCTCCCTCCTGTGTACTATTCCACCTGGGTTTCCCTACCTGGGTACTAGTATGTAAGTACCTCTATCTGGTACTACTTTTCTGGGTACTCCCCATATGGGTACCCCTCACCTGAGTAGCACCACCAGGGTACTCCTAACTGGGTACCTTTACCTGGTCCACCAACGGCTCAAACACCAGGATTGGACCACCTGAGTACTGATGGTGAATCGCGATCATTGAGGGCCGATAAAGACCACTGAGAGTGTAACTACTAAGGGTGTAACCTATACGAGTATATTATCGAAATGAAATTTTATCGAATGATAATAATACAAAGATTGAAAAGAAAGGGAAAATAGAAAAAGTTGGAGGGAGAGTGTATTTGACACAAAAAGTGCTTCATAAAAAGAACTTATAAAAGAAAAAATGACCAACGGTAAAATGAAAGACGGAAAAATGAATAACGGAAAAATGACCTACCGTATTTCCTCTAATAACTCACCCTGCTCTAATAACTCACCCCCCTCAACTTTGAGCGCCTATATCTCAGCTCGGAACAAATATTTTGCAAAGCTGTTTATTGCGTTTTCTTAATTCCCACGAGCTCTACCGATTCCAGTTTTTAAATTTAATATTTTCACCCAAAAATCTCGAGATCGATCTCAAATTTTGCCAATTTTCAGCGGTCCAAAAAATAACTCACCCGGGTGAGTTATTAGAGGAAATACGGTATGCCAAGCTGGGCTACAATCGTGCTCTAATTTTGCAAAAAATTTATAAAATGATTGGGTTTGTAATTCGCGAATTTTTTTGAATGAGTCCGTCCTAAGATAAACGGGCCTAAGCCTAAGTTCAAAAAAAATCGTCAAAAACAGAATGCCAAAATAGACCCAAATTAATAAAAAGCGACTCAAAAACCGAAAATTTTATTAGGTTAAACGGCTCTTTCTTTACTAATTTTGTTGACTGTAACGTTTATGCATCCGAAAGTTAGCTTTTTTCAATGGAAGACTCGTTTCCAATGACTGAGAGTAAATCTCATGTTTTGTAAACTGTAAGGCTGTAAACTGTTTTTGTTCATAAAAAATAATTTCTGTTGGTCACATTTTTTAGCTAAGATTCAGGGCTACACGATGATATTTTTTTAGCCACAAATGAAAAAACTTTGATAAAAATATGTTTAAGTTCAAAATTTTAAATTTTCGAATAAATAAAAAGCAAGAGAGTTGTTTACTCTCACTCTTCTTTTCAGTCATTAGAGTGAATGCCAGAGTGAAATGCAGAGTCAGAGTATCATTTTTATCAAAACTTTTTAATAGATTTGTGGCTGGAAAATTTTAGATTGGGTATCACTGATTCTTAGCTACAAAATGTGACAAAAAAAGAAAAAGTTCAATGACGAAAAAAAATTTACTGCCCTTCCCGCGTTAAAAAGATTAGATTAACTCTCAGTCATTGAATACAAGGCTTGAATTTTTAACTTGAATTTTTTTCAGCCCCTGTACATGATAGACCTTCTAGACTTGACACCCCGTTCCGACTGGTTCCCATTCTTCATTCCCCAGGCAGTGGAATTGTTTGGCAAATATTTGGTCACTTTCTCATTAGCCATGGGTCTACTTAACGCTGTGCCTTGCTATGGCCTTGATGGTCAGTTCATGTGCAGCACTGTGGTCGATTACTTTGCTGGAGGCAGGTCTCTCAAGTATGTTAATTTACTTATATATATATATATGAAATAATATAAGCTACGAATTTAGTCAACGCCTTAAGCTAACTAATTCAATTGTGGCCTTTGGAACTACCATTTTCACACTAAATGTGGCTATTGGATTTAGCAAGTTTTTGTACAACTACTGGAAGTAACTGGGTATTCATTTTCCATTTCTATGGGGTCTTGTGTGTGTGATACTTCTCATGTTAACTGGCTTAAAAATTGTCTAATGGTAACTAGAATATCATAATGTTGAAATCAAACAGATTCTTAATATAAAGAAAACAAATATAGCAGCAAATAAGTTCAAAATTTTAAATTTTCGAATAAATAAAAAGCAAGACAGTTACAAAAAGCCTTTTTTGCAAATGAAGCTAAAGTTTTGTTCCATTGAAAGTAGTATTTTGTGACAAGGCAGATTTTTAAGTCTTTTAACAAGCCCTTCAGGTGACAACTCTCTATAAAACGCCAACAATTTCAAGCGTTTACTGTAAAGTTAGCTCCAGATTTCACGACTCCACCTCAAGTTCGTTTCTGCCTAGAGTTCAACACTTTTTAAAATCCCCTGCTGGATGTGATTAGCAGTCTGGTCAAAAAATTGCAAAGATTTCGATTTTGCCTATCGTTTTTGTAAACGAAGATAGTTTTGCCGAAATATCCGCGGTGATCGATTTAACGGCCTCTAATTTTGAAAATAGGGGCGGTTAAATCGAGGGTTTCGTATTTTTTAGCAGAATTTTTTTATTGAAAAAAATATTGGTAAAATCGGAATCCTTGCGAATTTGTAAACCAGATTGATGCATCAAAACTCGCAAAAGTCTTCAAAAATCAAGGTGAAAAGTGTCGGATCCAATGCTCGAACAAACTTGTGGTGGCGGCAGTTGAATTGGGGGTTGATTTTATGACCTTTTTATATAATTTTTACCCTTTTTAATAAGCCTTCTATCAATTTTTTCGTCTCGCTATTCTAATTATGTTGTTTGCTAGGTTTTCCCCTTTGTTTGTTGTAAATATTGGGACATGTCATTACTCTGTTTATCATATAGTTAGCATTCCAACTGTGATGCCTTATTTTTTGTTTATTTATAATGTTTTCACTAGGGTCTCTATTATCTCTCTGTTCGGTATTTTAAAATTTTATATGTATTTTGGTTGTTACGCCAAAAAATTGAATTAATAAAAGAGCTTTTTCCCAAAAATTATTTTTTTTCTATTTGGCTGCTGATTTGAACAAGTAAAAACCATGGCACACAAGTATTAAAGGTGCGTAATTTAATTAAAAAACTCTCAAGTTCACAAAAATAAAAGTTTCCCATTACATTTTTCGGCTGTATTTTTTTAATCAAAAATTTTCAGTACAGTGAACCCTCGATATAGTGGCCTCCCTAGGGAGCAGGCCTAGGAAGCCACTACTGACTATACAGGTGAACGAGCTGGTCCCGAGTGACGTGTTATGAAGGTTGACTGCAGCTTATTTAGCTGTTAGTAGCTAGCTAAATTAGTCAACAATCTGATAAGCTATCATAATATATAATAATTTGCATTCAAGGAAAGGTCTGCGCTAACAAATCAGCAATATCACCAAAAAATTAATTTAAAGCATAAAAATCTACGGTTTTACGTTGCTGAAAAAAATTTAAATGCGTTCTATCCTTTAAACGATTTATTGAAAAAAAATTGAAATCAATATAATATTACTTTGTCATTTCTCTTTCAAGACAACTGATTGACCAAAAGCAGTCCACCGAGTAAATTCTCCAACTAGACAGCAGTTTACAAAAAATAACATGAGCAACAATACTACAATGCGAGCTAAAATTCCAATTTTTAAACAAGTTAGGAAATACCCAATACTTTTGAGACACCCTGTAGCTTTACTTCGACAAGGTGAAACTAAATGTTTACACGCTGGCTATGATCAGTCTTCACCGAGCATAATTTAAGCTATCATTTACTTCTTCTTCGTCCATATCAAAATGTTTTTAAAGGCATAGTCGTCACCGATGGGTATATTTTAAATATTTTAAAAGTAAAATTACAAAAGAAAGTTTAGATAGCTGTTTTTTCATTGTTTCATTTGTAAAAAGGTTTGCATGTGAAATTATATGGCGACGTTCAATTCGCCTACGTGAATTCGACTACATGTAAATTCGCGTACAATTTTTTCTCAGATGCCTAGTATGATAATCATAATACTATGAATATCAAATTACAAAAACAAGAGTTGTAGGCGAATTTACTGTAGGCCAATTTACCTAGTGCCGAAATTATGTTGTGTGCTTTAAAAAAATTTACAATTTACAGTTTATTTGAATTAAAGATTGCAACATATCCAAATTCAGACAAATATTTTTTCTTCGTTGTTCTTTCACAATAGCTAATTAACCAAAGACAGTCCACTGAGTAAATTCTTAGCAGTGCCACCAATCAGAGTAGTCCACCAACAACACCTGTGACATTGATTCCAAGGATGTTGCTAAGCTTAACTGGTCCACTTTGAGTAGTTATCTGGCCTTTGAGAGCATTGCAAGCCATGCTTTCAATTAGCTTCAGTTATTTGGCAAAAGAAGAATTGGAAACCACTTGCTGGACTTGGTTGCATTGGTCTGCAGCAGCACTTAGGGTTTGGTCTTGCACAATAGTCTAGATACAGTTAACTATGACATAGTTAATTGAGTTACTCACCTGGAGTTGATTGATGATCTTGGTTCCTCTTGGACTCAAGTTGCCACTTTTTTCAGGGCAGATACAAATGTGTGTTGTTTAACATCGAAAAGGGCTTAAACAGCAGCCTGAACATCATCAGATTCATCTGTGACCACTTCTAATGCCTGACTCAACTGGTCTGCCATTGGAATATAAACATTTGCAAAATGGCAAAGAGTTGTGGTTTGACATCATCCGAAACACATTGAAAAGCACCCGAAACAGGTGATACAGCAGATCTTATCCCAGATCCCACACCAGATACTAGACCGTCCAGTTGAGCATTTGCAGTCAACAAGAAAGCAATGAGCAGATGGATGGGAAGAACATTTTGGATTGAATATTGTCAGTAACTTATTTGGTGCTTTTATACTCAAATCTCAGACTGACTCTTTGTGAATATGAAAAGATGAAAATATTTGAACAGCTTCTAAGTAGTCACAAAGCATGACTTTGCCAATTTCAATCAAAACTCTTTTTCCATGAAATTTACTTCCAGACCTTGTTTGTTCAAAGCAAAATAAAAAAAATAAAATTTGATTGCCAAGTTCGTTGATTTCGTTATACTAAAAGCTGTTTTGATTACAGTCAAACCTCCCAATAACAATCACCCCCATTAACGATCACCTTCTCATTAACGATCACCGAAAAAACTTTTGGTTTGTCTGTTTTAAATTAAGGCAAACTGACCTCCCGATTAACGATCACTTCCATTAGCGATCACCTCTCAATAACGATCACCTCAGGCCGGTCCCGGCTTCATAATAGACACTCTCAATAACGTTCACCCACACAAAGATGTTATTTTTTAAACTGCCGCCATGAATAATTCACAAAGTTACAAGTTTTTTGGCTACTTTTTGTAATTTGTCACAGTTTCCTATTTTTTACAAGGGGCAAAAGGCGCCTATCGTCGCCATTGTCTTGAGTTCAAACCATATCGAAATAAATTTTTAAATTGTGAAGGCAAAATCTTAAAAGCTTTTTTGCAACAAACTCCAGATCTTTATGCAAAAGGTCTCCGGCCGTTGAAAGAGCTTTTTAATGAGTACAAACTCACCACATAAAAAATCTCTTAGAAAAAAGTTATAACTGGCACAACAAAATAACTCAAAATGGCGACACTCAAACACACACAGCCGACCCAAATACTGTATGAAGATTGCCTTATTATGTATTTTTGTGTTGCGTTTATTTATTTTTCCTTCAGGCCAATCATTGAAATAGAAATGTTATGATGTTGAACTTTTGCTGAAATTTTGAATAAAGCTTTAAAGCTCTGTCGAAAATCTCATGAACGTTCAGCTTTTGTTTAAATTGGAAATGCCACTCTCAATAACGATCACCTGAGGCGGGTCCCTAGGGTGATCGTTATTAGGAGGTTCGACTGTATTTTAAAACTTTAAATTAAGAAGGTGTCAACATTAGTTTTATTTATTTCAATTTGGGAAACATTACAATTGGGTCAGACAACATCCTATATGTAGCATAAGCCCTCAACTCATCATCTATAAACAAAAAATAATAATAAAAATTCGAGAAAAAAAAAACTAGCAATAAACTAGCACTAAGGAGTTAATCTTTATTTAAGCGATATCCACAGGGGCTGTTATACAGTTATACAGGGTGTTTCAAACAAACTTCCTCATTTTTAAAAAATAATTTTCATCAAATTTTAAAAGCAAATTTTGAACGTAATTCATACCCATCCACTTTTGGCAGGTTTTTTCACAGAAAATAACATTTATATCGTGTTTTAACATTTTTGATTAAAATCTCAAGATTTTCAGTGGTTGACAAACTACTCCCCGGGGGTGAGATTAGAGTAAATACGGAAGGCAATCAAACCATTATGTTGCTACCCGAAATTAAGTTACTCAATGAATTGTAATGAGGTGCACAGGCAGTGGAACGTAAGTCAGAAAAAGGTCTTATTAAAATTGACCTAATTTGATTTTGGCCCAATTGAATTGTCCCAAGGAGATTCGGCGCACGATACTCCTGTCCGAAATTTTGGGCTGTACCGAAGAATTTAAAAAATATTTGCTAAACGTCACATTTGCTAAAAAAATTTTGCTAAAGACATATTTGCCAAAGGCACATTTGCTAAAAAATTTTTTGCTAAAGTCACATTTGCTAAAAATTTTTTTGCTAAAGGCAATTTGCTAATGAAATTTTTTGGTAAAGGCCTTTTCTGGTCCATTTTGTGTCACAAATATGACCGTAGGGTGTTTAGTAAATGCAGGTACTTGGAACCGAACCTGTGACCAAGTCAAACGCTTGTCTTTCTATATCTAAAATTATGGTAAAAAGAAGTATGCGCCCAGGTGGATTCGAACCAGCGACCTCTATATCAACCCTCAGGATCGCTAAGAACTTCATCCAGTGTGACCAAACCAAGTGGTCGTCCACTTGGATCGAATTTTTTTTCGCGTTTTCGAGTTCCAAAACGATTTTTCTGCACTAATTCGACCATGCTGAAGATGGTTTGACACTGGTAAAATTACGTTTTATCGAGAAATTTTGAGTTATGGTAAGTTCTTGATTTATCAAAATCAATTACTCACGATAACTCAAATTTTTTTTTTTGATAAAACGTGATTTTACAACTGTCAAACCATCAAACCATTCTAAGGCTTGATGTAGACGTTGATGGTTCGAATCCACATGGGCGCATACTTTATTTTTTATTATAATTTTGAGTGTTTGAGTAGCGTAGAGGTCCACATACTCATTATCAAGGTTGCTGGATCAAACCCCTCTGGAAGCAATCAGTCCCTAGTAGAGGACCTCGATTCATGGTCCTGGGGTTTTCTCGAGGTGGTTTCAGCAGCTTGGGATGGTATGATGTAAATCATGGATGGCCTAAAAATTTGGGATGATTCAGACGCAATATGAAAAATTTCGAAAAAAAACTTAAAAATTTACAAAACCACCCAAAACTTGAAGAAAAAGGTAAAAAGAGGAAAAAAGTTGGAATGATAGTGTCTTTGACGCAATAAGAACCACAAAACCGCGTTAACAAAAGAAATTTTAGTAAATATGCCTTTAGCAAAAAAATTTTTAGCAAATGTGACTTTAGCAAAAAAAATTTTAGCAATGTGCCTTTAGCAAAAAAAATTTTAGCAAAAAGTTTTTTAGCAAATGTGCCGTTTAGCAAATATTTTTTTAAATTCTTCGGTACACCCAAATTTTGCTAAGATCCCAATTTCCAACTTTATTGAAAAATTTGGCTCACCCTGAGACTGGCATTAATTTTTCTGATATCAATTGATTCTGGCAAAAATTTATTCTGGCAAAAATTCAAACTGACAATAATTTGTCTTGACCAGATTTTTTCGAATAAATTTGTTTGGTAGTTAAATGTTCATGCAAATAATTGTTTTCGATTTATATTAAACTGTAAATAATTGGAAATTAGGTTTGATAGGACCGAAATTACGATTTCAGCAACCTGAACCCGAATATTTGGGTAGGTACTACTTGGATAGGATATCCTTCTCGGTGGACCGGAAATCAAATTTATCAAATCAAAAAATAAATCATTTTATCATATGTAAAATCCTGTGGGAAATCGAGTTTGTTAAGCCCAAAAGTGCGATTTCACTTAACCGAGCCCCGAAATCCAGGGTAGGTACCACCTGGTCAGGTGGATATCCACATGGATGGCCTAAAAATAAAATTTTTCAAAAATTAAAATATAAACACTTTCTTTATTCAAAATTGTGGGTAATTGGGTTTGTGAAGACCAAAAGTGTGATTTTATCGACCCAGACCCAAAACCCGAAATGGGTACCTTCTGGTCAGATGGATATCTATTTACATGAGTTAACCGAATTGATCCACACCGAATTGGTCCAAACACGAACTGGCCCACTAGTAAAATGCCATGTTCTCGGGTATTTTTGAGTTTTCGGGCATAATTGATTTCACCAAAATGAATTTTTTTGCCAAAACTAAAAACATACCCGACAAAGGGAATTTTACTGCTATCAAACCATCTTCAGCATGCCCGAATTAGTTCAGAAAATAGGTTTGGAACATGAAAAACGTGAAAAAAATTTTGATTCAGGTGGACGACCACTTGGTTTAGCTGGTACGTGGATTATGCAGTAGAACTGAGGTTGGGTCATAGAAAAAACATTCAAAATGATGGTAGTTCTTCACAAGACAAAAATATTACTACCTTTGGGGTATTATTACTACCTTGGGGGTCTGAGTGGGTGAAACCGGGTTTTGGTCCTAACAAACCCAATTAGTAACACGATTTAACGTATGATAGAACGATTTGTTTCAGAATCTGACTCAACTTTTTTCAGGTCATCCAGGTCCAAAAGAAGCCAAATTTAAGACAAAACCATTTTTCACTAGAATCTTTAATTTCGAAACATTTTCCGACAATATAAGTTTTATTCGAAAAAATCTGGTCAAGACAAATTATTGTCAGTTTGAATTTTTGCCAGAATTAATTTTTGCCAGAATCAATTGATATCAAAAAATGATGCCAGTCTCAGGGTAAGCCAAAAATTTTCATCGTCTTTTTGTTATGTTTTTGAGAATTTTTCGAAACTGAGCAGCCTGCAAAGCACTACAAATTTTGGACACGACCCCTCAAAACTCAAGAAATACCCTACAAAATGGCATTTTACCATTATTAAACCATCTTCAGCGTGTCCAAATTAGTTGAGAAAACCGGTTTTGGAACCCAAAAAAGTAAAAAAATTTTTTACTCTCAGTCTGCATGATTGCTACAACTGGGTAACCGGTTGTATGAAAACAAGTAGGTACATGGAGAACAAGTAGTACCCAAGGAGGATACTTTTCTGGTACCTAGGGATATATGGTCGAGAATGGTTCAAGGAAAATTTAATTCAATATATATTAACTGAATCCGTTTTCAAATGGAAGTACGTTGGTATTGAGGTTTTGGATAGTAAATTTGCTGTTTTGGTGTTATCAAACTGTGTTCAGCTTCGGATTCTGGGTAGGATACCATGGTTTTATTTTATTTTTCCTACAATCGAATACATTCGGCTACTCTAAATGGATACCTTTTTGGGTTGATACCTACCCTCCAGGTGGATAGGGTACAAGAAACCGGTCAAAATATAGAAATAACAGAACTTCCTTTCAAGACTAAAATACCATGAAAAACATACCCAAATAACCCCCCTGAAATAACCCGGGTTATTTGGTGGGGGTTATTTCAGGGGGGTTATTTGGGGGGGGGGGGGGGGGTGTTATTTGGGGTATTTACGCAAATTTTGACCTCGCTCTGTGATCAAGACTAAAAATTAGTCAATTAGCGAAGAACGAGTCTTGTAAAGCCAGAGCGATATACGTTGTTGTCTGTTGTATCCTGATGGAAAGGAAATAGAGAGATTGAACCAACAAGAGAGAGAGAAGCACACGACTAGCTTTATTCTTTATTCCACTCACGACTGATCTGAACACATACGTTCAGATCTTATATACTGTTACAGTGATAAATCGTCGTGAGACAATAGACGATTTATACGACAACACAACACCTCCCCTTTAGATAGAGCGGGGAAGGGCACAATAATTTTACTGATATGGCGAGCTTTCTTGTAGCACTTTTTCCATCCAGCTGGAGCATTTTTCTTGGCGCTCTTCCTGGATGACCGACGCAGCGAAGAGAAGAGGAAAGTACCAACTTGAACAGGAATTGAGCATGACAAAGGAAGAGACTCGGCAATGATTGAGAGCGGACTGCTGACCTCGATTCCAATCCACCACATCATTGAGGAGAGACAGCTCTTTGACTTCTTGGCATTGAAGATACCAATGAATATGCTGTGCATTCCAGAGAGAAGGAGAAGCGCTGAATCCAGTTGTCGAATTTGCCGGATCACTGTCATCAGCAGAGAAGATTTCCATGTCTGGCAATTGCGGAAGAGTAGAGATTGCGCAGGAGCTGGCTGTAGATTGTCACAACACCACACGTTTTGCTGCTGAGAAGAACCACCAATTGAGCCAGAGATTCCTGATGATGTTGTTGCTGCTGTTGAAGAGCCAGTGCGTGCTGATTGTCTGGGCTTCCAATATTTGCTTGAGCTGGTCCATATCCATTGCGACTGCGCCACTGTTGTATCCTGATGGAAAGGAAATAGAGAGATTGAACCAACAAGAGAGAGAGAAGCACACGACTAGCTTTATTCTTTATTCCACTCACGACTGATCTGAACACATACGTTCAGATCCTTATATACTGTTTACAGTGATAAATCGTCGTGAGACAATAGACGATTTATACGACAACACAACAATGGTTGTCTATGAGTTTGACATCTTGATATGTGATCACGTCTGCAAATTTCGACCTGTTAATGTTGTGATTTCTTCCAGCAAGGTATTTCGATTCAACTTTTACCGTAAAGTATTAGCTTTCGTGCTCTTTATCGCCGTATCTGGATTTGCTGCTTTCTCATACGCATTCTACGATGACACTTCGTAAGTTACTTAGCGAATAAGTTTAGCAAATTTTCTAACATGCATTTTAGACTGCGCACTTTCCAAGCTTCGTTCTTTCTCCTGGTGTGGTTTCTGTTGTGCAGCGATGGCACGTATTCCTTCAGATTGAAATGAAAATAGAGTATCGTCTTTCCTGCACCATTATCCTGAAGTTCGCTGTGTTTTTATTGCCGGAATGTACTTAGAAGTCCCAACCTTCTCGGACCAGATTTCGCCATGCTATATTCAACAGTGGCTTACGCGTGTGTAGATGCATTTTTTGACGTTATGGTAACTGAATTTTTATTTTATGTGTTGCTAATTTTATCATTGCTTCAGGAAGATGAATATAATGGAGAGGTGCTGCGAGCTAGAGGGTGAGTATTTTGTTAAACACTACTTATTGCCAAAACAAAAACGCCAATAATAATTAATGCCAATGCAAAAATTTCATTGTCAATCAAAACCATTTTGTTCTTTCATTTCCAACTCGAAGGCTTGGCTACACCGAGGATTAGAATTCGAAATGCAGTAAGTTTTTGCAATAGCGAGGACGACCCGGCGCGTCTTGTCCATTGCCGAGACTATCTTGTATGCATACTTGGACGAGCGGCGGCGCTAGCGGCAAGCGGCAAGCGGCGCCGCTCGCCGCTGCATTTTTCAGCTGCCGTTACCGCCGCCGTTCTATTTTTAGTCTCCGCCGCTGCCTTCGCCGCTCTTAAACATTTTTTATGAGATAAATATTTGATTGAGTTTTCGAGTTTATTGTTTTAAAAATTTTTGATTACTTGAAGTTACAACATTTTCATAATAAAGAGACTTAAATTTTTTTAATAAGATAATAAATGAGATATTTTACAAACGGCTACCGTCGGCGCTTATCTTCAACCCCCGCTGCCGCCGCCTCTGCTTTCGGCTCTTCCACCGCCGCACCACTCTTTTTTCGCGTGTCCAAGTGTGCTTGTATGAGCGCAAAAAAGACTGTTAGAAAAAATATTACAAAAAAAATTTTAAAATGAGATGGGGCGGACGTCAATCATAGGATAGCAAAAATGTGATTATTGTTGCTTCAGCTCAAAGTTCAGAACTCAGCAACCTTTAATTTTTCAAATTAATTTGTCTTTTATCAATTTTTCACAAGACGTGACAACTTTTTCAGAAAACGACTTGGTGCTATGCTGCACCAACTATTGGCAAATTTAGTGCATAAACTTCAAAAATGCTATTTTATCTACTGTTGCCGTATTCCCTATGAGTCCTGTAGCCTCCCTAATGAAGTGCTCCAGGATATTGTGTTGTTTTTCAGTGAGGATGCCTGTCACAAGTTATTGACACAAGTACACTTTTTGCGAAAGTTGTTGGTCCTCAAATAAAAATGTTTAACGACCTTTTCAGTGTAGGTTTCTAGTCAATCAAGTACAAATCTTTTCGTAATTAAAAAGCTGAGCTGAATGTTTTATCTGGAAAACACTGACTTGTAGTCTGTAATGAAATATTTTCAGCGATTCACTAGACCCTTAAGCAATTGTGTGAGAGTAGCAAGATTTTCCGGGCAGTAAGTTTTCGAAAGCATACTCTTCAATTTTTTATATATCCCTTTCTGCTTAGCAAAACCTTACTATACACCATTTCAGGTGGCAAGATGGAGCTCACGTTCTCCGTGAAGCAGATCACATCTTAAATGGATTACAAGTCTTAGACCGTGTCGCGACAGGAGATTCTGTTTATATACGACTCAATAAACCTGAAATGGCGAGGGAGGCTTTTTCAAGATTTCATGGAATAACTTTCAACAGTAACTTTTTTTGTTGCTGACGTATGACAGACAATAATTTTAAGAAATTTAAGACTGCATCACATCTGCCACTTATATACCAACAGAACAATTCAGTGCTGAGTTTGGTGATCGCTCTGGACCGTCGCAAACTGGTGTTGCAAACAGAAGACCGCCGCATGCGCCACTTGAAAGAAGGTTATATAAAAAAGCAGTGGTCTTCGAGTTTTTCAGACCTTTAGGTTTTATTTTTAGGCTGCCATCGCCTAATGAAGAATCTGGATCTCAAGTTCGAAAGTCAATGGAAGTTAAAAAAGTGATTTCCGCCATCGTCAGTGCACATTCAATAAGATATAGGACCGAAACTCAGCAAGTGGGTATTTATCCAATTTTTCAAAAATTCGGTGGTTTTAACCAGCGTTAGTAAAACGCTTTACTTCTAAAAATGCCGAAATTGCGCGTAAATCTTGGTTAAGAATTCACCACGTATGAAGATGGCATGTCCAACTCTTTCATCCCCATTTTTAAAACCTTATATATAATTAGGGTTGTCGACTTTCGACTTTTAAGTCGAAAGTCGGAAGGTCGAAATTTTTTAAGGCGGATTTTTTTTACCGGAGTGTAAATCTGATTTTACAATTTATACCCAACTTTTTATTCTGAGTATATGTTGTAAAGTCAGATTTTCGCTCCGAGGCCAAAAATCGACCTTAAAAAATTTCGACCTTTCTACTTTAAAGTCGAAAGTCGACAACCCTATATATAATTACAAAATTAAAATTTTTAGTCAGTTAAACGCAAGCTTGATTATTTGGAGAGCCTCGATGAAAATGTTAAAAGGTTGGTTTTATATTGTCTCTGTCTGTAAACTGTGCCAATCGTTGTTAATTTAAAGGCTCAAGAATAGCAATGAACAAATGTCTGGAAGCAAGGACGCCTCAGGAAAACGTGACTGAGTTATTCAAGTGAATGTTATTACATATACCTCTTTATGCTTAAGACCAAAATTCATTCTCCTGTGGTTAACTTCTTTCATAAATAAACATTCATTTTTTTTTTTGTCTTTTGTAAGAGTAACTATAATGTAGAAGGGTGGAGGGTGTGATGTGACGCTGCCTACAATTTCAAGGCTATCACTAGTTTTTGGACTTTTTTAAAAGCACTCAGATTCTTACAATAAAGTTTGACCTCTATGAAAACAGGAGAATTTCCTGTTGCATCATCGTCAGCTTTTTGAGGAATCGAATTTTCAAAGTACGGGTGCAACAAACTTTTCTGACACCTTCAAACCGTGACAACTTTTGGCCTTAGGCCCTTTATTGAAAATTCGTAATAACAAATCGACTCAGCCTACTATGGCGCTTTTTCGGTGTAAAATGTTAGTAACATGGTATCAGTATGGTCCCCCATGTGGTTTTTTTCCTGGTCAGTGGATACGTCTGGATGGGCAGGCCACAACCACAAAATTTTGCGGATTTTGGTATAGGACAGTCAAACCACAGAAAAATGGATAAAAAAAGTACGAACGAAAGTTTTCCAAAAATGAAAATTGTACTACTACGAGACAAACTAATTGTCGGTCTTGTAGGTGCTCTTGGTGTAGATTAAAACAATGGTGTCTAACCTTGAAGAAAAGGTTTATAGTCATCCTGTTGATTTATTCCTTCCTTCCTTATATCTATTCTGATTGCATTTGCACCACCAATGATAAAATTGTGATAATTATTGTGTCGTTATTATTATTATTATCATTGTCACACAATAAACACACACTCAAACGCAAAACAACTACTACTCTAGCAAAAGAAAGACAAAATAATATGTATTGGACCTTCCGCTCAAGTGTACAGCCCTTGCTAAAAGGTGAGTTGATAGAGGCAATCCTCTTACGCCCCCTGTCTTGCTGCCTGAGAAGTAGCCGCATGTGTGTATCACAGCCTGTGAACGAAAGAGAATGACTGACCAGGAGCTAGGCAACTGATCTGTGCAAACACACAAGTCAGTGACTAAGGAACTGTTGGTCAGCAAGGAATGACTAGGGGATGATCTTCCTGCTTTTAATATACTGCTACACAGTTTAAGTAATGAACAAATGATTTATGAGGATTGAGAAAAAAGTGGATTAAATAGAACCGCTGGTCTTTTTTGCTACTTTTTACATCGTTTTGCCTATTTTTTGAGCTTGTTATACAGGATGTCTCAAAAGTAATTTTTATACTTTTGAAAATTTTGGCGAGCGCTTCCCCCACCGATAAACCCAAATATTTTTTGGAGGTTTTAGCTAACAATTTGAAAAAAGCTCTAGCCACGAGTATTCTTAAATTCAACCAAATAGTTTTGCTACACAGCAGTTTACAAAAATAACATGAGCAACAATACTACAATGCGAGCTAAAATTCCAAATTTAAAAAAGTTAAAAATACCCAATACTTTTGAGACACCCTGTAGCTTTACTTCGACAAGGTGAAACTAAATGTTTACACGCTGGCTATGATGAGTCTTCACCGAGCATAATTTAGGCCATCATTAACTTTTTCTTCGTCCATATCAAAATATTTTTAAGGGCATAGTCGCCACCGACGGGTATATTTTAAATATTTTAAAAGTAAAATTACAAAAGAAAGTTTAGATAGCTGTTTTTTCATTGTTTCATTTGTAAAAAGGTTTGCATGTGAAATTATATGGCGACGGCGAATTCGTCTAAAGTGAATTCGCCTACGTGAATTCGACTACATGTAAATTCGCGTGCAATTTTTTCTCAGAGGTCTAGTATGATAATCATAATACTATGAATATCAAATTACAAAAACAAGAGTTATAGGCGAATTTACTGTAGGCCAATTTATTTAGTGCCGAAATTATGTTATGTGCTTTACAAAATTCACAAATTACAGTTTATTTGAATTAAAGGTTGCAAGTTGCAACATATCCTAATTCAGACAAATATTATTTCTTCGTTGTTCTTTTACAATAGATAACTGACCGAAGGCAGTCCACTGAGTAAATTCTTAGCAGTGCCACCAATGAGAGGTAGTCCATCAACAACACCTCCAACATTGATTCCAAGGATGTTGCTAAGCTTAACTGGTCTATTTTGAGTAGGTATCTGACCTTTGAGAGCATTGCAAGCCATGCTTTCAATTGGCTTCAGTTGTTTGGTGAAAGTAGAATTGGAAACCACTTGCTGGACTTGGTTGCATTGGTCTGCAGCAGCACTTGGGGTTTGGTCCTGCACAATAGTCTAGATACAGTTAACTATGACATAGTTAATTGAGTTACTCACCTGGAGTTGATTGATGATCTTGGTTCCTCTTGGACTCAAGTTGCCACTTTTTCCAGTGCAAATACGTGTGAAAATGTGTGTTGTTGTACAAATGTGTCTTGTTTAGCATCGAAAAGTGCTTGAACAGCAGCCTGAACATCATCAGATTCATCTGTGACCACTTCTAATGCCTGACTCAACTGGTCCGGTACGTAACAATTTCCTGCCGCGCCAATTTCCTGCCGGGGCCAATTCCTTGCCGAACAACTCCCTGCTAAACAATTCCCTGCCGGACAATTCCCTGCGGAGACAATTTCCTGCCGGAAGATAAAAGTAATAATAGTGAAACCATATTTAATCAATATCCCAACTAAATAAATTGCATCTTTATTGAGAACCAATCAACAAGGTACTACTTTAGTTTAGGACCCCGCTTTTAATGGCTCTATCACAATTGTAAGTGTAAATGTAAGTGTAAGTGTTAATGTAAATGTAAGTGTAAATGTAAGGTGTCTTCACAATACCGTAAACATTTACGCTTACACTTACATTTACACTTACGTCTTCACAACAGGAATGTAAATGTAAATGAAAATTATTGACCTATCCTCACTTTTATTTTTTAAGGTCGGTTTTTTTAACCCAACTACCAATTTTTAAAGTTAACTATAACTAGCATTGAACTCCTCGTCATCAATAAAGCACTTTAAGTATTCTCTGAAATACTTTAATTCAATTTTCATTTACATTTACATTCGTATTGTGAAGGGGTAAGTGTAAATGTAAGTGTAAGTGTTAATGTAAATGCAAGGGGTGCTCACAATACCAAAATCATTTACACTTACAATTGTGATAAGGCCATTAAAAAACATATTTTTAAATGGGCACCGAAAACACTTGCCAAATATCCTGTCTGTTTCAGTAGATTGGCCGATTCCTTGGAGAGATAAAGATGACTCAGAAGCTGACTACACTTACGAACAATGCATCCGAAGCCAGCCAGCGCCGAAGAAGAGGAGGGAGTAGTTAACCACACAGATTTTGGACTTTGATTGATTACGACCCCCTGTCAATGCGGTTGTTTGACATTTACTAGAGAAGAAAAAACTGTACAAGAAAAAGTTTCTCTGACTCTCTAACAAATTTGAATTTTACCGCAAATTTTCGCGCACAACCAAGATTGACAGGGGGTCGTAAATCAATCAAAGTCCAAAATCTGTGTGGTTAACTACTGGAGGGTCTATTTGGAAGTGAACAAGATGGTTGTTGTAGCTCTTGAGCTCTTGGTGGAGCTCTTTGATCGAAGAAACTTGCTGGAATATCTTCGCGGCTTGGCCCACAACTTCATTGGAGATCAGTAGTACGTGGAAATATTATATTTTATTGCTTTGTTTTTGTTTAAGGAGTTGTTTGTCATTGTTGTTCAAGTTGGTTCTCAATAAAGATCCAATTTAATGATGCAAGTTGGGGAATTGATTGGATATGGTTTACTAGTATATTCTCCCGGCAGGGAATTGTCCCGACAGGGAATTGTCTGGCAGGGAATCGTCCGGCAGGGAATTGGCCCCGGCAGGGAATTGACGCGGCAGGAAATTGTCCGTGGCCGCAACTGGTCTGCCATGGGAATATTATTATCGGTCAAAATGTCAAAAAGTTGTTGTTTCGCTGTATCCGAAACACCTTGGAGAGCACCCAAAACAGGTGATACAGCAGATCTTACCCCAGATCCAACACCAGATACTAGACCATCTAGTTTAGCATTTGCAGTGAACAAGGAAGCAATAAAGCAGATAGATGGGAAGAACATTTCGAATTGAATATTGTTAGTGACTTATTTGGTGCTTTTATACTCAAATCTCAGACTGAATCTTTGTGAAATATAGATGAAAATATTTGAACAGCTTCTAAGTAGTCACAAAGCATGACTTTGCCAATTTTAATCAAAACTCTTTTTCCGTGAAATTTACTACCAGACCTTGTTTGTTCAAAGCAAAATAAAAAAATAAAATTTGGTTGCCAAGTTTGTTGATTTCGTTATACTCAGAACTGTTTTGATTATTTTAAAACTGAAGATTAAGAAGGTGTCAACATTAGTTTTATTTATTTCAATTTGGGAAATATTACAATTGGGTCAGACAACATCCTATATGTAGCATAAGCCCTTGACTCATCATCTATAAACAACAACAAAAAATAAAAACTCCGAGAGTAAAAAAAACTAGCAATAAATTAGCACTAAGGAGTTAATCTTTATTTAAGCGATATCCACAGGGGCTGTTATACAGTTATACAGGGTGTTTCAAACAAAATTCCCCATTTTTAAAAAATAATTTTCATCAAATTTTAAATGCAAATTTCGAGCGTAATTTATATCCATCCACTTTTTGGCAGGTTTTTTCATAGAAAATAACATTTATATCGTGCTTTAACATTTTTGATTAAGAAATCTCAAGATTTTCAGTGGTTGACAAACTACTACGCCGGGGGAAAGATTAGAGTAAATACGGTAGGCAATCAAACCATTATGTTGCTACCCGAAATTAGGGTACAGTCGAAGCTCTCTATAACGACTCTCAAGGGACCGGCTAAACCGAGTAGTTATAGAGAGCGTCGTTTTGACTTAAATGACTTAGCTCAGGACCAAATAGTTCTTTTTTCCGGATCGTTATAAAGAGCGAGTCGCTATAAAGAGCGTCGTTATAGTGAGCGTCGACTGTACTCAATAAATTGTAATGAGGTGCACAGGCAGTCGAACGTAAGTCAAAAAAGTCTAATTGGCTGTGATCATAGTCCCCGGGGGTCAACATTGTTGACCCTCAACAACCCTCCCAAGGTGATTCGGCGCACGATACTCCTGCCCTAAAGTTTGCTAAGATTTCCAACTTTATGGAAAATTTTCATGGTCTTTTCATGGTTTTTGAGACTTTTTCGAAACTGAGCAGCCTGCGAAGCACTACAAATTTTGAACCTCGCTCTGTGATCAAGACTAAAAATCAGTCAATTAGCGAAGACCGAGTCTTGTCAAGCCAGAGCGATATACGTTGTTGTCTATGAGTTTGACATCTTGATATGTGATCACGTTTGTTAATGTTGTGATTTGTTCCAGCAAGATGGTATTTCGATTCAACTTTTACCGTAGAGTATTAGCTTTCGTGCTCTTTATCGCCGTATCTGGACATGCTGCTTTCTCATACGCATTCTACGATGACACTTCGTAAGTTACTTAGCGAATAAGTTTAGCGAATTTTCTAACATGCATTTCAGACTGGGCACTTTCCAAGTTTCGTTCTTTCTCTTGGTGTGGTTTCTGTTTGTGCAGCGATGGCACGTATTCCTTCAGATTGAAATGAAAATAGAGCATCGTCTTCCCTGCACCATTTTCCTCAAGTTCGCTGGTGTTTTAACTGCCGGAATGTTACTTAGAAGTCCTAACCTTCTCGGGCCAGATTTCGCCATGCTATATTCAACAGTGGCTTACGCGTGTGTAGATGCATTTTTTGACGTTATGGTAACTGAATTTTTATTTTATGTGTTGCCAATTTTATCATTGCTTCAGGAAGATGAATACAATGGAGAGGTGCTGCGAACCAGAGAGGTGAGTATTCTGTTTAACACTACTTATGGTCAAACGCAAAACGCCAAATAATAATTGATGCCAATGCCAAAAGTTTCAATGTCAATCAAAACCATTATTATTCTTTTATTTCCTACACCCAGCATTAAAATTCCGTTTTTGCAATAGAGAGGGAAGTTCGGCGCGTCTCGTCAATTGCCTAGACCAACTTGTATGAAAAGACGGTCAAAAAACATTACAAAAAATTTTAAAATGAGATGGGGCGGACGTCAACGATAGGATAGCAAAAAATGTGATTATTGTTGGTTCAGATCAAAGTTCAGAACTCAGCAACCTTTAATTTTACAAACTTAATTTGTCTTTTATCAATGTTTCACAAGACGTGACAACTTTTTTTTAGAAAACGACTTGGTGCTATGCTGCACCAACTATTGGCAAATTTAGTGCAGAAACTTCAAAAATGCTATTTTATCTACTGTTGCAGTATTCCCTATGAGCCCTGTAGCCTCCCTAATGAAGTGCTCCAGGATATTGTGTTGTTTTTCAGTGAGGAGGCCTGTCACAAGTTTATTGACACAAGTGAACTTTTTGCGGAACTTGTTGGTCCCCAAGTCAAAATGTTCAATGACGTTTACAGTGTAGGTTTCTGATCAATCAAGTACAAATCTTTTCAAAGTTAAAAAGCTAAGCTGAATATTTTATCTGGGAAACACTGATTAGTAGTCTGTAATGAAATATTTTTCAGCGTAGAATACAACAACTTGAAAGTATGACCAGACCGTTAAGCAATTGTGTGAGAGTAGCAAGATTTTCCGGGCAGTAAGTTTTCGAAAACATACTCTTCAAATTTGTTATATATCCCTTTCTGCTTAGCAAAACCTTACTATACACTATTTCAGGTGGAATCATGGAGCTCACGTTCTCCGCGAAGCAGATCGCATCTTAAATGGACTACAAGTCTTAGACCGTGTCGTGACAGCAGATTCTGTTTTTATACGACTCAATGAACCTGAAATGGCGAGAGAGGCTTTTTCAAGATTTCATGGAATACATTTCAATAGTAAGCTTTTTTTGTTGCTGACATATGACAGGCAATGATTTTGAAAAATTTAAGACTGCATCACATCTGCCAGTTACATACCACCAGAACAATTCAGTGCTGAGTTTGGTGATCGCCCTGGACCGTCGCAAACTGGTGTTGCAAACAGAAGACCGCCGCATGCGCCACTTGAAATAAGGTTATATAGAAAAAATCAGTGGTCTTTGAGTTTTTCAGACCTTTAGGTTTTATTTTTAGGCTGTCATCGCCTAACAAAGAATCTGGATCGCAAGTTCGAAAGTCAATTGAAGTTAAAAAAGTGATTTCCGACATCGTCAGTGCCCATTCAATAAGATATAGGACAGAGACTCAGCAAGTGGGTTTTTATGCAATTTTTCGAAAATTCGGTGGTTTTAACCAGCGCTAGTGAACGCTTTACTTCTAAAAATGCCGAAATTACGAACAAATCTTGGTTAAGAAGTTGCCTCTTGGGCCGAAAAAATAGTCACCACGCATGAAGATGGCATGTCCAACTCTTTCACCCCATTTTAAAAACATTATCTATAATTACAAAATTAAAAATTTTAGCCACTTAAACGCAAGCTTGATTTTTTGGAGAGCCTCGATGAAAATTTTAAAAGGTTGGTTGTATATTGTCTCTGTCTGTAAACTGTGCCAATCGTTGTTAATTTAAAGGCTCAAGAATAGCAATGAACAAATGTCTGGAAGCAAGGACGCCTCAAGAAAACGTGACTGAGTTATTCAAGTGAATGTTATTACATATATCTCTTTATGCTTAAGACCAAAATTCATTCTCCTGTGGTTAACTTCTTTCATAAATAAACATTCATTTTTAATTTTTTGTCTTTTTTGTAAGAGTAACTATAATGTAGAAGGGTGGAGGGTGTGATGTGACGCTGCTCACAATTTCAAGGCTATCACTAGTTTTTGGGCTTTTTCAAATAAAGTTTGACCTCTATGAAAACAGGACAATTATCTGTTGCATCATCGGCAGCTTTTGGAGGAATCGAATTTTCAAAGGCTCCCCTCATACTCCCGCGCAACACGAGTCGCGCAACAAAATATCGTAGGGTTCTACAGGAACAATTTTTATTTTTGGTCGCAGACATCTTATACTCAGAATGATGGCTAGAATCTTGAAAACATTTTGGTGATAAAAAATTTTCAATCTGATATAAAAATGCTTTAGGAATAATCACAAGTATGTGGCAAATCGGCGTGTTGCGCAAGAAAGTGACACAACATGCCGATTTGCCACATACTTGTGATTATTCCTAAAGCATTTTTATATCAGATTGAAAATTTTTTATTACCAAAATGTTTTCAAGATTCTAGCCATCATTTTGAGTATAAGATGTCTGCGACCGAAAATAAAAATTGTTCCTGTAGAACCCTATGAAATTTTGTTGCGCGACTCGTGTTGCGCGGGAGTATGAGGGGAGCCAAAGTACAGGGTGCAACAAACTTTTCAAACACCTTAAAACCGTGACAAATTTCTCCCTTAGGCCTTTATTGAAAATTTGTTTTAACAAATCGACTCAGCCTACTATGGCGCTTTTTCGGTGTAAAATGTTAGTAACACGATTTCAGTATAGTCCAACATGTGGTTTTCTTCCTGGTCAGTGGATGGCGTCTGGATGGGCAGGCCACAACCAGCTGGCGCCGGTCCCTTGGGTGTGCACTATGGAGGGAGTCGACTGTACTATGAATCCTAAGATTGCTGCCAAAATACTAGAATTTCTTAAGGTTAAAGTCAGTGTTAACCCCAAATTAGGCCAATTTACCTAGTGCCGAAATTATGTTATGTGCTTTAAAAAAATTTACAATTTAAAGTTTATTTGAATTAAAGATTGCAACATATCCAAATTCAGACAAATATTTTTTCTTCGTTGTTCTTTCACAATAGCTAATTGACCAAAGACAGTCCACTGAGTAAATTCTTAGCAGTGTTTCCAACCAAAGGTAGTCCACCAACAACACCTGCAACATCGATTCCAAGGATGTTGCTAAGCTTAACTGGTCCATTTTGAGTAGGTATCTGACCTTTGAGAGCATTGCAAGCCATGCTTTCAATTGGCTTAAGTTGTTTGGTGAAAGTACAATTGGAAACCACTTGCTGGACTTGGTTGCATTGGTCTGCAGCAGCACTTGGGGTTTGGTCCTGCACAATAGTCTAGATACAGTTAACTATGACATAGTTAATTGAGTTACTCACCTGGAGTTGATTGATGATCTTGGTTCCTCTTGGACTCAAGTTGCCACTTTTTCCAGTGCAAATACGTGTGAAAATGTGTGTTGTTGTACAAATGTGTGTTGTTTAGCATCGAAAAGTGCTTGAACAGCAGCCTGAACATCATCAGATTCATCTGTGACCACTTCTAATGCCTGACTCAACTGGTCTGCCATGGGAATATAAACATTTGCAAAATGGCAAAGAGTTGTGGTTTGACATCATCCGAAACACATTGAAAGCACCCGAAACAGGTGATACAGCAGGTCTTATCCCAGATCGCACACCAGACAATACACCATCTATTTGGGCATTTGCAGTCAACAAGAAAGCAATGAGCAGATGGATGGGAAGAACATTTTGGATTGAATATTGTCAGTAACTTATTTGGTGCTTTTATACTCAATTCTCAGACTGAATCTTTGTAAATTACAGTCTGCTATGAGGATCAAAATATTTGATCAGCTCAACATTCTTAGTTGTCACAATATACAAAATGTGACTTACCAATTTTTTTCAAAACTTTTTTTCGAAATTCACTTCCAGACTTTGTTTGTTCAGAACAAAATAAAAATTTTGAATTTGCTCGCCAAGTTTGTTTATCTCTTTATATTCAAATTGTTTTGATTAATATAAAAAAATTAAAAAAGTAACAGAATAGTTTTGGTTTATTTGAAATTGCTACTTCACAAATTAGGCCAAATTCATAATAGAAATAGTCTTGCTCAATACTTATTCATTGTAGGGCCAATCCTGGCTGCTCTACCTTCGTGGTTAGTGGCCAGGCTGAATTCAACCTGTACGATGGAGGCTCAATTCAAATTAACCTCAACCGATACTTTGATCCGCGAAACCGGTGGAGTATCGATCTATGGGAGAGCATCAAAGGCCAGTCTCTCGTAGTGGACACTTATCTGAACTCAGTATTTTCGACTAATTTTAAAGCTAAAAAAGATGACCAAACCTTAATTTTACAATGATAATATATAAAACTAAGCTTTTCTTACGTCTGTATCTTGGCAATGAAACACAAAAAAGCAAAACAAACAGCTCCATTATGGTCAGCGTATCGTGAATAGAGTATACTTTCAATTATCAAAAATACGCAAAATTCGCTATCAGCAACCTTATAAGGGCCGAGCTCCAAAATTAGAAAAAGTCCCCATTAAACCGAGAAAATGTGAAAAAGTGCCAAGTTTTTATTTGGCATTCTTGACAGAGGCTCAAATCTGTTAACATTTTTTAAATTTTTTACATCATCAGGTAGCCCTGCGATTCTAGTTTCTAACGAGGTATTAGTTGTTGCATCATCCTCGCAAAAAGTAGCGCAAAAAAGTAAAAGTAGGGAGCAAGTCAGAAAAATAATTTATTCGTACTGCTCCTTTTTTGTGCTATATTTTGTGCTATCTGATGGTGTTAAAATTTAAAAAAACGTTAACAGATTTAAGCCTCTGCCAAGAACGCCAAAAAAACTTGGCACTTTTTCACATTTTCCTCGCGCTTTTCCTTAAAAACTTGGCACTTTTTCGTAATGACCAGATTTTCTGTGTTTTTTTTTCAAAACATTTTACGCAAGGGAACACTTAATAACCCTTTTAACTTAATAATCCATTGTTTGTTTTGGATGTCTAGCAAACGAGCACTTCTTAGCCATTAGCCACATGTTTGTGGATCCAAATTATATGTTTTTAAAATCATCCACTGGACTCATTTTAATCACTATTGATCTGAAGAAAGTGGTTGTTTTGGCTACTAATACCCCACTCACTAGAACAAAAAAGTAAAGCAATAGAGGAGGCTATAGAGGAGGCTATTTCTTCTTGATGTCTTCTTAGCCACTAATTTACACTTATTCGTCTACTCTTTGCTTTGTTTTAGTAGACTTGAGGCACTTCGAGTCTACTTTTCTATTTTGTGTTTGCATTTTTATAAAAGAAGTATCCGATTTCAGATTGACACTTTGACACCTCTATTTCATTTTTGTGATTTCGGTTTTAAAATTCGACGCATTTTAGAAATTGAAATTTTTTTGTGCGCTTTCAATTTCGAGCCTTAAAGGACCATTGCCGTTGCCGACAACAAAATTTAGAATTTTTGAATGCGCGCGGGACACTTTTTTTTACTCCAATAACCTGTTGTACAATATTTTCGAATGTGTTATTGCTTTAGAAATGAAATTATTTAGACTAAAATAGTTTTTTGTTACAACAAGTTACTAACAAGGGAGGGACCCTGACTGTGACCTGGGGGAACTTCGGTGAGAATTTTTTTTTCGTATTCTTGTAAAGCGTGCCCAAGTTCTTGACAAATCTGGTTCCTCAACTCTGAAGGTTCACAAAATGTGGTAGAAGGGTCACTCAAAGTTCTAAAAACACCTCGATATCATGGTTTTTCATAGCTGACCCTTGGGCCATGGGGCATTCCTAAAACTTTTTATTGAGTTTCAGAGGTGGGGAGCCAAAATCAGATGGGATTTAAGGGTTTATGGATTTACTCTACAAGAGTACGTGCTTAAAAAAATTCATCGAAAAACACCCAGGTCACAGTCAGGGTCCCTTCCTTGTAAGTAGTGCAGTGGTAAAGCGGTGACGTGTGAGATTCCTAAAGCCATCTTCTTCCATCAATTGGATGTTAGCTGGATTCTGTAAGAATTGCATAACACGAGCGATAGCTTGCCAATTCATCCTTCGCTCTGGCCTTAGGTATCTTCTCTCTTTTGTTCCTTTTTTTCAGCTCTCGGTTTAAATGGCTTTAGGAACTCACCAACGTTGTTGGTGAGTTCAATTCCCAGTGCCGGCTCTGCTTTTTCAATGATTTAATAATGAATTTACTAAAAAATAATGTGAATATTTTCGCAATAAAAAAGGTGTCCCGCGCGCATTCAAATATATGAAACTCTTGTTGTCGGCACGGCAATGGTCTTTTAAAGAAATTACAAACGAGTTTTATAGCAGTATGATCAAGCTTTTTCGCAGATTTCTTTCGTTCGTAGCTTTTTTAGAAGAACTAAACATTTTCAAACGGCTAGTTCTGTTATAACTGGACAAAAATACAAAGATTACGCCATTGATGCCGGTTGATGATCGGTTGGTAAAAAACTCACAAAAAATTGCCTTACTCCCCTTTTTGGTTTTTTTAATTTTGACCAAATTTTTCATTTTCTGAAAACATTTTTCCTATGAAGCCTGTGGTGCCGATGCAGTTAAAAACTCCCTGTTACGAGTTACTTTTGAAATGATCGAAAAAATTTGCGAATTTATCGCATAACCTTCTAATTGCCTCACCTTTACATCACCCAAGGTCGGAGTCTATTTGAACCCTTTGTTGTTTAAGGCAAAAAGTAAAACTGTGGCCAAAATTGTTATTTGATGGCAAGTGTCGACACCAACTTGAAGGGATATGCCCACGCTGATAAGAGGTGGTGCCGGGAATTCATATTTTTTCCTAATCATTGAACTTCTGTACGGTTTATTCAACTTGGTTTCTAAAAAAACGAGGCCTAGAATTTAATTTTAGGTATGGGTTTGTCAGCAACCAAGTTGAAAAGTCCGTGCAAAAGTCCAGTGATAAAGAAAAAATTTTGAATTCCCGCGCACCACATCTTATTAGCGTGGGCATGTCCTTTAAAAAACAGGGTTTAAGCGTATTTCAGCTGCTAAAACGCTGAAAAACGTGATTCGGGCGATGTTGAGCTAGGCGATATAGTGTAATCCTGCCAACTTTTTTGTGAATTTGGTGTAAATTTATCAATGATGAGATAAATTTCAATGAATTTTAGGCTTTCAAACGTCTACTTCTTGAATCAGCACGTCTGTTCTCAACAATTATCATCTAATATTATTCTGTTACTTTTGCAAACGAGTTTCTTTTTTGTTTGTTAATTTGCGATAATATTCGAAGTTGCGAGTAATGTCTGACGAAATCCCACCCATTCTCCTGCAAGTCTTTTAATCCAATTGTTTAGAATTATTCATTTCGTTTACAGCTGGATGAAGAATTTGTGGATGCTGAACAGGGTGAAGAGGAAGAGGAGGAGCCCACTTTGATTAAAAAGGAACTGTATTTGGAAACAGGTGGGCGTGACAAAAAAAGTCAATAATAAAACCTTGTTATCTCATTTAAGGCAAATTTTTTATCAAATCATTGTGTTCCCTGATTTTTTCTTAGCAACTTTTATTTTCGTCGAGGTATTTAAGCACTGTTCTTGTTGAGACCAGTGCTGGGAACTCGTCCTCGTCTTTCGTCCACGTCCTCGCCCGATTAGGACGTGGACGAAATTTTTGATTACCCAATGAAGTGGACGAAGACGAGTAAATTTGATAGGCAAGGACGAGGACGTGAATTTTAAGGATGGACGAGTGTGGAATTAAGCTAATACTCTTTAAAGCTAGTGAAAAAGCTTGTATTTTTTTTTGACAAATTTGTACATTTTATTTTTTTGTGTTTATAACTTTTGTGGCATCTAGAAAAGGAAGTTTGGTCTGCTTAATCGATTTTTTATTTTAAAGGAATTAATGATTTACTATGACTTGCTTTCATAAAAACTCCAGTCGTTTATTCACCAAAGCTTCACTTTTTATTCAGAATAACGGTTTTTTTCAGAATTTTTTTGAGTTTTTTAATTTTTTTTAAATTTTTTTGAGTTCTTAATTCTTTTTTAGTTTAGTACTCTACACATAATGCAATGTTTTTTCTGTTAATTTTCATTTTTAATTAAAGGCAAAAAATACAAAGTTTTTTGAAATCACACTAAAATAACCATATATGTACCAGGGGTGGAACGGAATTCCGATTTCCGTCTTCCGATTTCCGGCACTTTTTCTCTTCCGTTTTCCGATTTCCGAAAAAATAGTGCGAATTTCGGAAATTTCAGAAGAGAATAGTTCGGGCGGCGGTAAATTGCCCCTCTTCAAATTGCCCCTCGGTAAATTGCCCCTCGGTAAATTGCCCCTCAGGTAAATTGCCCCTCAGGTAAATTGCCCCTCGGTAAATTCCCCCTCAAAATTTGTCCTAAGAGGATTTTTTATTCAAATGAGTTTGAAATTGTCGAAGATCCACTCTCAATGGTTCAGATTCATCCTCATTAGTTTTGACTTACCCTCGAAGTCTATAATCTTTTGGGTGTTCTCTTAGTTGAGTTAGGTCTCCAGTACCTGCAGTGAACTCTCTTTATAGTAAAAAATTTGAATAAATTTCTTTTGTTTTATGAAGAACTCCCATTATTTAAAATGTTTCTCTATAATTTGTCCGCAGTTCCACTGGATAATCTATGCACCAACCGAACCAAGTTGTCGTCCACTTGTTTCGAATTTTTTTCACGTTTTTCATGTTCCAAAATCTATTTTCTGGACTAACTAGGGCATGCTGAAGATGGTTTGATAGTGGTAAAATTTTTGTTTTGTAGTGTATTTTTTGAGCTTTGGTAAAATCGAGTTTTGGTGAAATCAATTATTTCCCAATAGTCAAAAAATACGATACAAAACCTTATTTTACTATTATTAAGCTATCTTCAGCATGCACAAGTTAGTCCAGAAAACAGGTTTTGGAACATGAAAAATGTAAAAGAATTGCACCAAGTGGACGACCACTTGGTTTGGTTGGTGCATGGATTATCCAGTAGAACTGATTTTGAAATTTTGGGGTTCTGGAAGTGGATACTTCTCCGTCTGGGTACCTCCGAGCAAATCCAAGACGGTTTGTAGGTGGTGGATTGTTCCTATTCCTCTATGAAGCCATTCATACATTCAGGTATCTCAAACGTCCTAAACCATATCTGGGTACCAATACTTAAGTACCACTACAGTAGAACCTCGTTATAAGATACACCCAATATAAGATACACCTCGTTATAAGATACACCTGGGTCCGGCCCCAGTTAAATAACTCCCGTCAAATTACCCCCCTATATAAGATACACCTCGTTATAAGATACAGCTGGGGTCGGTCCCTGGGTGTATCTTATAACGAGGTTCGACTGTATCAAAATTTTGAATTCTGGAGCTGGATACCCATATAAGCGAGATACCAGGCGGTTTTCCGCCCACACTCTGAGAAACAATAGTCTTATAAAATTTAGTTTATGACTGTTATTGAAAAAAAAATGATTTAATTACTACCACCAGGATTCGAACGTGTAACATCAGAAACAGAAAACGTCCATTTTTTAGGTGCCGTTCAGGACGGGACAGGGACCGGATGGGCACCCAACTATGGCCAGTGGATCGAAATAAAATCTCTTTTGAATCATAAAATTCGTCCCGAGACAAATTTTGAGGGGGAATTTACCTGAGGGGCAATTTACCTGAGGGGCAATTTACCGAGGGGCAATTTACCGAGGGGCAATTTGAAGAGGGGCAATTTACCTAGAGCCGAATAGTTCACTTGAAAAATATTTTCGAAGTATTTTTGGCAGAAATGTCTTGCAAGGAAATAGAAGTTACAGCTTTGCGGAGACCTTCGGTCTGCAAATATCTTAGTGCGCCACCTGGTTCTCAAGAAAGGGAGCGTTTCTTTTCAACTGCTGGATTCATTGTAAATGATCTCAGAAAAAGCGGATGCGGATGCATGTTTACAACATTAAATTTTGGCACTAGGAAATTTTTTGAATTTCTTCCGATTTCCGTCCTCCGATTTCCGACAGTTTTTTTCTTCCGATTTCCGACTTCCGGTTTTGAGAATTTTCTACTTCCGGTTCCGATTTTTGTTCCGACTTTTTTGTCTTCCGTTCCAGCCTGATATGTAGTGATAAACTAATAAATAAATTTATTTTTAAAAGACAAATAAAAAATGTAAAAACAAATTTTAACCGAAGGGCTGGAATTTTTTTTATTAACTCAGCCGAATTTTTTTTATGGACGAGAAAAAACGAGGACGAGGACGTGGATGCGCCTTTAAAAATGGCAAAGACGAGGACGAAGACGAGAAGGCGATTTAAAAATAGGCAAAGACGAGGACGTGGACGGGTAATTTGGAAAATTCCCAGCACTGGTTGAGAAACCCCCCCCTCCAACATCAAAAAAGTTTTGCCTTGGTCCCCCTGTCGTTTTTGTCAAAATTAAAGTTTAGTTCAGGCAAGGGTTGGCCAGCGTATGTTCAGACTGACTTAAACATGCTGAAAATTGATGTTTGAGCCTTTCAAAAGTATCGTAAAAAATAAAAAAAATGTAGAAACATCAGGGAGGATCAAGGCAAAATTTTTTTGATGTTTGAGAGGGGGTCTCAACAAGAACAGTCCCGCTTTTCAGTACATTTTGTGATTGTTTGAAAGCGCTGCATTTGATCTTTTATGAATTCATTTCTTACATTACAAAGACAAATCGCATCCAAATTCTTGATATTGCCATGATAAGGAAAAGACAGGGTCCTTTATGGCTTGTTCACGTTCTTCGAGTTTTCAGCTACGTGAACACCTCTGATCCAACTCGAAGTCTAACTCGAAGGTGTTCACGTACTTCGAGTTCAAGTTCGAGATCGAATTTGAAAGTGTTCAAATATATATAACTTGGATTTTCTTGTAGTAAACTCCCAAAACCCAACTTTAAGTGGCTTTCGACCGTTCTGGCGTGAGATTCTTAACTATCTAAGATATATACATAAGCAATTACAATCTCGACCTCGAACTCTAACTGGAAGTACGTGAACACCTTCGAGTTCGGATTTTTTAAGTACATGAACACCTCCTACCCGAACTCGAACAACGTGAACAAGTTATTAAGCACCTGCAATAAATTAAATCGTTTTCATTCAATGAATTTAATCTTTTTTAGTGGAGGGCCAACAATTATCTAAAGAAGATAATCAAGAGGCGCGTGAAGATGACCGCACAGAAGACCAGGTTTGTTTTTGTGTCATTAGTTACACAGCGCTTTGCTATAACATCCACACGACTGATTTGTGTTTTGACTTCATTGTTGTGTTTTGACTTCCCCTTGTGTTTATGTTTCCCCAATCGGACGGCCATCCACAGACAAGACCAAAAAGCACAAGGGACCAAGAAAAGAAAAAACAAAACCCCAATTAATAGCGAATCGGAAACAAGATGATACCAAGCATGCATTCATGAGCAAGTAAAAACTAGTTGAAAACCGATACTGGAAGACAGAAGGGAATTAGCAGATTTTAAATAATTATTAACAATTTCGTGTAAAAATAATCCTCGCGCTCTTAACTATCCGACAAGACCATAAACGCAGGGTTTCACACTTAGTGTAGCTTATTCGTAAGTTAAAAAATAGGCTAGAGCTCCGATAATCGATGGTTTTGAGTGTTTTATTTGACTGCTATGATTGATATTTTCTGAATTTTTTGTTTTTGACAAGTCACACGTTTCATATACAGAAATGTAGACAAGATTGTGAACTTTCATTTGAGCTATCATACAGGGTAGAAGGTAATATTTTGTTGGAGATTTTAAAAACTTTTACTGATGT
The DNA here is from genome assembly GCA_004194705.1 of Ditylenchus dipsaci. Classification (NCBI taxonomy): domain Eukaryota; kingdom Metazoa; phylum Nematoda; class Chromadorea; order Rhabditida; family Anguinidae; genus Ditylenchus; species Ditylenchus dipsaci. The sequence goes on along the minus strand of SADC01000001.1, from coordinate 188,287 downwards.
CCAATTCAATGCCAGCCAGTGATGTGCATGAAATCTCCGAATTACGGCATTTGCTGACAGCGAAGCTGAAAATAGTCGCAATTGATTGGTTGATTGATATTCCTATTGAGGATTTCATTGAATTGGACATGGTTTAATGTTTCTTTAAATTTTAGCTCTAAGATTATACAATTTTTTATCTGTATGATAGCTCAAATGAAAGCTGAGGATCTTAGTTACATTTTGACACCATACTTGTAAATAAAAGGAAAAAAAAAAATAAGGTCTGCAGTCAGTGGTAGTCGAACCTGTGAACCAAGGCGATGCGTATATAAAGTACCTCCCCCATCCTTTAAGGTGGTTTTGTTGTTGTAGACTTATTGTTCACGTGAATATTTTTCGATCCTGCTTGACATCAGTGCTGTAAATCTTGGAATTTTGGCACCGGCACCGCACCGGGCACCGGCCTAGAAAATTTCGGCACCGGGCACCGCACCAGGCACCAGCTTTCAAATTTTCGGCACCGGCGGTGGGTAAAATATCGATTACCGACGGTCAATGAATTTTTTTTTGAAATTTTCGATCAAAATCGTCAATTTTCAGGCCAAAAGTTTCTGGAAAGTCGACCCCAATACCAAAATCTCATCCTGAATCCGAATCCGTTGAGATCAGATCGAAATAATTTTTATGGGCTGATATATAGCTATTTTGAGTAGATGGATCAGGAATTTGGCACCATTCACTTATTTTAATGGGTATCTCAGTCTATAAAAAATAATTTGATCTGATCTCAACGGATTCGGATTCAGGATGAGATTTTGGTTTCAGGTTCGACTTTTCAGAAACTTTTGGCCTGAAAATTGACGATTTTGATCAAAAATTTCGAAAAAATGCATTGACCGTCGGTAATCGATAGCCGTCCCGGCGGTGCCGGAGCCGGTGCGGCCGGTGCCGGTGTCGCACCGGACATTTTTTATATATGTTAAAATATTATCAATTGAATTTTTATTTTTTTTAGCCAAATTGCAAAATTTTTTTCCAAAAAGATTTTTTATACAGTCGTCGATCGGATTTACGACATCCTATGGGGCCGAACATGAGGGACGTATATCCGAGCGTGAAATGAAAAATGTTTCAAAAAGTGTAATCCGTACATGTATTTTGCTTTTTCCTGCTGCCCTTTTGCTGTACAAAAATGTTTAAGGCTTCACCGTCCTAAAACATTTTGCCGGATGTCTGGCGTTTTTTCAATTACTTTTACCTTCAGCTGTCCAACCAGCCGTCTTATTCAAAAAAAATCGTCGGCTGTCTCCCTTTTTTCATTGGACGGGAGTACATCTGACCGTCTTACTTTTCAGCGAAGACGGAAGAAGCAGGAGGACGGCCCGGTCACTATGTATATTTTATAGGTTTTATACAGAGTGTAACGAATTTTCTGATAACGTGATAACGTTATAACCGTGATAACTAGAGACAGAAACAAGACAAGATCTTGGGCAAGATTTTGTCTTGTCTTGCCCCAATTTCGACTGAAAATCTTGTCTTGGGATCTTGCTTGGTAATTTCTAGAAATCTTGGTCTTGGTCTTGGTTTTATGGTCAATCTTGTATGCAAAATTTACTAAACACTCGACAACCCATTTTATCGTTTTTAGGGCCCATAGCATACCTAAATTCTGTTTTTGGGCTTTATACAAGATTAAAAAAATGGCGGGACAGGACAATTCAGTCCCGCCCGCCGTCTTGAAATCCCGCCTGAACATTTTCAAGAATGTCCTGTCCCGATGTCCCGTCTGGAAAAGAATTATTCAAATCTTGTCTCGTGTCGTCCCAAAAATGTCAAACTTGCATCTGTAATGAAACACACGTCAAACAATATAAAAAGCACAAGATCAAGAACAGGGAAACATAGTGCGTAAAAATTATAAAACACTAGCCACAAGTTTTGCTATAAAAATTGCCACCTGTTAAAAATTGTCAAAATTGTCAAAACAGTCAGTTTTCGATTTAATGAACTCTCGATTTAACGAAACTCTTGATTAAACGAACTTTTTTCAACGCCTATTCTGCCAGTGATTAAATAAAATGACTAAAATTTGCTTTTGATTTAACAAAACTCTCGATCTAACGAACATTTTTGCCGGTGTCCAAGGGTTCGTTGAATCGAGAGTTGCCTGTATAAATCTTGGTTTTTGGCCAAGATCTTGTCCAAGATCTTGGCTGACCGTTCTCAAAAATCTTGCTCTTGGTCTTGGTCAAAATTTCAGCTAAAAATCTTGTCTTGGAATCTTGCTTGGTCCCCACTTTCTGTCTCTAGTGATAACGTTTTTCCTAGACCATTTTTTCAAATACGGATTTGACAAATCGACTCAACTCGCTATGATGTGAAAAACAATATTTTCACTTGAAGTCGCGACTTGCAACCCGCCCTCCAGTTAGATCCCATTTTGACTGTATTAATTTTGATCTGAAGTTACTTGGGTTAACATTTTAAAAAATGAGTTTACACACCTTTATAATTTTTTCAACCAAAAACGCTCCCTTGAAAACATGTAGCATTTGCTCCACTCAACAAACAAAGAAAAATAAAGAGTTCATGGTTAGACACACTCATCCAACCTATTTAATGCTAAATTAGCTGCTATCAGCCAGTCAATAAACATGGCTATATCTCCATTCCTACCTACCTCACCCCACTTTCCATCCAAAAACTCTAGAGATCAATGACAGCTGGAAAAAGTGTGAAGTCAATAGTGGCTTCATTATCCGATTCTACTTCTTTCTTTTTTCAACAATAAAACAACATGTAGCTAAGTTTGATCAGTGTCTAATCCCTGGCAGACACTCCAAAAAATGTCTTTTCCAAGTTGTGCAAGCTCGCTGAAAACTTGGCTCTATTTTATCTGGGCAGGCTTCTCCACACACACTGGGACTTGCTGATGGATGGATAGATGGGCAGGTAGTAGGTAGGTGGTTAATGGGTGGCTGTGTTCTTGCTCCTGCTGCTTTTCTGGATCAACAACCACCTCCTCCTCAATTTTAAGCCATTTGCTGGTCTGTGAATTTGTTGAAGAGGAATGCGAGCATTTTTGAAGAACATATCCTCTGTCTCTCTATTAACTTATTGCTTGTTGTTGTTTCTTTTACTGGGAACTGCCATCCACTTTTTACTGCTTTGTGGTTGGGGTTAGAAGAACAATTATTTTTGTAGTTAATATTGGTGGTTGAAAAGTTTTTTCTTTATGGGATATTGATTTTTGTGGTTTTAGGTGCCAGATATATCCGGCACTGAAGAGGGAAACCTCAACCTAGATCACGATCCAATGACCACCAGTGCTGATGAAATCGAGGATTTGCCGGCGGGAGAAGAGGAAGAGGTCCCTGCCGCTGGAGAAGAGGTTGAAATTAAAATCTTTAGGAAAATACTAAATTTTGTTATATATTATGTCATCCGGATAATTCATGCCATTTTTTCAAAATAACTTTTTGTGGCATTGTCTTTTTCTATTAATTTTTTTGACCATTTTTACATAAAAGTTGACCACTCACTTCGTAGCTAAAAATCTCAGCTACAAAATGAGGGGTCAGGTTTTCAAAAATGGTTGAAAAATTAATTGAAAAAACACATTAAAACACATCGTTTGAAAAAAAAACCCACGAAATTTCAGGGGACATAGGACAGTTCGCACCGGCGCGAATTGTAGGGAGGAGAAGAATGGGCCATTTTAAATTGGGCCAATTCAATTTGGGCCATTTCAAATTGCGCCAATGCAAATTGCGCCATTTCAAATTGCGCCAATGCAAATTGCGCCATTTCAAATTGAGCCAACTTCAAATTGGGTCAATTCAAATTGCGCCAATTTATTGGCAATTTTTTAACTGTTGTTTGATTCAATATCGTGGCCCATTTTGAAATTGGCCAATTTGCATTGAGCCAATTTGAAAATGGCCCAATTCAAATGGCGCAATTTGCATTGGCGCAATTTGAAATGGTCCAATTTGAAATGTCCATTCTTCTCCTCCCTCGAATTGTCCACTTGGCTACTTTTAGGTATAAATACCTATTTTTATCTATTTTTTTTAAATTTCAATTCACCCTAGTAGCCGAAATTTCTTTAGGAATTTAAATCCGTTAACAGAATTTTGAAAAAAAATTGGTTGTCGAGATATGAGCTAAAGTACAAAAATGCACATTTTTCGATTTTTTTTACTTAAGTTCATATCTCGACAATTAAATTTTTGTTGGATTTCAGTTGACGGATTCGGATTCCTGAGAAAATTTCGCCTACTTGGGGGAATTAGAATAAAAAAATTACAGAAAGATAGGTATTTATACTCAAAAGTATCCAATTAGACAGTTGCACCGGTGCAAACTGTCCTTTTACGAATTTGAGGACAACCTAATATTAAAAAAAAATATTTTTGCATGACTTTGACTTAAATAACAATTAAAGAAAGGTTTTAGGGAGATGAAGTTGCTAAAGGGATGAAGTGCCAGACCAACTAGAAAATTCTCAGGCAGAAAGTGGAGCTGAAATTCCAGTAGACGTATTCGAAGAGGAAGCTGCTCCGCCACCTGCAGAAGAGCCTGCTAGTGAAGAAGTGGTGGCAGAAGAAGCACCTGTGGAAGAGGAAGTAGGTCAAATAACATAATCATAATGTCTCTTTTCTTTTTTATTCGTGTTCTTGATCAATTTTTTTAAAAAGTGTGCATTGAAAACTAGAAAAAAAGCGGGATGAGGAAGCGAGAAAATTTTTGACGCAACTATTGCCAAAATGACTTGGACTTTTACAGGTTGTCCCAATAAATATGCCTACTATTAAATGGTCATAACTTTTGTCTCAAGAAAAATTCAGAAAATCTGTGAATGCAGGTCGACTAAAGACTAATTTTCATAGCAATCATTTAGGCATATAATTTGAAAACCACGATTTTTTCTTGGCCTCCCTGTGGTTAAGCCACCATCAAAAGCCATCAAAAAGTAAGACCTAAATCACAAGGCTACCAAGCAAAAATCATGGGTTTGACTTTTTATACCAGAAAGACAGTCAATCGGCGTTCACAAATTTTTAAAATTTGTGTTGAGACAAATTCATGGCCTTGGGACACCCTGTAGTTAGCATTTGAGTCATTTCACTCCCAAAAATTTGTATATAAATAGCTTATGAGTTCTTAAAACAATTATTTCTAGGTCACTGAAGTGACTGAACAGACAACTGAAGAACCTGCCGCGGAAGAGCCTGCCGCAGAAGAACCTGCCCCAGAAGAGCCTGCCGCTGAGGTGGAGGAACCAGTTGCTGAGCCCGAGCCAGAGCCTCAGCAAGAAGCTGAACCAGAGCCAGAACCTGAGGCAGAGCCTGAACCAGAAGCACCAGTGGAAGCTGAGCCTGAACAAGAAGCTGAACCAGAAGCTCCAGTTGAAGCAGAACCCGAAACAGAGACTACACAAGAAGCTACTGAAGATGCAGACGATAAGTCCTTCCACCTACAAGATGTGCCCACCCCTAAACGCCCTCGAACACCCAACGATTTGGATGCCCCAGCCAATGAAGAGGCCGAAGAAGTTAATGAAGCAGTGGAGGAACCAGTGAAAGAAGCCAGCGCTCCTCAGTCTCCAGCCAAAAGCCCTACCAAGACTTCTCAGCCAGCCACACCAGCCATTGTTGAGCCAGTAGAGAATGGCGTGCCATCCAGCCCAACCAAAGGCTCCAATGCAGGAAGTGTGCCACCAACCCCTAAGACTCCAGTCTCGCAATCGGGAGCTGTGCCTGGAAGCCCAGGAAGTGTCCGAAGAAGCAGCCAAGTGTCTGCCACCACCCCCAAAAGCCCTATGGCTAATGGAATGGTTCAGCCAGGCACTCCAGTGGTCGAGAACAATGTTGGTAAGTCAAATTTTGGTCTTTTTATTAATGTTTACAAGTTTTTCGCTTTGAGGAATCAAAATATTTTTGTGTTTGTGTTTTTTATGTTTTGTGGGCGATAAAAAATCGATCCTCAAGGCAATCGATGAAGGTCGATGAATCTAAAACCAAATTTTTTCGACTGTGGTCTTTTGGAAATATGCGAGTTAACTATTACAGACTCGGCGAAACGGTGAACAGTGGATAAGCGTTTGTGTTTTTAGCCTTAAATCATGTGCAGGTTTGATCCACGTGGGGGCACTATTTATTTTGAATTGCTTGACCAATGTCTAGGGGTACCGTATTTCCTATAATAGCTTCCCCTGCTCTAATAACTCCCTCCCCTTCTCAACTTTGAGGACCTATATCTCAGCCCAGAGTAAAACTTTTGCCGAGCTGTTTTCTGCGTTTTCTTAACTCCCACGAGCTCTACTGATTCCTCTTTTTCGATTTTAAATTTTCACCCAAAAATATCGAGATCGACCTCAAAATTTTTCCGATTTCGGGCATCCAAAAAATAACTCCCCGGGGAGCTATTAGAGGAAATACGGTAATTGAGATTGCTGATTCCGAATCTGGTCTTACGAATACGGATCGCGCTTAGAAACGGGTCAAACAAGAAAAAATAGCGTTCCACCATGCGGTATCGAACCTATGTACGATTTAGGGCCAAAAAAATTACTCATTGCACCACATGGCCACTTCTTAAAACCTACGTAGCTAGCCGAGTCCTCCTCCGTCACCCCTTAACCTTGAGGGTGGGTTTATTGGAGGAAGTGGTCGTATTATAGGAAATACGGTACCTGAAACACGTTTTCAGTCAATTTTCTGTATAACAATCGGTCAGTCAGCATTTTGGATGTGTAACAACGATTCTTGATCCAACAAATTGGTTTAACCGACCGGTCCTCTGTTAGAAGTTATGACTTGCAATGCCTAAATATTAAAAAATGTAAGATATAAATAAGGGAATTACAAGCTTTATTATACTTATATTTAACACCTTTCTAAACTTGTTTTTCAAAAAAAAATACTAAAAAAAATATTTAAATTACATGGCAATGTCTCTCCGGATGTTAAAGTTGCATTTACTTACAGAGTATTATATTTTAAACATGCTTCTTCTTTAAACTTTTTACATCATTTAAATCTCAAGAAAATTTTATAACGGATACAAAAATGATTTCTGTAAAATTGGAAAATCAAATTCATATTTCGAAACTCGAAAAAATTACTAGAAATTTTTTTCGAGGCCTCGAGACTCGGAAAAAGGACTCGAAACTTGAAAATTTTCGAGTTTCGAGTCCATAACTCAAAATGGAGGCCTCGACTCGACAACCCTATTTAGGTTCCCCAGCACCCAGTAAAATTTTGACCTATCCAACAAAGGGGGGTTTTTTTGCCTTGCTCCCCTGTTGAATTTTTTTCGTTATCTATTGGGCTTAGGCTCAGACAAAGGTAGCCGAGCGAATGTTAGGATGGACTCAAAAATTAGTCTAAGATATGCTCAAGTCTGCCCTGACATACGCTGATCTACCCTTACCTACGCCTAAAGCCTAAAAAATAACAAAAAAACAACAGGGGGATCAAGGCAAAACCAACCTCCCTTCCTTTTTGTTGAATAGGGCCAAAAATTTTCACAAATTTTTGTAATACATTTTTCGCGTTTAAAAATTAGATAGCCTTTCAGAAAAAAATGTCAAGTAATTGCACAATCAGTATTCTATAGTATCATATTATCATATTCTTGCACGGAGTGCTTGAACACTTCCTCATGCTTTTTGAAGCAGCTAGGTAGACATAGGAAAAATGTAAAAATAAGCGGGGCGGCTAAAAGCTTTTATAATAAATTTCTGGATTAGTTTATTTTAGTGAAAAATAATAAAAACTATTTAAATTACATGGTGGCTTTTTTTTGATGTAGACAATAATATGATGAATTCACTATAGTAAATTCAAAACATGCTTCTCATTCGCTTCTTCCATCATTTAAATATATCAAAAGCACTTCATAACGTGTTTCTTTAAAATTCAAAAATAAATTTTAAAAATGTATTTGAAAACAAATACACAAATTGCAATTTTATTTTATAGGCTCTCCAGCGCCCACCACACCAAGAAGTGGAGCCATAGCTCCGAGGTAGCAAATATTTAAAAAAAATGCGAACTATTTAACCCTTCCTCAATTTCAGTCCTCGCACTCCTAAATCAGGAGCCAAAGGAGGCAAAGCTAGCGAGTTTGTCTTTGAAAAAGAAGAGTCCCTCCTTCTCAACAATCACGAACCCCCAAGAAGACCACTTTTGAGGACGAAGTCTTGCAAGTCAAATCTCCCACCAAAAAGCGAAGCAAAAGTCCTCGCAGTCCCAAAAGAAGGTGAGAGGAGGTGGGGCAGCAGCCGCAGCAGCTGAAGATGAGACCGAGGCAGTCTCTCAGTCTGAAGAGACTGCTCCCATTTCTGAAGAGTCTGAGATCAAAGATATCCCAGTGGAGGTGTCGGAGGAGGAACCAGCTGCAGCAGCTGTGGAAGCTTCAGATGAGGTGACTGAGGCACCAGCTGAGCCAGAAGAAGTAGCTGAAGAGCCCAAGGAAGAAGAGCAGCCCCAAGAAGCAGTGGAAGAATCTAAAGAAGAGGCAGTGGCGAGCCCTCGCCGACGAGTACAATCTCCATCTCCCCCTCCAGCTGGAAGAGGCAGATCTGAGCGAGACGCCACCAAAGACTATGTGCCTATGACCAGGACTCCCACAAAGAGCCAGTCCCTCCAAGGATGCCCACCCAGCACTCTTTCAACTCATATGCACCGCCAGAGAGAGCCAGCTACCAGAACATCAGCCCCTATGTGAACACTGCCAACAAGTACAAGAATGAGCACACTTCAGCCATGCCTTTTGTGCCTCAATCTGCCTACACTTCTTTCTTTGATGATGTGGTCAACACTGGTCAGTGGATTGTTATTTGTTTAAATTGGTTAGGCTGTAAAGGGAAATATGAAAAAAAAAGTTCACAAATTTTAAAAGCATTCCAATAAGTTAGGTTGTACAAATACACTAGCTGTATATAATTATGCCTGCGAAACTGCTCAAAAAACTCCGAAAATTTCTAAAAAGGCTAGAACTTTTTTTGCAAATTTCGCATGCATAATTATATAAACCTTATAGCCCCATGGTACGTCTAAAATTAAATTATATCATAAAATGGCTCTAGGTCAATTCGTCCATGGTCAATTCGTCCACAAAATTATTTTCAAATCAATCTTTTTGTATTGTGAAGAACTTATGTTATTTTGATTTTTTTTCTGTGATTCAAGCCAATCCCCCATGATGAATCCGAACCCTCACTCCTAAAGCCTACTGTCGAATGAGCGGATATTTACCTTCACTCTCACTCTTCATTGGACACACAACAAACCTTTCACTCTGACTTTGACCCAAACTAGGCCAAATTCAAATTGGGCCAACGCAAATTGTGCCAAGATGTTGAGTCAAACAGCTCAGGTAGCAGTGCAATATTTTTGGCGTGGGTACCTCCTGGTCAGGTGGATATCCACCTGGATGACCTAAAAATGATTTTTTTTCAAAATCGGAAATAAAGTATGCTATATCCTTTGTAAAAAAGTGGGATGAATCTTGTTTGACAGGATCAAAAATACGATTTCAACCACCCGAACCCCAATACCTGGGGTAGGTACCACCCGGATGACCTAAAAAGTTGAAATGTCCTAAAAACTAAAAAAACCATATTCCTTACTTAAAGTTGTGTAGGGATATAGGTTTGTTAGGACCAGAATTGCGATTTTACCCGTCCGCACTCTGATACCTTGGGTGCGTACCTCCTGGTCAAGTGAATGTCCACCTGGATGGCCTAAAAATCGAGGTAAAAAAAGTTTACACTCAGGGGGACTCGAACCAGCAGCCTCGGTGGCATTTATATGAAGATCTATAGCAGCCCCTCTCCAATTTAGACCAAGTGATATTTTTTTAATATTTTTTTACGTTTTCGGAATCCAAAACAATTTTTTTGCACTAATTCGAGCGTGCTGAAGATGATTTGACAGTGGTAAAATCATGTTTTATCGAGAAATTTTTGAGTTATCGCTAACGATTGATTTATCAAAATCAAGAATTTATGATAACTCAAAAATTTCTCCATAAAACATGATTTGACCACTGTCAAACCATCTTCAGCACGCTCGAATTAGTGCAGAAAAATTGTTTTAGAATCCGAAAACGCGAAAAAATTGTTTGACCCAAGTAAACGACCACTTGATTTTTTGGTACATGAGACATCCAAAACTGTAACATAGAAAACATAATTTGAAAAATTTCAAGTTTTCCAAGGTGGTCGACCGCAAGTTTTGGGAAACTATTCCAGAAACCAAATTTCAATTTTTCATTGCTTACTAAGAACACTGTTTCAGGCAAGATAAAACTATTTCTATTCCCAATCTGGTTGATTTCTCAAAATTCAGGATTTTCTTAGAGATTCCAAAATTTGAAATTCATCTCCTTACTACAATCATGTTTAGCAAGATTTACGAAAATTACAAGCACATCATCAAAACGTAGTTTTACCAGTGTCAAACTATCTTTAGGTCCTTAAAATTAGTGAAGGAAACAATTTTTAGAACCCAAAAACGAGAAAAAAAATCGATCCAAGCAAGTGGACGACCACTTGGTTTGGTTGGTGTGTGGATTGTCCAGCAGAGCTGAGGCTGAATAACTGAAAACTTTTTCAAATAACATAAATTCTTCACAAGACAAAAAAGATTAGTTTAAAAATAATTTTATGGACGTATTGACCGTGGGCAAATTGACCGCACGCCCATAAAAATTAAATATAGGGCAAAAAACATTTTTAAAGTGAGGTATTTATTGTTTTAGGAGCCTTTTCACACAGTCTGTATTCAACTTCTCGCTTGCTGGTAAGTAATTAGACATAATAATAATATTTAATAATAAACAGGTGTGCATGCACTAAGCTTACACCTATTAAAATACATGCGCTAGGTTTGAAAATCCTGAGGCTCGTCAAAAAGCTGTGAAAAGAATGCAACTAGATGTTAATTATTAAAAAATAAAATAAGCAACATGATAAAAAGCACTCTGATGTAATCCATATCCCATTTTCCAATATTTCAGGAGCGTTCCAGATCTCGTACCCGAGAACGCCGTAGCGCCATGCGCAGCCAAGGTCAGCCAGCAACTACTACCGCTTCGCTTCCCAATACCCGGCGCCATTGCGCACCCGTGACTACAGCACCCTCCGTCCACTGCTGTTAGTCGAGCTCCTAGCCGTGCCGGATCTTTCATAAATTTCTTGGACTATGCTGGCTCTAAACAGTACGATTTGGTGAGGGGTGGCAGCCGAGGATCTCTCTACGACTCCAACCAAGCACTCAGCAGATCTGCGTGAGTATTTATATACCAATTTAGCTGAAAATACAGGAATTTGAATAAAATATTCTCTAAAATTTTGCTTACAAATGAGCTGATTTCTCATGACAGCAGCCAAGTGCCCGCCCTCCTCCAAAGAGTATTTTTCTCTGAGCCAATTTTTTTTCATTTTTCAATTAACGATCCCCGCCTCAAGTTCGTTCCCATCTAGGGTCCGACACTTTTTTTAAGCCAATTTTTTAATGTTTTTACCAGTCCTGTTTACACAGTCTGATCCCAAATAGCTTGAGGACTCCTATTTTGCCATCCGTTTTCAAAAACCTAAAGTTTATGCTTTTAAAAAAGCAAAACCTCGATTTAACGACCCCGTTTTTTTAAATTAGATGATCGTTAAATCGAGGTTTTGTTTTTTTAAGCAAAAACTTCAGGTTTTTGAAAAACGATCGGCAAAGTTGGGATTCCCACGATATTCGGGATTAGACTGTAAAACAGAACTGGCAAAAACATTCAAAAATTGGGTTAAAAAAAGTGTCGGACCCTAGGTGGGAACGAACTTGAAGTGGGGATAATTAAATCGAGGTTTGACTGTAAAACAAAAAATTAACGCTTTTTAAGCTTTTTTTACCCAAAGTGTTAGCTTCGGACAACTTTGATTTGAAAACCCTGGTTGAAACACACCTTTAAATTTTTTGATTTTTGTATCTAAAACAATGTATTTGCAGCTCTCGAGGCAACATCGACTACTACTTGGGTGCTGGAAGAGTGTCCCGAGTGGACAGCTACGTCAACAACCTAAACAATCGGTATGAATGGCAAGTGCCCAGCAACTACGACACATACAGATCTGCTTCACGCAGTCATGTCAACTACCCACCTGTCAATCAATATGAGGTAGTTCTTTGAAGACAACTATAAAGACCACTACTACTGTGTTTTAAGAAAAGGCACTTATCTCCTCCTATACTTTACAACTAATTACAACTTAACTTTTCTTTCGGAAAAAATCCTTGTTTCAAAACTAAAAAGTGTGGTGTGAAGTGTCTTTTCTTTTGTACTATGCACAAATATCTAATATTTGGTAATTTTATCTCCTTTAATCCTTATAGACCAACTTCAACTACCTTCCACCTACAATGACTCCGCCTACCAGAGACAGGCCAATGAAGAGAACGCCAGAAGTTTGAGGCGTTTTGAGGGAAATGTGCGCAATTTGTTTGAGGTAACAATATCGGAAAAATAAACTAATGCGTGATTCACTACTAACAATGATATCATCTAGTAAATATACAAAATAACAATAAGTGGTTTATCTAGAATGAATGCGAATATAGATACAGTCTCTTTTAGATACATTCCACTCTCGATTTAAGGATACTCAGGGGACCGGCCAAAGTTCGTTCCCACCTTGGGTCCGACACTTTTCTTACCTCGATTTTCGAAAGATTATGCCCAAATATCGCAAGGATTTCGATTTTGCCAATCGTTTTTCAAAAACTTAAATATTTTGCTATCTAAAAAAACAAAATCTATATATAAGGCCACCTGTTTTTAAAAAAGGGTGGCCTTATACCCTGGTTTTGTTTTTTAAATAGCAAAATATTTTAGTTTAAAAAAAACGATCGGCATAATCGGAATCCTCGCTATATTTAGAACCAGACTGTGGAAACAGAAACGGCAAAATCTTTCCAGAATGGAGGTGAAAAAAGTTGTCGAACCCTAGGCGGGAACGAACTTTTAGGTATGGCCTTATATCCAGGTTGGACTGTAGGTCAAGTTTCAGTATACACCCTTTACTCAATTTTTATTAGGCAATGAACAGGGAATCAAGACAAAAGTTGAGTGGAGGGTGTGTTCCAAAATTGCTCACTTCATAAACCCCGCACTGAACCCTCTTGAAGAAGCGGCACTGCATGGGCGTAGCCAAGGGGCGGGGCAATATTTTCTAGAATACAGTCCACTCTCAATTTAAGGGCAGGATTTTTTCAGAAATTCCTGTCCTTAAATCGAGTATCTGCTTTTTTAAGAGAAACAATTTTGACTTTTTGAAAAACAATCGGTAAAATTGTAATCCTTGCGATATTTGAGACCACACTGTCGAAACAAAACTGGCAAACAATTCAAAAATCGGGGTAAAAAAGTGTCCGACCCAAGGTGGGAACAAACTTCTGTATTTAAATCGAGTTCCTTTAATCGATAGTGGGCTGTAATTTATAATAATTTACCGAATTTCCTCTAATAGAGCACCGGGGCTTTCTTCTTTGGATGCCGAAAAATCTTGAAATTGTAAATCAAAAAAGGTCGTTCTAGTCAGAACCAGGGCTGGGCACGGGCCGGCCCGGGCCGGGCCTTAAAACTTCAGGCCGTGGCCCGGCCCGGTCGGCCCGGTAAATCTGACATAACTTTAATTTCTCGAACTTCAAAATTATGATTTTAAATTTTCATGAAAATATATATTTTATTTCATAATAACAGTTTAAAGAGAAGCGTTCAAATTGGTTAGTGAATGTGCAATAAGAGTGTTGTATACTGAAGCAGCTGAAAGGTTTTGGCGATAATCTGTCAGAACTCTGGCAAGCTTAGAAAAGTAGCGCTCATTCATTCATCAGGGGCTCGGGCCGGGCTCGGGCCGGGCCGACACCCTTCCGGGCCGGGCTTTTATAGTTAAGCAGCGGGCCGGGCCGACCAAAACCCGGCCCGTGCACAGCCCTGGTCAAAACACAAAGGGGCTTTATTAGAGGAAACATGGTATCTAAGATATTTGAATAATTGTAATAATAAATGAAATTACGTCATGAGAATTTCCTGCTTTTTCAAAAAAAATGTATTTAAATATCACAGTTTGTTAAAAAATTAGTTAATATAACATGAAAGTAATCGATTCAAATTTTTGGCTAGAGCTGGTTTTTAAGTCTGCGAAAAATTCAATAGTTTGGCATATCTGTGAAAATAAGGAAAAAAATGCGATATTTTGGCTAAACTATACTTTAAAGGGGTTTTCTCAAAAACACGTTTCAACCATTTCTAAGGGTGTTTTACATCGTAAAAACGATAGAAAACATGTTTTTAAGGCGTGGATAACCATTTTCGGAATTTTTTTTGGCCATAATTTTGACTTTTTGTCTTGAGGGACTAAAGCGAACCACCTTATTCAGGGTGTTTATTCTATTTATTCTACCATGTTTTGGTCACTGGAGCTAGGCAAAAAAAGTTTCTATACGCATTTTATAATCATGAGTCCTGCTCGAAATCATGTATAAAGTAAGTGTGTATGCGCATCTCAACTTCAAAGCTTGGTGGTTGAGAGATGCGCGCACTCACTCACCTTAGACATGATTACGAGAAAGACTCTTGATAATGAAATTCACATAGAGTCTCTTTTTGCAAAAATACCCTAAATAAGGGGATATGCTTCAGTCCCCAAGGGAATAGTTCAAATTTTGATCAATTTTTTTTCAAAAAAATATTCTTCCGCGCCCTAAAAACATATTTTCTATAGTTTTTACGATGTAAAACACCCTTAGAAGTGTGTTTTCGGAAAAACCCTTTGAAGGGGTTGATATGTTAATAATAGTAAGAGTACTAAAATAAAGATAATAAGTTTTGTACTGTAATTTTTATAAAATGTTTCAATATTTTGAAAATCGTTAAAAATGTAAAAAATTAAAAATAACTATTTGTAGAGCCGAGTGGATGATCTACAGCGAAGTTTGTCTCGTGAACGATATGCCAGAGACAGAGTAGGCCATTTAAAATTGATTTATTGGCCTGTTAGACCACAAATCATTTCCAGCTGCGCTCCAAATACACCCAGACAGCCTACCAATTGGAGCAAGCCTGCAAGCAAATGGACCTGTTGCGTTGTGGTAGCTACAGCTCCTTGCGCTCTGGATCCCAGCCAAGAACTTCCATCTACACCCAGTTCTACCCGTACTATTAATTAAAAACTTCTAGCTTGATAGAATTTAGTGTGACTACTTCTACTTTGCCTATCCTGCCTTTTACAACTGTAGAATCTTCAGATTAATTACTATAATTTTGTTCGAGAAATGATTTACCCTATTTTAATGTCTTCTATTCAACCTACAAATTCTTTTTTCTACTGTCTACCTTTTTTCCTTCTTTTTTTGAAATGGAAAAGTAGAAGTTAATTGACTAACAGAAATTTGTTTCAATTCTATGTAAAATTTCTTTTCTTTTAACAAAGTCTCGTTTAGCAGAAATAAATGATATAAAAGTCTACTTTTGAATTTCTGCATTATGAACAATACAGAAGAGCGATAAAGGACGTGTAAATCGTAACTTAAATATTTTTAGAACTTTAGTTTTTTGTAGTTCTTCTTTAAAAAACGGTCTAGATCTATAGTTTTTTATGTGTTTATGATTTTGCCTTTTCTGTCTAACACGATCTTCCTATAAACCAAGTTCTCACAGGAAAGTAAAAAAATAACACACCCTCTACAATGAACACACCCATCCAATGGCTTTCCTAGAAGGCCCTAGAATGCCTATAGGCCGTCAAACAAAATAAAAAAGAACGCTGTATTCATTGACCCAGTTTTTTATACACTGAAACCTCTACCTAGAAGATTTCCAATAAAAACTGCATTATTAGTGGAAAATTTTGAATAAAAAAACCTGACGGGAGGTGCTATACCCCGGCTAGCTCCCAGTCCCCTCCCTCTAGGTTCGCCTATATATATAATAGTTATGACTAAAAAGCAGGTTAAAATAACGATAAAATAGTCAATTGACAGAGAAAATGTATTAGGGTTGTGGGGTTTTTACAAAAGCTCAAATTGAAAGTCCTTCTTCTATCTTCATGCCTCTTTGCTCCTACAACACTTGCAACAATTAATTGCTTGATTTCAGCGAATCCTCCCCACAAAACTTCAAAAGGTCGTTGTTTCCTTTGTCTACACCTCCACCGTCCACTGCCTTGCTAGGTGCCTCCACCCAATCCATTCTGCGTGCCAACCAAATCAACACTTCTAAGCCCAGCTACGTGCTCCAAACTTACAGCAACTCTACCGAAAGAAAGCCAAGTACAAAAAGCATTTATAAAAGTATTAGCCCTTCTTACAACTTCAAGACATATACCTCTGGCATCGATACTGCTCCAAAATATGGTCTTAATGGCTATACCACGCATTACCGAAGCCAAACATCCGATCATTCCCGTTACAACTCACTGCAGACCGACACTAAAACTTACACCGGAGCCACTAATGGGGTGGTGAAAACAGTAAAATTGCAAGATAGTAACAGCTCAGGTGGCTACCAAGCCAGACAACTGCATAGCTATGCCTCGTCGGCAATCAGAAGAAAAGGCCAGTCAACCTACTTCCCTCGCCATGTGGTTAACAGAACTTAATTTGCAATTGAAAAGTGGAAAAATAGCACAAATACTCATTGCTCAGATAGTTTTGCTAATTTTTATAAAATAGAAATATATATGTATTTTCGCGATTGTAATAATAAACATGTGCTTTAGGTGAATTTTGAAGCAGACATGCTGCTGAAGACTCTTTATATAGACAATTGCCGTAAACACTCTAATTATGAGGCCTCTTTCATAACTGAGCCCATTTCGACGTTGAGGAGCTATATCTAATCCATTTTGTAAATCTGTTCTTTGCTTTTCTTATGTTCTACAAGCTCTACCGATTATATTTTTTAGATTTCGATTGAGCGGCCCGGAAATTTTCAGTAACTTACATTGGCTGCATTTTAGACTCATACGAGGAATGCTAATGTAAGCAGCCGTTAAAGAGCAGCCATTTTCAGGATCGAAAAATAAAAAGACTTGGCAAGTAGATATTTCTAAAATAAGCAAAGTTTGGAATTATGTTTGATGAAAGAGCTATGAATGAGCAAATCACATTTTGTATATTGTGACTACTGAGAATGTTAAAAGAATGAATGAAATAAAAAATTAAATTTTCAGAAAAGCGGCATTTTCGACCAAATAAAAAATATGGCAAAATTTAATCTTTTTAAAATTTCACCCTGTTGTCTAAAAATTTTTTGATGAACATCCGGAAACAATTGAATTCATTAACAAGAGCATTTCTCTGGAAAGCAAAATAAAATAATTTGTAGAGCCTTCGGAAGTTGATGTATCAAAAGACATGGCTCCTAAAAAACGACTCACCTAAAATGCCTGCTTCTTGAAGATTTCTTATGAAAGCAAAAGATCTCATCGGTTTTGAACTCCTTATAAATGTACTACAAGATATATGAAAAAGTAGAATTTTTTTATGGCATAGCTAAGCCTCTCGACAAGGTGGTCCATCTCTATATAGTATTTGGATTATGTTTGTCCGTCACGTTTTTGATTAATTAGTTGTTTGGGATATTTTTTGATACTGAATTCAAAAATAACTCAACGTTAAGTTGTAGAGAAACCTCTTAGCGACATTTTGAGCTATTTTACGCTGGAGTTTAAAAATTGAGTACAGTCAAATCTAACGACCTCCACCTCAAGTTCGTTCCCACCTAGGGTCCGACACTTTTTTAACCCCATTTTTGAAATAATTTATCGATTCTGTTTTGACAGTCTGGTCGCATTATAATCGTAAGGATTATAATTTCGCCGATCGTTTTTCAAAAACCTAAAGTTTTCGCTTTGAAAAAATCAAAACCTCGATTTAACGACCCCCCTTTTGAAAATTAGAAGGTCGTTAAGTCGAGGTTTTGATTTTTTAATAGCGAAAACTCTAGATTTCTGAAAAACGATTGGCTAAATCGGAATCCTTATAATATTTGCGACCAGACTGTCAAAAAAGAATTGATAACATATTTTGAAAATGGGGTTAAAAAAGTGTCGGACCCTAGGTGGGAACGAACTTGAAGTGGGGGTCGTTAAATCGAGGTTTGACTGTATTGATTTTTTTGTGACAAAACTGTGTTATAAGGTGTTAGACCCTAAACTGAATGAAATTTTGGTTGATTGTATTACCATATACGAAACTCTCGATATAGTGACACTTTTCAAGAGGTTCTTTGAGAGCCCCCGCTATAGTGACACCCCACTATAGCGAGGGTTGACTGTAGTGGAATGTTCGACAAAAACCTCAAAAATCATTTTTTACTGATACTAGTGTTGATTTTGCTGTCTGAATTTCTGTTATTCTAACCGCCTATTTATGTTATTGGAAAAATGTTTTTTCATTATTTGTGGCTATCTTACGAATAAATTTTAAATAAAAATATGAATGAATCTTGTTTAGGACAAATATTCATTTAGCCTGATTTTATTGAATATTCGGCATTTTTATAGTTCCCCCATACCCGGATTTTTTTAAAAGTACCTAAAATCACCAACATATTTGGAACTCATTTTTACTGCTGAACACGATAACAAATCTAAACAATTTTTGAATAAAAAATTAAACTTTGTCAAAAATTTTGCTTCTCACACCTCAGAGGCCATATGCACAGTGTCATAAAGTTATGACGAAACGTCATAAAATTATGACGAACGTCATAAAATTATGACGCGCGTCATAACTTTATGACGAAACGTCATAACTTTATGAAAAATGTCATAATTTTATGACGAATGTCATTATTTTTCATACATGCCGTCATAAGAAATTTTAGTCTAGTTCTTGATGATTTTTGACGTCAACTTTGATTCTTGGAGGCTAGAGATGATAATGGTTATAACTTTATGACGTTTCATTAACGTCATTAACCACCCAAAGCACTCCAAACACCCATGAAATACTCTAAACCATCAAAACTACCCCAAACTACCCTAAATTTATCCAAAACACCCCAAACCAGTTCAAACTACCCCAAATCAACACAAAACACTTACTAAAATGGCTTACCCTTAAAAGCACTGGGATAGCCCTGTTCCGTTGTTGCTTCTGGAGGCGTGGCGATAAGATTGTTGCCAATACGTGGAGCTGAACAATAGACATGCGAAAGATCCGCTTCACTCGTGCATCCTCATAACGAAAAAGGCTTAATGGATCAACTCTTTCAAGTTCTCGAGTTGCTGCCGGCGGACTTGGAATTCTTCCTCTTCTTCCAGCAGTCCATTTTGATCGACATAGACAAAAGCCATAATAACTGAAAAGAGATAATGATTTCGAGTAGGGTTGGACGCGGTCGGGTACCGAACCGGGAACCGAACCGAACCGGAGCTATTTTGGCAAAATTACCCGAACCGAGAACCGGGTGTGCAGGAACCGGAAGAACCGAGAACCGGGTCCAGGAACCGACCGGTTCCGGTTCCAAATAAGCATTGGATAGAATTGCTCTGAAAGTTTAATTTAAATTTGAAGTTTAAACTTTGAAAATTTGATTGAAGTTTGTAAGTCGAAAATTGTCTCGACAGGATCGTATTGTAAAATGGCACACAGTTATTGCTAGGATTGTGGAACGAGCATGTGCTCGAGCAGATTGGTCAATTTCGAGCATATGCTCGGCCCACAGTCAACCCTCGAAATAGAAACCAGTTTAATCGTACAGTTAACTGTACGGCCACAGTTAACGCTCAAAATATGTCGAGCATATTTCGAATACGCTCGAAAAAACGCAAATGCTCGAGTATATGCTTCAAACCAATCTGCTCGAGCATATTTACAACCCTAGTTATTTCTAAGTCATTTCTAAGTGTAGATTGTTGCTAGCAGGTTGCTAGCAGTGTTGTTATGATTAATTTGCCACTTTTTGTGTTCAGTTAACCGTATCTCGGTAAGTGTTTTGGGATTTGGGGTCCCGAAAAAAGGACAAATCTTTTTAAAAGGGCGGTAACGAACCCTGCCCTTATTCCATTGAAGGGTAGGGCCAGGATTCAAACTCACAATAGGGGTCTGAATTTTTGTTCATTGGTCTCCCTTGTCCTTCACGGATCTTGTACAAAAACCATGTCTATAACGGCACCTCCTGATGACGGCACCTCTCTATAACGGCACCCTGAGGCCGGTCCACAGGGTGCCGTTATAGAGAGGTTTGACTGTATCTCAAATGCAAAGATCTCGATAGGTTCCAAAGCTTCCAAGGTCAAGTTGCCATTACCCGCATACCCGGTCGGGTACCCGACCGGTAAAATGGGTGCATAGACGTTTGGCGAATATGAAACTTTTTTCAAATTCGCCAAACGTTTGGCGAATTTGAAACTCAAAAGAGTAAAATATCTCTAAGGTATATATGGAGATACTTATTTAGACATATTAAGGGTATTTGGCGGCTTCGCGGCCAAAGACCAGCACATTCCACATTGCAAGGGATAGGGGTACATACATGTGTTAACCCCTGAGCCTTGCAATGTGGAATATGCTAGACTTTGGCCATCACATTCAGCCAAATACCCTTGATATGTCTAAATAAGTATCTCCATATATACCCTTAGAGATATTTTACTCTTTTGAGTTTCAAATTCGCCAAACGTTTCGCGAATTTGAAAAAAGTTTCATATTCGCCAAACGTCTATACCCCGTAAAATGCTACCCGAACCGAGAACCAGGTCCGTGAAAACCCGGGTACCCGGGAACCGGGTTGAGCCAAATTACCCGACCGCGTCCAACCCTAATTTCGAGGATAAAGCAGGAGAAGAGAATGACCAAAGGCAAAAGAGATTCGTGAAAATTAAAAAAATTTGATGGCTCAAGGTCAAGTTTGGCGCGAAAATTGGACTTTAAATTGACACTTTGGCTTATGACGCTATGTATAAAAATAATGACGGCGTCATAAAGTTATGACGTTTCGTTTTATTAAAGCGCAACTCAAGACCTACAAAAACCTTGTTACATCTTTTTTACAAAAATCCGATTACTGAGATATAGCTTTTTAGACTTTTTAAAGATCCGTTACAACAAAACATTGAAAATACTGAAAAATTATTGATGGAAATTATAAAAATTCATGGACAAGGAATGAAAGAGTTTCAAACACTGACTACGGAGCAGTGCTCACAATAAAAATCAAAGAAAAAAATTATGGTCTATCATTTGTGTCGACTTTTCATGTGAAAGTAGCTTTACATCATTTTTACGAAAACATTACTTTTTTTCGACTAAAACACTTCCGCCTCCCCCCCCCTAATTTTATTTTTAGACATTTTTTAATCATTGTATGAATTTCTTTAACACCTACAGGATCGACTGTCACAAATGTATATTCTGGTGCAGAATTTCATGCTCTACAAGATGGCGCGAATCGAAAATTCGAAAACGTGAATTGAACGGCAAAGTGGTACTATTTTGAATTGGCGCTAAGAAAATTCGGCGCTACTTGGATATACCTCCCCCCCCGCCCCTCAAATCAACTTTTTTCAAAGTGTTTCCAAACACCCTATATCGACCTAAAATGGCCTCAGGAGTTCAAAAAATACATTATTTTTGAGTTCTGGTAAATAAAAAATTGAGTTTTGGGACCACCCAAAATCACCCATTTTGACTATTTTTAAAGGTATTTCGGTCTGTATTTGGGTGGGAAAGGACCAAAATAGACCAATTTAGTGTAAAAGAAAGATGTTGAACATAGTTTTGTTGACTGGGGCCTACCGCATAAATAAAATCTGGTATGCATACATTTTTCATGCATCCAGAGTCCCTTTCGAGTGATTTGCGTCTAAGGTATGTGGGTGTGCGCATCTCAACCCCAAGCAACCAAGCCCCCCGCGCCCCGAAGTAGGCGCAGGGGCTTGGTTGGTTAGAGATGCGCGCACTCACTTACCTTAGACATAATCCCGTAAAGACTCTTCAACAAAAATGCATTAAGAGACTATTTTTGCCCAGCTCCAGTGACCAAAACATGATAAAACAGATAAAAAGTCAAAATTCGAAAGTGTCCGAAACTCAATTTTTTATTTACCAGAACTCAAAAATAATGTATTTTTTGAACTTCTGAGGCCATTTTAGGTCGATATAAGGTGTTTGGAAACACTTTTAAAAAAGTTAATTTTGGGGGGGGGATATATACGTGTATCATTTTTTACAAATTACGTTGCTTTCATGTTTAGACTGAATTTGTAGGATTTTAAGTCACGAATTAAGTCACGAATTTTATGACGCTATATGAAACTCACTTTTGTGAATTGAAATTTTCTTGATGAGCGAGCGCATTTTCAGGAATGAATCCTGGCTATTCACATGAACCGGAAAGAAGTTGAGTATCACAAGCTGTAGGCACTGAACACGTGTCTAAGACGCAAAAATAGTTGTCATACTGCTTACTTGATTAAAGTTTCCACTACTTGAACTTCGGCTGCTTCATTATCATCTAGTTCTTCATCATCCATCGTTTCACTGTGATCTGACCAATCAGAATTAGCATCCACTAAAATGAAGGCTAAAAAGTAGATTGAGTGATGGGTAATTACCCGGGTAATTCTCCGGGTAATTACCCGGGTAATTACCCGGAAAAATACTAAGTATTTCTCTGTAAAGGAAAATCGGAGAAATACTATTTTTCAGTATTTATTGCAGTTGACCTTCGATACTTTTTTCTGATAACTGTTTTTTTTTGCTGCTCCATTCGTATTATAGATAGAAAATTTAGTTGTCCAAATTCAAGCGCTTTTCCTGGTGGTTTGGGTAACATCCAGGTGTTTTGGGTGATATCCAGATGGTTTGGGTACTATCCAGAAGATTTGGGTACCATCCAGGTGTTTCGGGTAACATCCAGATGGTTTGGGCACTATCCAGGTGATTTGGGTACCATTCAGGTGGTTTGGGTACCATTCAGGTGGTTTGGGTACCATCCAGATGGTTTAAATATCAGCAAATAGTACTTCTCCGCTTTTCGGGTAATTACCGGTAATTACCCGGGTAATTACCCGGAAAGTATTTCTCCGGAGAATTACCCAACCCTACTAAAAAGTCTAACACAGCTTAAAGTAATTAAAAACTAACATAGAAGGACTTAATTCTGATCATAGTTAATTCTGATGATAGCTGTTACGTACATTCGATCAGCTATGATTGTAAAAAACTTGTGCACCCAGGTGAATGTAACCTCGACGATGCGTATTTGAACTCGTAAAAACCAATACAGTCAACTCTCGCTATAATATACACCTCGCTATAGTATACACTTCAGAAGTTACACTCTCCTTTATTTTACTCTTGCTATAATATACGCTTGAGAAAACAACGATTTTGTCCTGACAAGAGAAAAATGACAGACAAATATCTGCTGTTTCTGTGTCAATTTGCTTGGATGAGGCCTTTTATCAGCAGCGCAAAGAAAAGCAAAGTGAACTAATATATTTCTTCCCGGTTAGTCATTGAAATTTTATCATGGATTCAATAAAGTGCCTTATGATTTGCTGTTACACTCGATATAATATACATATGAGTAGAGTTTGGTTTTTTACTTTCTCTATTTTATACACTCGCCATAGTATACTCTCGCTATAATAAACACCTACACCGGTCACGAGGTGTATATTATAGCGAGAGTTGACTGTAAATAACCTCCCATAAACCTCTCATAAACCCACATTATAACAAATAAAAGTGGGTTGCGATAAAGGATAAATACCGAACTTGCTTCTAAAATAATTTTCCTTGCCCTCCAAATTGGAGATGATGGATTTTAACCTGGATTCAGGGTGGATGTTTCTCTTCAACCTAATCTTCTTCCTCATGTCGGCTATCTCTCCGGAACCCTCAATTTCAACATCTTTTCGAAGCACAAAAATGTTTGATAGAAGCTGCTTCCGAAAAGGGTTTTTTTGCCCTCCTAATTGCAAATGAATGTGTTTGCAAATTATGAGATACAAATAAACTTAAAAAAGTTTTAGTATTTTTGAAATTTACATAAAAGTTCTATAAATCGATTTTTTGTTTGTAAATTCTCTCCTTTTTCCTGTTCTTCAATGTTTTTCACAGAAAAAATCGTATTGTGTTTGCGACTCAAAATGAATTCAGACATCTATATAGTATTTGGTTATTTATAGTATTTGGCATGGGTCGTTCTGTAGGTGACGCTGTTTTGGTTTTTTTGACAATTTTGTATTTTTTTGCATTTTTCTGCAAAATAACTCTCTGTTAGGATGTTCTACATGATCTTGCGCATCTAGCCGAGAGGATGCTCCAGCGCGGATGTATAAGGATCTCAAGGTTGCCGATCACCCAAATTCTGGGCTAAATGCGGGTTTTTCAGCGAAACGAACAATATGAAAAAAATTAATTTTTTTGCGTTCTTTTTGAAATAGCTCTCTGTTACGATGTTTCACGTGTTCTTGCGCATGAGCCCGAGAAGAGACACCCATCTGAGTTTCAAGGAGTGTTAAGTAACCCCCACTACCAGAATGGGCCGAAACCACGTGGATACCCTCAACCACCACAATGGGGCGGGAACCACCAGGATGAGGTCCTCAGTACCCAAGAAGATGTAATCACGGTATGTCATGGATTAACACCTAAAATTTCAAAATACGATAAAGGCGCCGAAAGGTGTCTGTTGTCCCTAGTATGTAGTAACTGATTGTCATATTTTCAGAAAAAATTGAAGCCGGTTATTTTCAAACTAGGGTCTGCAAGCGTCTATTGGCGCCTATGCCGTTCGGGAACATTAGCGGTTCGGGCACTATTCCTGTGGTTCGTAGACATTAGTCGTTCATGTATATTAGTAATTCAGGTAGATTAATCGTTCGAGTGGGTTAATGGTTAGGGTAGATATCCCACCCTACCTGTGAACCCACCTACTCTACCTGGCCTATCCTCGCCTATCCTCGCCATCAGCGTCTATCTCATCTATCTTCGCCTATCCTCGCCTACTAGAAGCAACTTCAATTATACTTGGTTGTGCTTTAAAAAAAGCCAAGATGTTGTGCTTGAAGGTTCCGCAGAGATACCCGACATTAGTTCGCAAAAAAAATGGCAGAAAAGGGGC
Organism: Ditylenchus dipsaci; assembly: GCA_004194705.1. NCBI lineage: Eukaryota > Metazoa > Nematoda > Chromadorea > Rhabditida > Anguinidae > Ditylenchus > Ditylenchus dipsaci. The sequence continues at coordinate 163,162 of SADC01000001.1, read as the reverse complement.
TTGAACACTAAAATCCACCTTAAATCCAGGCTAAAATCCACCATCACTAATTTGAAGGGCGAGAAAAAAAATTTTAGAAACAACTTTAATTACCGTATTTTCTCTATTAAACCCCCATAGGGGATTATTCAAGCCCTAAATAATCAGAAAAATTTCAGGCCGATTTCGAGATTTTCGGGTACTCAACCAAAATCTAAAAAGTAGAATCAAGAGTGCTCGTGCTAATCAAGAAAACGCAAAAAAACAGATTTGCAAAATGTCTGCTCTAGGCTGAGATATAGGTCCACATGGTTGGGATTATTAGAGGGTGGGGGATTAATAGAGAAAATACGGTATACATGTTAGTGCTTAAAAGAAAGCTAAGATGTTATACTTGAGGACTCTGCAAAGAAATCCGACAAAAGTTTTCAAAAAATGGCAGAAAATTAGACTTAAACAAAAAAAATTGTGACTGGCGGACCATCATAATTTTGGTTGTTTCTTAGAAAACGGTGGTTCGGCGAGAAAGTTGGCCTTCTGAAAAAGTCCACCGCAAAAAAATAATATTGTCCATAAAATTCTGCACAAGAATGTGCTGGTCCTACCTTCAGGTCTTGATGTATCAAAACTAGAGACAGAAACGGGTCGAGACTCAGAACTGCCCAAGCCAATTTCGGGCCAAAACCTCGACCTGAAACCCGACCGAAATTGTCTCAACATCCCGACTCCAAAATTTGTGTGACCTCAGATTTTCGGGGCCCGATTTTTCCAAGTAAAAGCTCAAATGATACCGTTTTCGTCGTTCTTTTCTCAAGTTTAGTCGTTTGATTTGTTGTTTACCGTATAACCTCTATTAATCCCCCACCCCTTCGAGGGGGTTGAAAAATAATCCCTCACCCTATAATAATCCCCCTCCGATTCTGAGGCGGCTGCGCCGATTTTTCTTTGAAATTTTTCAGTTAATTTTTTTGTTGAAACATAATCATTGTCTCTTCATAAACTGACCTTGATCTCATAACATTCAGGTTATATTTCAAACAATTTCGAACAGCTCATTTTTATTGATATTTTTGATAAAGATCTTATTTTCGTCATCAGAGTAGCAGACTTCTTTTTCATCGTTTCATCCCGACCTAGTTTTTCCTCTGATCTTGCAAATGTCCAGGCCCTTCAATCAGCCGACTTGGTTTGAAGCTCGGGTTTGTTTTCTCTGATCCATCGACGTATGTGGTGTGACCGAAAACTAAATAACTGCGTCGAAATGTATAGAGAAATATTAAGAGTAAGCTTTACACGATTTTACAATCGCTTTTTTCCAGGCTTGATCCACCATTCCAAGACGATCTCAGGTGCTGGCTCTTTTGGGTTGCCGTTAATTCGTAAATTCGACAACGGAAATGAACACTGGGTGATGTACCAAAATGGTATACAGTCGACTTTCGATATAGTGACACTTCGATATAGTGACACTCTCGATACAGTGACACCTAAGGGTCGGTCCCACGGGTGTCACTATATTACTATATCAAGAGTCGACTGTGATCAAAACGAACCATTAATCCCTTGTGTCCTTAGCATTTGCACCACTAAGGTCGACGGTCAGATTCATAGCAAATGACGTCTGGATGAAAGAAAAATATTTAATCGTGATTAGCAATAAACAATGAACCAAAAAAAGTTGTTGAACTTCTGCAATTTTTATTTCACTCACAATGTCGACGAAATATTGAAACTGGCGATGCGTAGAGTTGAGAGACCCGGCATCGCTACCAGAAGCGACGAAAAGAAACGGTGAGAATACTTTTCGCGTCTCTAGAGTTCATGGATAGGCTTTCTTCAAGAGCAGTTGTACAGCTGAAACCGGATTTTGGACGCAAAGTAGTTTTTGGATATATAAAAAATTCACATGGAGGGGCCCCGAACTCGATTTTTGAAGATTTTTGTAAGTTCTGTTTTTACAGTCTGGTCCCAAATATCGTCAGGATTCCGATTTTGCTGATCGTTTTCTGAAAACTAAAATTTTTTCTTCTAAAAAAGCAAAACCTCAATATAGTGCGACCACATTTGAAAAGGGTCGCACTATATCGAGGTTTTGCTTTTTTAGAAGAAAAAATTTCAGTTTTCAGAAAAACGATCGGCAAAATCGAATCCTGACGATATTTGGACCAGACTGTAAAAACAGAACTTACAAAAATCTTCAAAAATCGAGTTCAAAAAAGTGGTGCGTAGCCTTTTGGCCCCTTTTTCCCATTTGGGAAAAAAGGGCCAAACGCCTTAATAAGGCGTTGGCCCCTTTTTTCCCGAATTTCAAATTTTTTATGTGGCGCCATTTCAGACTCGTCATAATTTTATTATTTAGTGTGCATAATCAATTTGTACAGTGGGGCCTTGATGATTTCATTGTTTTTTCTCGATAATAGGCATACTCCAAAACGCCCTGGTCCCCCTGTTGATTTTCCATGTTTTTTGTCTCGGTACCCCCTGTTGATTTTTTGGGAGCACCCGATTCTGCACTAGAACCGGCATGAAGATGTCGGAACAAAAATAAAAGCGGTGGCCAGTGTTTTTCTCTTCGGAACGGATGAAGTTGCTGTAGCCTTCATTTGTTTTTCGTATAGTATCAAAAGAACTGAATAAGACCAAGAAACTTTATTCGTTAACCATAACATACTAATTCAAGCAAACATAATACCAACCATAATATCAATAACAAAGAGGTTATAAACTGAAACGTCCTATAAAACGAAACGTCCTATAAAAATAAATTTTACTGCCTGCAGTCGATGCGTTCGTAAACACGGTCTTTTTTCTTCTTGTAAACGCGAAATTTTTCGTCTTCCTTGACTGCTTTGATTTGGTTCCCGTACTTTGTCCGCAATGAGCTAAAAAACAACAGTATACAAAAAAACTATACACAAAAGAGCACTCATATAACGACAATATCAGCACGTGTATCCCTTTTTCCCTGAAACTTGTCTGTCGTCGGTTTCATGTGAGCATAAATTGCAGTTTTGCTTTTTGTTACTGCGAATTCATCCTTTAGAAATTTTACAACATCTGGCAGCGAGATTTGTTTAGTTTTCAGCTCTTGCAGCTTCTGCATCACATCCGGGTTAGTCCACGCAAAATTTCGCATCTAAACAAGAACAAACACTGGAACATAGTGACCATTATCAAAATTAGGCTGATGACTTTAATATTCCGCTCCACTCTCAATTTTTTTTAAGATACGAATTCCCGAAAAAATACACACTAGGTTGCCGAATTATCAAGGCCCCACTGTTCAAATTGATTATCCACACTAAATAACAAAATTATGACGAGTTTGAAATGGCCCACATAAAAAATTTGAAATTCGGGAAAAAAGGGGCCAAACGCCTTATTAAGGCGTTTGGCCCCTTTTTTCCCAAATGGGAAAAAGGGGCCAAACGCCTCTACGCGAAAAAAGTGTCGGACCCGAGGCTGGAACGAACTTTTGGGGTCGCACTATAACGAGGTTTGACTGTACTTTTTTCTAAGCCTAATTTACTTCTTTTTCCGCCTAAACACTTTATTCTCCGCCTAATTTTTTTTCCGCCTAAACACTTTTTCTCCGCCTAATTTACTTCTTTTTCCGCCTAATTTACTCTTTTTCCGCCTAATTTTGATTCTCGACACGAAATCAACCATTTTAAAATTTTTTTGTGTGAAATTCAGGGGTGGGCAAAGATCAGATGGCTGGAGACCCACTCCGGAATGGCCAAAAGGCCAAAATTATTGGTTTTTTGGGGTTTACTAAAGGGGAGTAAACTTTTCGAGAAAAATCGATTGAGCGGATCAGATTTCGGGTCCGATGAGCTTAATCGCTCCGAATTCCACCCTGAACCACTCAAAACCACCAAAACCTGGAATTTGAGCAATTGATCGCTCAGAATTCCATCCTGAACCACTCTAAACCACCATAAACCTGGGATTCTGAGCGATTAAGCCCATCGGACCCAAAATCTGATCCGCTCAATCGGTTATTCTCAAAAAGTTCACTCCCCCTTTAGTAAACCCCCAAAACCCAATTATTTTGGCCTTTTGGCCATTCCGGAGTGGGTCTCCAGCCATCTGGTCTTTGCCCACCCCTGAATTTCACACAAAAAAATTTTAAAATGGTTGATTTCGTGTCGAGAATCAAAATTAGGCGGAAAAAAAGAGTAAATTAGGCGGGTGGTACTTAATTTTGCCCCCTAATTACTGAAAAATGCCCCCTAATTCCGGGAAAAATGCCCCCTAATTCGAATTGCCCCCTAATTACTGAAAAATGCCCCCTAATTTCTGAAAAATGCCCCTAATTTTCTGAAAAATGCCCCCTAATTTTTTCTCGGTAACTCACTGCGTTATTGTTACGCCGAAGGTGATTTTGTACGCTGAACACCATTTTTGTGTTCCTCTCTTTTATTTTCAAATTATTTAAGTAATAATTTCTTTCACAGATGTCGCTGCAATTAGTTTCCGATCAAAGAAAGCGGGTTCTCAAATCGTATATGTGGAAGTTGTTCGTTTTGATGGTGATGATGCTGAAGATGAACTAGATGCATGGAAGGTAATTGATGGAAACGCCTGGGCGCAAAACAAATGGACACTGTAAGTGTGCTTATAATTAATCTGATATGATTTCTTATCTTTTCGGATTATAGGAAAGGGTAGCAATGAATAGCAAGCATGAGGTGCAGAATTTTGAGTGCGGTTATTCTCGTCGAAAGGGATGCAAATGTGAAGCTCTACTCAGGATTCGTCGCCCAAGTGCTACGCAAGAGATTTTTGTTGAGTGGCAAAAGGCATTCCAGTCATGAGTCAACAGATCGCCGAAGAATTTCTTCTCCTCTCAAGCAAATCATGGAAAAAAAAATCAAGGATGGAAAAACTGCCGCTTTGATTAAACAAAGCCTTATGGTTGGTTGAAGTTTTTAATCAATATAAGCCTTCTTATCATTGCTTAGGAAATGCCAAATGTGACAACGGTTCCTTTGCTTAAACAAATAGAAAACTTTGCTTGCTACCAGAAGAGGGAAGAGCTTTTGCCAGCTACTTTAGAAGATCTGGTGGACTATGCAATGTCTAAAAACGTGGCTGCCAGCTTAGATCAAGCATATGTATGTAGCTTTGCCGCGAGGAAGAATAATGGTGCTGATGAATTCTGTCTGGTGTGGTCTACAATGAAGCTCCAAGATTTCCAATCTAACTCTAAGTTCTTAAGCGTGGATTCTACCTATAATCTTAACTGGAATGGCTATCCTGTCATGGTAACGCTTGATGAATTCTTGCCAAATAGATTCAAACTAGCTTAATTTAGGTGGCTGGATTTGGAGATGCGAACAAAAAATTCTTCCTTACGCACGTCGCCTTAGCTTCGAATGAAAATGGGTGGTGCTATGAGCAATTTTTTCGTGCGATCAAAAACGAAAACTACGTTCCAAGTGTTGTGATGGCCGATGGTGATCAGGTATCTCGATGGGTAAGTTTCAGTTTCCACCTCTTTTTTCTTTCTTACTAAAGATTGGTTCAGGGACAAGGACGGTATGGCGTGATGCTAAGCGAGCAATGTGTCATTTTCATATGAAGCAAAATCTGCGTAAACATATGAAACTATTTGGTATACCGAAAGATATCAAGGGTGAACTTTACTCAGATGTAGATGTCTTGCAAAGGTCATCATCGGTTAAAGAGTTTACTTATGGTATGCGTATTTTTAGTATATGTTGTATTTTTATGCTTAGTTGGCACGGCCCTTGCTCAGTACTGGTCTGTCAAGTACGTCAACTACCGCCCATGCCTTGCTTTTAAAGATTACTTTTTCTCCGCCTGGGTCAACTCTGGTTTGAATGGATGGTTTGAAGGATTTTCCGGATGCTACTCAACAAACAATGGATTAGAGTCTACAAATCGAGTCATAAAGGACTGTGCTACGCTTCGGAAAAAGCTGGTTCTGCGTGCCTTTATCCATGCAGCTGAAAAAATGATGCAAAACTGTAGCATGGATCCAGATCGTCAGGTAAGCGTTGTTTTTTAAGATAGTTCCAGTTCCTTATAGTCTGCCATGTATTCAGGCTCCCGCACTTATTCCAAACATCAGTCCGAAAGTGTTCAGGGAAGCGTATCAGCTGCAACAAGAATCGCGTGCTCTTTACAGAACTGAAATTGATGGGAGCAATGTCTTTGTCATGCCGTCTTCTACAGCGTTGGATCAGAATATTCCGGAATTCTACATGCGAATTGTCCAAGGAAACTACACTTTTGAGCAGTTCAAAACGATGCGGTCAGTTTTTCACTTGATCATTCCTTCTTCGAATTGGCTGAATCACTTCTCATGCTCCTGTCTATTGGGTGGAAAGAAGTCACCGTGTAAACATTCCGTGATGGTTATGAAGAAGCAGGGAAAGGTGACATTTCCGAGACATGCCACAGCAGAGCCACTGGGAAAAAAAAGAAAGCGAGGACGTCCATGTCAAGGATAAGATCAAATATTGTGTTACTAGTATTTCATTGTTATTGTTGATGGTTTGAAATAAAGTGTATCTAGAATTATTTGTATGTATCAGTTTCAGCCAAACAACCACCTATAGTATTTGGTCTGTTTCGGCTGTGGACAGGAAGCCAGCTTTTGTGCACTGATAATAACCGTATATTCTCTATTATTTGTACTAATTTTTTTGATTCTTTGTTCTTCCCTAGAAAAATCTAAAGCAAATTAAACATTACCAATGATTTGAACAATTGAATATGAAACTGGAAAAAACACCAGAATCGTGTGAAAATTTGAATTCCCGCAAAATTTCGGCTAAAAACGACGAGAAAAAAAATTAGGGGGCATTTTTCAGAAAATTAGGGGGCATTTTTCAGAAATTAGGGGCATTTTCAGTAATTAGGGGGCAATTCGAATTAGGGGCATTTTTCAGTAATTAGGGGGCATTTTTCAGTAATTAGGGGCAAAATTAAGTACCACCCAAATTAGGCGGAAAAAAAATTAGGCGGAGAAAAAAGTGTTTTAGGCGGAAAAAGAAGTAAATTAGGCGGAGAAAAAAGTATTGTCCAAAAAAATTTAGCAAATGTGCCTTTAGCAAAAAGTTTTTTTAGCAAATGTGCCGTTTAGCAAATATTTTTTTAAATTCTTCGGTACACCCGAAAAGGGACACTAGGACAATATACTCTAGGACAATGATGTCTTTGGAAAACCGCATTTCAGGAAAAGGGACACTAGGACAATAGACAATAGGTCAATCGTCTTTTTGGAAAAGCCCCTTTTGGACAATTTCTAACTGTCTAAAACGTCCTAACATCACTTTATGTGTCTGAAAACAGTATGTTTTATAGTCTCTTGTCCTGTTGTCCATTGTCCTTCTGTAAATTGTCCTAAGATGCAATTTTCCTAGTGTCCATTTTCCAAAGAGGCGATTGTCCTAAAAAGCGATTGTCCTAGAGTACATTGTCCTAGTGTCCCTTTTCCTGATAGGCGCTTTTCCAAAAAAGCCACTGTCCTAGAGTCGATTGCCCTAGGGTCTAATGTCCCAACATGTCATTGTCCAAGTGTGAATTGTCCTAGCCTGGCCTTTTCCTATATGCATGTTTTCCTAGAAGGGCCTTTTCCTGGAAATATTACTTTCCTACAAGTTAATGTCCTGAGCTGGCCCTGCCCAGAAAATACCTAATCGAACTCGTAAAACTAAATAACAATTTTTATTCCGAAACAAAAACACGCAAAACAACATTATTGATTTCTTTCGTTTTTTTCGCCCCGCATTTAGAGTCTTCCCTGTTTTGTATTTGCATAAAGAGTACATTCGCCCCGCATTGAGAGTTTTGTCCCTGCTTCCGATCTGCTTGAAAAAATTGTCAGCCCCGCCTTGACGGCCCTCTTTTAGTTTATTCGCCCCGACATTAGAAGTACCGATTGCCTTTGTTGCACCATCACAGTGTGTTGAAAATAAAAGGCTGAATTTTTAATCCTTAAGCAATACCTCCCTCCGAACAATATTTTCAACCCGATTAAAATGTTCAGGGTTCACAGCTACTTTAATAAACTCCCAAGCTCTCGCTCGAGAAAATCCCACATAAGTCATGCCGTGCGAAAAATCAGGATCGCTTAAGTCTAATCCTACAAAGTCGATTGTTTGACCTTCACTTTTATTTTAATACATATTAATATATTTATAGGACTTTTATAATAATAGGACGTCAAAAGTCCACCAAAGACCACTCTTGGGTATTTCGGGTATTTGGTATTTTGTCTTTGGGTATTTTGACCATTGCGTGTTTTGTACTTCGGGTATTTTGTCCTTGGGTATTTTGTACTTTGGGTATTTTGTCTTTGGGTATTTTGACCATTGCGCATTTTGTACTTTGGGTATTTTGTACTTTGGGTATTTTGTCCTTGGGTATTTTGTAATTGGTATTTTGACCATTGCGCATTTTGTACTTTGGGTATTTTGTACTTGGGTATTTTGTCCTTGGGTATTTTGTAATTGGGTATTTTGTCTTTGAGTATTTCGATCCTGCACCGTTCATCACACACATGAACCTGCCGTGAACCTCCTTTCTGGCTGAAATGAACTTCATTTATTTTTGCGGTGAGCGACCAATGTATTTTTAAAAAGACTTTGAAAACGCACTAAACATGATTAAAGTAAACCCTATCAAAGAACTATTACACTCCAACATCTGCATATATTTTACTTGAACAACATCAAAGAGTTATTTAGCAGACATCTTCAATCATCCAACCAAACACAAAGTGTGATTTTTTCAACTATGGCTCCCTGTTAAAATAAAAAATTCAACTGGATTAAAATTTGTCGGAGGTTATTGTGGCCTGAAGCTATTGTGGCCCAAGGCTATTTTAGCGTGAGACTATTGTGTCCGTGTCCAAGAAAAAGTTATGGCTATTCGAAAGTGAGCAAATTTTTTGTTAGACCGTATTTTGTGATAGCTGCTGATTTGTAGAAGGGTAATCATGCCTAAAAAGTAGATTGTGTTGAAAATAAATTGTGGGTATCCTTTTCAGCCTCAAAAGCCCTGGCTCAAGTGGTAACTGAGCGAGACAGATCGGCTCACACCGCACGGAAAAACGAATTTTTTTATAAAAGCCTTTATTGACAGATACATCTTCACACTTACTAGGAATACATGACTTTTACATAAACAATGGTGGCTACACACCACACCACTTACAAAATATTATTGAGGATATTTGCACAATGAGCATTTTCTGGACTGCTTCATCGCTTCTCCATGCTGTTGACGTATGGATCCATGCCCTCCCGCAGTCGAGGCTGACGCTTGGCTGAAGTAGGCGGCCGCTGCTTTTCCACGGACTTGTTTGCTTCCAGACTGCAGACGTAGTCGTCGTAATCCTTCTGCAGACGAGGCACTCGCTTGTAGAAGGAGGCGCTGGCTTTTGCTCTTCGACCGATGTCTCCTCCACACACTTGTTTCGCTGGGCGCTGCGCTCCTTCATATTCGACTCTTTGTTTTGCAGGTGCTGGCCGGCGTCTTATAATCTTCGATCTTCGAGATGTCGGCGAAGACAGCAGATTTTCCCTTCTTGTACTTTATGTTACTGGCGGATATGGCGCCATGACCTCATCTCTTGGTTTGACCTTATTGACAGCTCTCTTCTTGGACGACTCATTTTTCTTCTTGCTGCTGCTAACAACGACCTTCGGCTGAGCCTTCTCCTTCTTCTTGCTGCTGACAATGGCCCTCGGCAATGGCGTTTCTGTTTCCTCAGTCGGACAAGGCTCAAGCTTTGGCACTTGTTTTAGGATCATTTTGCTGATATTCAAAAGGTAAGACAACTATATAGGCAAAAGCATAAGGCATACCTAGCTTGACTTCTGGCGTAGGCTTTGGCTGAGTCGTCTTCACATGAGTATTCGAGATAGCAGTCACCTTCGGCCTGAAACAAGGACATAAAAAGTGTTCTAGAACCCTGCATTACTTACAGGTCTGGAGAGTTGTTGACCACTTCCGGCTTCGTTCCTTCGGCAGGTAGCACCTTGACATCTGTTGGAGCAGCTGCATGGAATTATTCGTCCTGCGCTTCCACAAACACCATAATCCGAAACCAATAGCAGCAAGCAAGAGCCTAAGATAAACAGATTAATCTTTGCCCATATGACTGATCAGATGACTTACAAGGCACCAGCAAGCGATAGGCAAACGATCAGCACAGTTGTTGTCATCCTTCTTACCAGGCTCTTCGGAAATCGGTGAACCAGGCGGTTTGTACAGCTTATAGCGATTGTCCTGAAAAATAATTACACACTGATTAAAGGATTAAAAGACTTACAAACTCGATCTCCATATTGGGACAAGTCTCCAGGAAATTCTCGATCGAAAAGTCCACCACCGTTCCACCCTGCACTGTATTGTTGTTCGGCTTGGAGACCACCTTGCACTTCAATGGGTGTTTTCCACTGTTGTTGAGAGTCACCTCACCAGCATCAAACACATTGACGGAGACGGAACTGTAGCCACCAGTGTTAGCACCACTGACACTGCATCCGTACCTTAACAGATGGTCAAAAAAAGAGTACGCAAAAAGACAAACACTAACTGAGCACGAAGGTTTTCTCATTATTCATTTCACCCCAACTGATAGTCATGCTGCAGCCACCAATTCCACCGATGAGAGTAATTCTAAATTAAGTAATTGTCAATTAGAAACGGTTGTAGGTAATAGATAATAGGGTTGGACAAGACCGGTTTTTGCATAGTTTCGGTTAACCGGGTCCTTCTCAAATTTTTTAAAAGAATCTAGATAAGCTTTTAGTACCATTAGAATGCGCAAGGAATTTTCAGTACCCCATTTGAACATCATAAAGACAAAAGAAAATCGAAATACACCTAAAAAATTGAAAAAACTGCCAAAAAAGACCGAAAAACCGGGTCGGTTAATCGACCCGGTTAACCGACCCGGTTTTTGGCCGTTTTTTTCAACTTTTAGGTGTATTTCGAATTTTTTTCGTCTTCGTGGATGTCCAAAATGGGGGTACTGAAATTCCTTGCGCATCTTATGTACTAAAAGCTTATCTGGATTATTTCAAAAAATTTGAGCAGGACCCGGTTTACTGAAAATATGCAAAAACCGGTCTTGTCCAACCCTAATTAGATAATTACTGATCTACTTACTTTTTTGTGCACAATAAAAACTAGGAGGAAAGATTGCGCTATAGAGATCTTTCCAGCATCCAAATCATCTTTTGGAATCACAAGACTAGCCTTCGGATTGCTTCGCGACAGTCGCCTGCAAACATAAAATAAAATATGGAAAACAAACCAAGTCCATCCAATACTCACATAGGTTCAGCTTCTGCAGACAAGAAAATGCGATCAGGAGGAAGACAAGCAAACAGAGCAGCAGCCATCACCAGCATCACAGACCAATTGAACCAATGACGACCATCACACATTTGGAAATAAAGAGCAAACGGAAGATGCGACCGAATTTCACTGCAACACACGCAAGAATGAATCGCGGACAAAATTTTTTGCTTATAATACCATAGCTGTCAAAAAATACAAAATACCAAAAAAATACAAAATACAGTTAATTTTTGAAACTCAAAAACATACAAAATTTGACTAGAAATTTTGTAGTGTTTTGTATGTGTTTTGTATGACTTTGTATGACTTTGTATGACCCTTGTTTGTCAACGTATTCCTCTATCTCCTTGCTAAAATCTTGCACATTTTTGGCTGCTTCATCTTTAAATTACCTTCAGACCACTATTACATATGGAAACAGTCAGGGCAAAGCTTTGAGATACCATTTGAGAGAAATAAGCGGACTACAAGCAAAAGCCAGCTGTGCCACCGACTACTTCATCTGCAACATCTTCAACGAGCGCTTTTCTGAAGCCAAAGGAGAAAGGTCTTTTGACGGCTGTTCGTCAATAAAATGTGTCAGTAGTGATCTTTCTTTCTGGATGGTCATGAATATTACAAGTACGTCTCAAGTTCGTTGCAAAAGAGGTATTTAATTGCTGAAAATCTCGTTTATCCAGAATTTACCTGGTATTTTAGAGATGGGGTGAACACTTTAAGCCGGGTATGAAGAGTCGGGTGTCTACAAGCTCCACGGACTAACAACTTCCGAAGAATTTTAGACAATTCTTCCGAGTGGAATGTTTTGCAGAGGTTTGTTTCCTGGAAAGACTCTTTTCATACCTTATTTTAGAAGGACAGGTCGCGAGCAGTCATGTATAAATCTCCGGCTCTGGCTCTTGCTCCGCTCTGGCTCCGAGCAAGAGCAAGAGCCGGAGCAAATTTTTGAAACTTAAGAGCCCGGAGCAAGAGCAGGAGCAAATTTCAAAATTTCAAAAATTTTGGAAACTCATTTTTTGCACGTTTTTTTAATCGTAGCAACACGTTTATTGAAATCAGCACATAACAACGACAATGAAGCAGCAATAACATTCAATTTCTAACATCCGCATAAAAAAACGTGCAAAATGAGTTTCCAAAATTTTGAAATTTTTTGGACCAAAGGGGGACCAAGGCAAATTTCAAAAATTTTCAAAAATTTTTTTTTCTAGCTATATGCAAAAAAAATTCTTACGCGATTCTGAGTCGAATGGCGTTTACAGATTTTCGAAAAACGCACTACAAAAAAGTTATGGCCGTTTAAAAGTGTGCACATTTCTTGGACCACCCTGTACATCACGAGGGGGGGGGCGGAGTTGTATTACCGATTAGCGTCTTTCAGACTTTATTTTATACAGTCGAACCTCGATAAACGGACACTTTTAAAATTTTTTGTTGGTTTACCAAGAAATTGACTGAAGCATACTCCAATAAAACGAACACTTGGATAAACGGCCACCCTAAGGGTGGCCGCCAGTTACGCTCGGTAAACGGACACATGTTATGTTAATAAGAAGTTCGACTGTATATGCATTTTATGATCAAGAGTACTTCTCGGAATTTGTGAGTTGCCGTTCTGGAACAATTCCTTTACCGAATATGCGATTGGAGCTCAACGTGTGCAGTGGTCTTGGAGATACAGGCTTTGGTGAGCGGACTGCAAATTTTCGGTGTGGCTTAGAAACTTGCACTTTTCACCTCATCGCATTTTTCGTTTATTTATGTTGCAGCAAAGGCTGACAGCTATCGTCTGAAAAATCTGAAGTTCCTACAAGGTAATCTCTCCAGTGTCAAGAAGGGTTTCTCAAGGATTCCAGTTCGGCTAGTGAAAAAGCCTTGAAAGAGTTGCACTTCATTCTTGGAGACTTAATGAGAAATCGTCTGCAACCAGCAAAAGCTGCTTCGCTTGTCCAGCTCAGAACTCTTTTATGAAAGAAATCTAAAGTTTTTGTTTTGTCTTGTTTTTTGTTGTTTTGTTTTGATGATTTGATGTTTACTGTTTTTTGATAGCCGTAGATTAAATAAATAACTGCTCATTTAGTCAAAGATAATTTCGACCCCTTATTTGGGACTTAATCATTTGGACACCTACCGGATGGTGAATTGGTCTATCAAACAAGTTCGTGGACTTCAGCCGCCTACTTCAGCCGAGCGTCAGCCTCGACTGCGGGAGGGCATGGATCCATACGTCAACAGCATGGAGAAGCGATGAAGCGGGTACATGACACTTCTTTCCGGGACATTTCTTTCCCGACACTTCTTTCCGGACAGTTCTTTCCCGGACATTTCTTTCCCGGACAGTTCTTTCCCGGACTTTTCTTTCCCGACACTTCTGTCCATTTACAAATTTTCTTATAATTCGCACATTATCCGAAATTTAATTTTGAGAGCTGCAACGTCTAAGGAATTATGAACCCAGAATGTTACATTGCGTGTGCAACAATGTTGTAATAACAAACCAGGAAAGCGCCAGCCGCATTCGCGTCATGTCTACACACCGAAGTTTCGTCCGAAGGTCTCTTTAAAGCTTATTTGATTATCACAGCTTAGTAAACACTACCTAGTTATCACTACATAAGTACCACTGTCTGAGTACAACCGCCTGGGTACCCTTGCTTGAAATACCCTACTAGGTATCCCCCACTTGGGTACCATCAACCTGGAAGGGTATCCAGATGGGGTTAAATAAAACCAAAACTCCGATTTCATTCACCGAAATCCCAATATTCCGGGTAGGTACTACCTGGCCAGCTGGACCACCAAAACCAAGTTGTCGACCACTTGGAGCAGAAAATTTTTTTCATTTTTTCGGGTTCCTCTTTCGGTCATTCGGTCATGCTGAAGATGGTTTGACAGTGGTAAAGGTTGGTTGAGGAACTCAGGTAGTGGTTGGTACCCGGTAGTAATAATTTCATCTTGTACAGAACTTTTAAAATTTAAAATGTTTTTCTATGATACAACTTCAATTCTACTGCATAATCCATGAACCAACCAAACCAAATGGTCGTCCACTTGGATCAATTTTTTTTATGTTTTTCATATTCCAAAACCTGTTTTCTAGACTAATTCGGGCATGCTGAAGATGGTTTGATGATAGTAAAATAAGGTGTTGTATGGCATTTTTCAAGCATTGGGATATAATTGATTTTGCCAAAACACGATTTTACCAAAACTCAAAAAATACCCTACAAAACGGCATTTTACCACTATAAAACCATCTTCAGCATGCCCGAATTAGTCCAGAAAATAGGTTTTGGAGCGTAAAAAGTGAAAAAAAAATTGCTTCAGGTGAGCGACCACTTGGTTTGGTTGGTGGATGGATCATCCAGTAGAACTGAGGTTTAATTAATAATAAAAGTATTTAAGTTATAGGAGTCTTTTACATGACAAACAAACTAATAAGAAAATTTGGAAATGGGACAGAAGTGTCGGGAAAGAATTATTTGGGGGTTTCACGAAGCGATAATCGCTAATAGCTGTTTGAAATATATTTATCTGTTTTAAATATCTGTTATTTGTAGAAGGTGGAGGTCACCGAGGCTATCCCAACAACTACAACCAGGCTCCTGGACACTACGACGGGTATGGAGGTGGGCCAGCTTCTTGGCATGGTGCTCCTGTGCGAGCTCCCATGGGCAACCCTGCTAGTGGCTATCAAGGTGCTGGAGCTTTACATAGTAATTTTGGCTATGGTCGACCCCAAGCTCAGGCCAACATGGTCTATCCCGAAGATTTTTTGCGAGGAGCTGACGCCGTTCAGGTAAATTTTCTAAACTTCAACAAAAAATTCACTTTCAAAGATCCCAATAATTCTGTTGTAGATGGCTATTCCGAAGGAGTTGTGCGGAAAAATCTTCGGCAACAACGGAGAACTTGTGAATACCCTGATAAAGGAGTGTGGCTCAAGGATCGATGTGGGCATCACTATCTCTGGAAGTCCTCAACAAATTGAGATGACTCAAAACATGTTGAAGCAAAGGTTAGTTTTCACTGGAGTGTTTATTGGATTGAACAAGTGAAAGAAAACATTTTGCAGAATTCGCCAACCTGAGCCTCCCGCAGCTCCAGCTGGACACTATATGGGTGAAAGATTGATGAATGGACGAGGCGAGGCCGCTCAGTTCGCGTATGTTGCCCCTACAGAAAGCAGTGATTTCATGGCCAAATACAAGCTATAATGAGCCACATATGTGCACTCTATTTTCATTATCTGAACACATGCATATTTCGGGCCAACATATAAATAGTACATTGCTCATTCGTGTGAAAAATGACTTCTTATGGCTTCAAAGCAGTTTCAATAAAAAGGTTCATATACACAAAACTTTTGTGACAAAAGTATAATTAAATCAAAACAATTTTTTTGAACAATTTTTTTTTCACTTCATTTGCATTGCCCGGTATAGATTTGTTCTAACTTTTTGTTTGGATAATTTTTTGCCATGGATTTTAATGTCCAGAGAATACAACTTGCTTTTCATCCAATTGCACACAAGCTGTTTTCAGCTCCTGAACTTACTGGAAACTAAGCCGAATTCTGGAATCGTCCAATTTTGGCCAAAGTTTGAGGTTCGGTCAGTGATGTAAAATTAATTTTGTAGCTCTTGATCTGTGCTTTGAAATAATGTTGAGATTTTATTACAGCATTTACAGAAAAGTCAAAAATTCAATCGAAAAACTTGTAATCTTGTAAATAATCAATCTATATTATCAATTAAATTTTTTCACTACCAAAATGAGCAATTTGTAAAAACCAATAAGTACGTTTTGATCAGAAAAATGCGAAAAATGACTAAAATATATCTATTTTTTGGATACGGATTAGGAGGGCGGCGGTAAACTCCCCCTCTTCAAATTCTCCCTCTTCAAATTTCTCCCTCGGTAAATTCCGCCTGGGACAAACTCCCCTTCCAAATTTGTCTTGAGAGAATTTAGACCCTGAGAAAATAGACCCTCAAAGTCGAGGGGGGGGCGCTTATTAGAGGAAATACGGTATTTAACATACCGTATTTCCTCTAATAGCTTCCTCCGGGGAGTTATTTTTTGGATGCTCAAAAATCGAAAAAAATTTGAGGTCGATCTCGAGATTTTTGGGTGAAAATTCAAAATCGAAAAAGAGGAATCAGTAGAGCTCGTGGGAGTTAAGAAAACGCATAAAACAGCTTTGCAAAAATTTCACTCTGGGCTGAGATATAGGTCCTCAAAGTTGAGGCGAAGAGGGGGGGGGGAGTTATTAGAGCAGGGTGAGCTATTAGAGGTAATACGGTATTCAAGATTCGGGGTGTTTTGATGAAGAAAACTTTTTTTTCAAGTAGTTGACACTTAAATAAACCTTGATAAATATGATGTTAAATTTTAGTGATATCCTGTGCAATTTTATTAACACAAAAACTCAAAAGTCAAAATGAACATTAACGTATTCCGACATATATCTACCCACTCTCCTGGCACTCCTGCCTAATCTCCCTCATATACATCACTCTCCTGGCTGGTCTTTTAAAAAGCCCAAACACTCAATTTCCAATTTTCTGAGGGGTCCGACCAAACTACAAAATTACAGAACTTCTCTTTTAAATTCTGAATTAGCGCCTTCATTTGTGGCAGCAGTGTAGGAACGTGGGCACGTTAGGCTGGATGGTAACCCGATTGCCTACAGGGCACCTGAATCACCTGTAGCGCACTTAAACTGTCTAGAAGCTTCGTCAACTGCCTGAGCGAGACTCCATTCCCTGGAAGATACCCAACTAATTAAAAGTTAGTTTGACCGTTTGGAGAGTACATGAGTAGTCTAAAGAGTTTGTGCCCTTGGTGGTTAAAAAAAAAAATCTTGGCGCCGGTGGTAGGATTTTAATGCCAGATGACATTTGAGCGACATAGACTTTATGCTTTTGCATCGAGGCGCCTACAAGGCGCCGATCAACCTTGTGTCCAATAATATCAAGCCCTTGAAATTAAATAAAAATTATGCATTTTTTTACATCTAAATCATTCATATTACTGTTAAATAAATGATGTTTTGTACGAAATATACCAAATAAACAATTGCTTGAATAAAAAATAAAAATGGTTCGCAATGGTTCGCACTATAGTGCGGTACGTGACAATTTATCACAACGCCGATTTATCACAACGGACAATTTATCACAACTCCTTAAAAAGGGACAATTTATCACATCAGTCAGAAATGGGACAATTTATCACAACACTGTTAAATCGGACAATTTATCACAATTAGACAAAAAGGGACAATTTATCACAACTTTACCATCTGAACTGGCAATCAAATAAAAACCTTTATTTTCTCCCAACCCAAAATCAAACAATGAACTTCATTTTTTCAACAAACATAACGACAAATTTAGCAACAAATTTACTGATCCATAACGATATTGTGGTCTGGCCCTCTCAAATATTCTATCAGATTAGCCCCTTGGTAAAGACTCACTTTGCCCAGGATTCTTCTGTCCACTTCTGCGTAGACCTTCCGGTTCTTCGGTGCTGCGACATGGTGACCACAATGATGTCGTCTTCAAAAGAAACAAAAGCAGATAAGATCATCGGAAGATTAGGGACCACAGGCGCCTATCGGAGCCTTTATAGTATCTTGGAATTTCAATTGGTAGAATATGTTAATCCATCTCATATTCTTCCTGATTATCCCTTCATAAGCACCCCTTCCCCTCCTGGCTACCCTCTTGCTGGGCACCCCCATCCTGCCTATAAACTCACCGCCCACCCTCCTTCTCGGGTACTTTCCTGATGTTTTGGTGAGTTTCCAGGTAGTTCGGGTCCTATCTTCACCCCTTTACCCTGCCAACATCCAGTTCACTAAAAAAATGCAAATCAATTAGCGAAACATTGAGCGGAATAAAAATCCAGAGAAAAGAAACGCAAGAAAGGGTCTCTAACAAGAAAAAATAATAAATAATAACTGACAGAAATCTTTTCAACCCAAATTTGCTTGAAATTGTGATAAATTGTCCCTTTTTGTCTGATTGTGATAAATTGTCCGATTTAACAGTGCTGTGATAAATTGTCCCATTTCTGACTGATGTGATAAATTGTCCCTTTTTAAGGAGTTGTGATAAATTGTCCGTTGTGATAAATCGGCGTTGTGATAAATCGTCCGTATCCGACTATAGTGGAAGTCGCACTATAGTGGGGTCGCACTATAGTGGGGTCGCACTATATTGGAGGTCTAGTCAGCCTTATTTGGGGCAAAACCAACCAAACTGGTCCTGAACTCGCACTATAGTGGAAGTCGCACTATAGTGGGTCGCACTATAGCGAGGTCCGACTGTAGTTAAAATGTACTGAGTCATACATGGCAAGAAAATTGAATATTTCAGATTTAGCTACGAAACTAAAACTTTTGGGAAAAATGGTTAATTTTAGACGAAATCCGGAACAGAAATTGTTTCTTGTTACTATTACAAACTTTTTAAGAAGGAGTACATTTTATATTGCGAATTTTTAGTGCAACTCAGAGTAAGACTGCGACTTTTGTCATAATTTTAGCTACGTTATTCTTCAGTCATAGTTTTATTTGCTATGAAATCAATCAAAAACAGCAATCAGAGAATTGCCAAACAAATAATAATGAGAGAAAAAAAATAAAAAAAAGTATGTGTTTAGAATAAAAATTAAACTTGCGACTTCGAAAAATCAAATCGGCCAATTTAAATAATTCGCAATATAAAATTCACTCACTTTTAATGAATTTGAGGTAGGGATTTCCGAAACCAGTTGGCTGGATTTTGATGTAAAAATCGTGAACCCGACGGATTTTCATCATGTACAATAATAATACTAAAATATTTAGATGAAATGGAAGCAAATTGCAGCTGGAACAACTATAATGCCTCAAATCGGAGCCGTTTTGTATGACGAACATCTATTCCCAGTAGAGATAGAAACAAGACAAGATCTTGGCCAAGATTTTGTCTTGTCTTGCCCCAATTTTGACTGAAAATCTTGTCTTGGGATCTTGCTTGGTCATTTCTAGAAATCTTGGTCTTGGTCTTGGTTTTCTGGCCAATCTTGTAGGCAAAATTTACAAATAACCCAATAACCTATTTTATTAAATCTGTACCGTAGATACAACAACTTCTCACAACAAGTAACTTCAATAACAAAAATTGATAACTGGCAAAGCTCTATTCAGAAATATAAGCATTTCCGCCTTTTCTGGGCTCAAATTACTCCTCCTGTAATCGTACACATCTCTTGCAACGGAGAATATTTGCTCGCTTGGCTGGCTTGTGGCTGAGCTGAGAGATAACGGCGTGCAAGCTTAGCGAGAGTCGGATAACTGAGTTCGTTTGCCTAAGTAATCGATAGTTGGAAATATTTCAAAAATCTCCTTAAGCATTACCTTCCAAAACTGGAGGGATCTTCTTCCGGGTCAATGCACTTGCGTTTATTGAAAGCCTGTAATTCTATCATTGCCGAATCGACTGAAAGGGATTGTTGACCAAAACCATCCTCGAACAATTGGCTGTGCCGTCCAAAGAAGGATTGATGACGCTTTGGCATCGGGGATTGAACCTCTTGAAAATCAAAACATATACAATGGTTCTGTCGTGAAGTTATTTTACCTGTTTCTTCAACATATGGTGCCTCTTCATCCTGTCTACATTCTTCACTGATCCACGCTATCCACCATGATCCACGGTAATCTTTAAATCTTTGCATAAAAAACCTGATGAAAGACTCAGTAGGGCCTGACCACAAATCGGAAGTGAAGGAAAGAACTGGACAATCCTTTATAAGTACTTTGACCCTAGTTTTGACCATTTCGTACATTCGCGGAAGCACCCAGTCAGCATAGTGATGGTATCCTACACAAAAAAATGTTTTGACTTGCTGAAATGTGATGAAATGTCATCAAACCTTTTAGACTGTCTCGGTCAGATAGAGCTAGAAGAGGCTTAAACGTAGGCTGATCGACAGTGAAGAACGGTAGATTAGCACATGCAATGTAATGAACAACCTTTTTGTCTAGAGAAGAGAGCTCACCTATATAAAAGTGACAATCTATAACTCGAATGAGCGCAAAAAATCATACCCTTTGGCAGAATTTTTACAAACTGTTCCATTGAGTTCTTTACAGATGCTTGCTTTACTCCAATTTCCTTCAACTTAGCAGCATATTCGGCATGAGTCTTAGCGTGCACAAACAGTCCATTAGTTCCATGATTGTCATCTTAATAGTTTTTTGGCAAGCTTCACACTGAGCTTCACTACCGGAAATTTTTGAGAAAAGACCAATCTTCCAGATATCACTCATCTAAATTATGAAGACCTTGAAACACACATCAAACAATATAAAAAGCACAAGATAAAGAACAGGAAACATGGTGCGTAAAAAAATTATATATCACTAGCCACGAGTTTTGCTATAAAATTTGTACTATTAATCTTGGTTTTTGGCCAAGATCTTGGCCAAGATCTTGCTTGGCCGTTTTCGAAAATCTTGGTCTTGGTCTTGGTCAAAACTTCGGTCAAAAATCTTGTCTTGGAATCTTGCTTGGTCCCCACTTTCTATCTCTAATTCCCAGATCCAGACACATTCAAGACACATCCTGAACGCTTTATTGACAAAGTCAAGAACACACATGCTCCCTCGAAATACTTAAAGCCATTTGGTGTGGGCTAAAGAGCCTGTCTTGGTAAGAGTTTGGTCAGGATGGAGCTCAGCATTGTCTTTGCTTCAATGATCCAAAATTTCAACTTCGAGGCTGCAGATCCTGGTAATTATATTTGCCGAGTCTGGTTCAGTGTTGTGACTTCCTCATTTTTCCTCATGACTAATTTTTGATGAACATTTCTAACTTTTTAAAACTTTACTCAACGAGTTTGATATTATATTATAGCTGAGATTATAGGCTTCAAAATGACACCAAAAGCTTCGAGAGACGTTAACGAAATGTTGGAAGAAAAATCAATAATACGCAAAAATGAGGAAAAATGAAGAAAAATGAGGAAAACTTTCCTCACGTTCCTCATTCTACTGCTTTCTAATATTTTAAATACATTTGGTAAAAAGTTTGGTGTCATTTTAAAGCTTATAATCTCAGCTTCAAAATGACACCAAACTTGCTGAGAAATGTAAGTAAAACGTTGAAAAAAGCATCAATACTACAAAAGAAAAAATGAGGAAGAATGAGGAAGTCACAACACTGGTCTGGTTCGCCTGGCTGGAATGGCCAGCAAGCCAAACCATTTTAAATGCCGGATTAGTGAGAGATGAGCCCATTTGGTGGTGCCAAATACTACTATGTAGACAATAATATTGATGTGTTGGCTAAAACCTTTACAACTTTTTTCAAACAACAGGGGGACCAAGGCAACTTTTTTAGTTTTTTGAGAAATGTGTTAGATTGTGTCCAAACCACCCGAAACCATCGCAAACCAACCCAAATACCCTCAAACTGCCTTAATAGTCTCAAACCAAACCCAAACATGAAAAATAAAAATTTCTTTAAAATGAAAAATAAACCATTTTTTATAACTTAAAATTGAATGAGGAATTGGGTTTATAAAGTCCAAAATTGCGATTTTACACACTCCAACTTCAAGGTACAACCTGGTCAGGTGGATATCCACCTGGATGGCCTAAAAATAAAAAAGGTAATTTATATAAAAAAATCCATTTTTCCAAACTAAAAAATTTGTGAGGAATTGGTCTTGTTAAGACCAAAAGTGCGATTTCACCTACATAACTCCAAACCTGGGGCGGCTACCACCTGGACAGGTTGATATCCAGGTAACTCCAGAGTAGGGCTACATTCACCCAAATGACCTGAAAAGTCAAATGCCTGCTTTATATATGAAATTATATTGAAATAAGGAATGCGCCCATATGGATTCGAACCAGGATTATTAGGCCTCAGATTATTAGGCCTTTAAAGGATTATTAGGCCTCAGAGATGATACATTGTCTCGAGAGCTAAAATTAAAAATTTTGTGTAAGTTTCGCTTGTAAAACCTCGGCACCAGAAGCATGGGATAGCAAACCCCATATATTCAGCTGGGAAGAGTTTCACCTTTAAAATTAAAATATTTAGGCATATGTATTTCAAAAACCACGGTATTCTGACCAAAATC
This sequence comes from Ditylenchus dipsaci, assembly GCA_004194705.1. Taxonomy (NCBI): domain Eukaryota; kingdom Metazoa; phylum Nematoda; class Chromadorea; order Rhabditida; family Anguinidae; genus Ditylenchus; species Ditylenchus dipsaci. The sequence goes on along the minus strand of SADC01000001.1, from coordinate 140,686 downwards.
ATATCATGAACACTGTTCAATAGCTAAAGACGTTGATTTTAAAAGCCAAAACCACAGTACCAAAGCATGAACCGAGGTATTGACTTTATCACCTGGAGGGTGTAGTATAGTCATTAGTTTTACACACAATACCTAAAGCTAACTCGCTATGCTTAAAAACCTTAACTTTAACTTCAATACCCTAACCAACTAGATAACGCCACCTGAATACCTGATAAGTAGATGTTACTAGGTGAGTACCACTGCCGAGGTAGTACTAGAGTTACTACTACCACCACCCAGGTACCACTACCTAAGAATACCATTTAAGTACAACTACCAGGATTCCTAACTACAAACTCTCGGGGGACTTGAATTATAGGTTGTTGCTATGCTGAAGTAACAAAAATAGGAATTTTGAAGCTGTTTGGTCTGAAAAATTGGTGTTTTCAGCCAGTATCGGTTAAGATAGTTACATGGTAGTTGGGGTACCCTCAGGTAGTCAAGGTATTTTCCCAGCTCGATACGGGAATTCCAAATAGCAAAATCGGTATCTTGGTATTAACAAACCGTGTTCAGGGTACCAATTTTGATTAACATATTAATAATAATGACAATAATTTGCTTTTTTACGTGTTTAGGGGCCAAACGTCCCATATTTATTTAAAGGGGCCAAACGTCTCTTTTTGATAGGAGGGGGCCAATGTCTCGTTTTATGTAGAGGGGGCCAAACGTCCCTTTTTCATAGGAGAGGGCCAAACGTCCCGAGGGGACAAACAGTCGCGGGAGCCAAACGTCACGGACCGTTATAATTAACATAGGGATGTCAATTCGTAGTAAAACGCATCTGGCACGGGAAAAAATTTAATCAGTCTTAGCACCGAGAGAAGACCTCTAACAAACATAAGTATACTAAGAAAACCACACACTTACAGACCTTTCTACAAGCTCCATTTATATTCCGGCGTAACACGTAACACCAAAATTTGGACCCTGCCATATCTTTCAGTTTTATTTGTCACAAGTCCATTCTAAGCTCACACTTCTAAGGCAACTTGTGCGGAGAACCACAAAAAGCAAATTAGAGATGCTTATGGTACCAATACCGGCGAGATTGTAGCTCCACAACTCCATATATTACGCGACTCGATGTTACGCGAGTGACGAAAATCGAGGGCTGAAAAAAAAGGAACAAAAGAGATGCAGCTACACAATATTTATTCATCACACACGCCAATACAGACAAATGTCTACACAGAGAGGATTTTCAATATTTCTTCGCGAATTCTCGTTCTCAGTTAGTCTGTTCACTGCCGCCTGAGCATGAATGTGTGCTCCACTGAGTTTTGAGATCGGAGGATCAATGTCTTCCACAGAAGTGATGAGATCAAATCCAGCAGCCCCGCTTCAGACCACCAAGCAGTTCGACTGAAGTGATGAGATTAGAATCGACTGAGCGTGTAGCGCTGTCTTCAAATCGTTGTCTTCTTCAGGATGACCAACATGCTAGAAAGCCAATTATTAAAAAAGTCTATCATCAATAACGTTAAAGACCCACCTCGTTGTAGAATCTTTCGAATTTAGCAAACTCTGCACCTAGAAAAAGCTTCATCTTGGCAAGGCACGATGTACAAAGTTCATTTGAGCAAGCACTATTCGGAATATTCGCAATGCCTAAATTCAAATCAATACACACATAATAACCTTTTTTGACGAATAAGAAGAGCTCACCATCTCATCGAAGGCTGACGGCAAAGCTGTTTGAAGACCATCATTTCCAGCAGGCACGAGGAAGAGCTGTCCATTAGCAAGAGTAGGCATTAACTTGTCCACCATTAGGCACTTGCTGACTTCGACGAACAAGAACTTCAGCAGAAATCGGCTAAAAGGAAGGTAAATTCGACACAAAGAAATACCAGAAAAATGAAGAGTAGCCTACATTTCCAAATACACGTTCTGACTCCGAAGAGCACTCCTACCGGCAGCAGATTCTTTGACCTGCTTTCTTCTGAGCCAAGTTTGCAGCTAATCCCTTTTCAGCATATTCAGAGGCACAGGCACAAGCATCTAAACAGTAAACTTGAAGAAATGTAAATCTTTGAAGTGAACATACCGGGTGGAAATCTATTTCAACGACTTGGTCTTTGCTCTTCACGTTGAATTATTCGTAGAGGGCACTTCGCAGCAAGAGATTTCTCAGCATATTCAGAGGCATTGGCGCAAGCATCTACAAAATATTACAGGATAAACATCGAATTCGCGAGTTGAAAGTACCGGGCCGGAATCCATCCCAACGGACTTGATCTTTCTCTTCACGGCTCGACTATTCGTAGAGGGCACCTCAGTAGCAAGAGATTTCTCGGCGTATTCGGAGACAGATCGGGCAGCATCTGAAAGTGTATCAGGTACTAGAGTCTAAACGCTCAATCACATATTAACACCTTTCAGAGACTCATTTCTTTCCTCGGATGGACTGCATCGGCTCGGCTGATTGCTTCCACTGAGCTGTTGCTTGGCGCTGAGCATGTAGGCGTATAGAACTGAGCCGAAATCTCTCTGGAGCGAAGCATCACAATATCAGAACGACTTTCTTGAGCGTTTGCACCAGGCATGATTGTTGAGACGGTAGGAATTAGACGAGAGACTGAGAAGCAACTATCTGACACAACGAAGAAGCGAGGAATGATCTAAATGCAACATATATTGCGACTTTATATGCCACTTATAATTGGCGTTTAATACTTCACGTCAGGACAAATATTCTAAGCAGTTGAAACTTGCTGATTGGGTGGAATTTGCCATCTTTTGAAAAAAAATTTTACGGAAAGAGGAGGGAAAACAACGGGTTAAACAGCATCTGAAGTAGGTAATTTTCAAATACTCCCAACCAGTGATGTTTTTGTGTACACATGATGTTTGTGTACACATGTAATAGGGGTTGTCGAATCTAAGATCGATTTCGAAACTTCGAGTCAAATGTTCGAGATTTTTTCGAACGTTCGACTTCGAACCGAACGTTCGTTCGAAAATTTCGAACCCGAACTTCGAACCAACGTTCGATTCGAAATTTCAAACTCGAACTTCGAACCGAACGTTCGATTCGAAATTTCGAATTCAAACTTCGAACCGAACGTTCGATTTCGAAAATTTCGAATTCAAACTTCGAACCGAACGTTCGATCGAAAATTTTCGAATTCAAACTTCGAACCAAACGTTCGATTCGAAAAATTTTCGATTCAAACTTCGACCAACGTTCGATTCGAAAATTCTTGAAATTCGAATCGAACGTGTAATTAGGGAAATTTAGAACTTTTTACCAGATATTTTTATAATTTTAGTCATAATTTCGTGACCTTTATTAAACTATAACAACCAAATCAATCAAAATCTTCGAAAATCTACGGAATTTTCCATTAAAATATTGATGATTTCTTCCGGTTCTTCAGTATTCTTGCTTCTGGCATCCTCTAGTACTGAATCCGCCAGCCCGGTTTTTGATGTGAAGAAGGTTGGTGCAGCATCTTTTGGTAAACGGGATCGAAGAGAGTTAGCGAAGAGAAGAGAAGCTTGGAAAAACACCTTTCTGAACGCAACGCTGGATAACGAAATGGGACAAGTATTTACGAGCCAGAATTGCGAGATGAGGGATTTTGGAGAATTAAAAAAAGCTATTCCAGAGAGAATTCACAGAAACTATAAGCCGTACCATAGTAGTGAGTGCTCCTGTGCGAGAACTCATCCAAGGTGATTGAAATGATATGATCCTTTGCAAATTCCTGAGACTTTCTCTGCATTCATCAGCCTTTTCGGCACTTCTGAGGAAATATCGTGACGCGAAGGTAGCTGTTAAGGTTACGGGGAAACTCATTTTGTAAAAGGCTTGCTAAAATCACCTTTGAGGTTCCATAGTTAGTTCTGATCATGTTTTGTTCGTTATGTTTGCAGATTGTAGATGAGAAGATAGATTTGTTGTGGCTCCACTTTTTCCAAGCGAATATTCAGCACCACAGTTGCCAAACTGCCTTGTCGCCCTTTTTCACAAGTTGCCCAACGTCGCTCGGCCATACCGCTATTTCCTCTAATATAACACCCCCCTAAATTCAAAAAACGTGTTTGTGGCGTGTGTTTTTGACCCACTTTTCGATCACTTCTCCCAAGCAAGTTACCACTCCTTCTGTAGCTCATCTCACTGGCTACAAAATGGGTCATAACTTGCCTGAGAGAAGTGACGAAAAAAGTGGGTCGAAAACGCAATGCCAGAACACGATTTTGAATCAAAGGGGGTGGTATATTAGAGGAAATACAGTAACTGTTAAATAAAAGCATCAAGAACATTTACAGAATATGAAAACTAGCATGGAATAAATGTCAGATTCGAAGCTTGAATTTGAAAATAATCAGAACTTTATAAATCGAACATGTGAAAATTGTATGATTCAAACTTCGAATCAAACGTTCGAAAATTTCGAATCGAACGTTCGAAAATTTCGAACTCGAACTTCGAATCGAACCGAACGTTCGAAAATTTCGAACTCGAACTTCGAATCGAACCGAACGTTCGAAAATTTTCGAACTCGAACTTCGAATCGAACCGAACGTTCGAAATTTTCGAACTCGAACTTCGAATCGAACCGAACGTTCGAAAATTTCAAACTTCGAATGTTCGTCGAATCGAAACGTTCGAAAATTCGAACGTTTGACAACCCTACAAGTAAACGCTCAAAATTTTTGTGTTGCGGTTACATTTTTGTAACAAATGTACACAAAAGATTTCGAGTTTTTGTTTTTGAAGCATTTATAAAAATTTAAATTTTCTCATTTTCATTTCTGTACACAAATGAAAATCAGAAAATGTTGTGTACGTTTGTGTACGCAAATAAAAAGTCAAAAAGTTTTGTGTAGGTTTATGTACACAAATGAAAACCCTGAAAATTTTGTTTATGTTTCTGTACACATGGAAAAAATGTTGTACGCAACACAATAAAAAGCAAAATACTGGCAAAAAAACTTCATAAAAGTGCATGAATGTAAACTATATGTTCTTATTCGGTTTTTGAAATCCCCAAAAATGAGATCGAGCTTGCAGCATGACTCGTTATCGTGCACAATATCCCCGAGAAAGTTTGTTTTTGTAATTTATTAGATATAGTAGCACATTGTTAATGCAATAAACATTGTTCTTTTGCGGTACCGTCAATTTTCCGCCGACCAATTTTCCGCGGACAATTTCCGCGGACAATTTTCCGCCGACAAATTTTCCGCCGACCAATTTCTGCCGACCAATTTTCCGCCGACAATTTTCGGCCATATTCAATTCTGTTTTCAAGTTAAAGTTTCTTCTGTGAATGACCCTTTCTCATTTCCCTTGTTATTTTACTGCCCTAATATACTGCCTAATTTTTGAGTTCTGGTCAATAAAAAATCGAGTTTCTGGACCACCCAAAAGTACCCTTTTGAACCATTTTCGAAGGGATTCAGGCTGTATTAGGGTGGAAAATAGACCAAAAAGGGACCAATTTGAACAAAAGGAAGATGTTGAACATAGTTTTGTTGACTGGGCCTACCGCATAAATAAACTCTGGTATGCATACATTTTATGCATCCAGAGTCACTTTCGAGTGATTTGCGTCTAAGGTATGTGGGTGTGCGCATCTCAACTCCAAGCCCCAAGCCCCCTGCGCCCCGAAGTGGCGCAGGGGCTTGAGAGTTAGAGATGCGCGCACTCACTTACCTTAGACATGATTCCGAGCAAGACTCTTGAACAAAAATGCATTTAGAGACTATTTTTCCAGCTCCAGTGAGACAACATGATAAAACAGGTAAAAAAAATAGATAGCGAAATTCTATTCTATTATAGATAGCGAAATTCTATATTCTATATAATAGCGAAATTCTAGATGTATTTTAGATTGGCATACTAAATATACTAGCCAAACGTGAAAACAGAAATTGAATTATGGCGGCGGAAAATTGGTCGGCGGAAATTTGTCGGCGGAAAATTGGTCGGCGGAAAATTGTCCGCGGAAAGTTGTCCGCCGGAAATGGTCGCCGGAAAATTGACATGTACCCTTCTTTTGTGTTGTGTACAATTTTTTTCCATGTGTACACAAACATAACAAAATTTCAGGGTTTTCATTTGTGTACATAAGCACAAAATTTTGGACTTTTTATTGTTACACAAACGTTACACAAACTTTTTCGACATTGATTTTGTTGTACACAAACGTACACAAACATTTTTGATTTTCATTTGTGTACAGAAATGAAATGAGAAAATTAAATTTCATAAATGTTCAAAAACAAAAACACAATCTTTTTTGCTTTCTCTGTGTTAACAAAAATGAAAATTTTTCGTACACAAAAATTTGTAAAGAAAACACACTGCTCCCAACCACCTCGAATTTAAGCAAAATATTGGTGATACTCGCTCAAATAGACGCACCATCTAGGTGTAATATCTCAAAATGGGAATGTAATCGAGCTATCTATGCGCACAACTTTTGTCTGAATGATTACAACAGTGTTTCCAGGGCGACCGAAAAAAGGGGTCAAAAAAGCCGAAGCCAAAGAGTGAAAATGTCGCTGAGTAGATTTTCATCACGAATATGATTCTGTTATATGTTCCACCTTCGTTTTGCTGCCTGTTATCTTTAGAAATTTTTTGCCAAAAGTCCCGTCCCGGTTGTCCCGAACTTTCAGAGTAAAAGTCCCGGGTCCCGAAAATCGAAAAAATTTCGGGACTTTTTTTTATTTATTTCATTGTCAAGAAATTTACACATTTTAGATTTTTCGCGTCAATTTATCATTATTCTTCTTATTAATATTTCGCTTTCGTGCAATTTTTCTCTTGTCTTTCGTCTTTCAAGTCTCTAGTCTTTCAAAAAGAGTAGGTTCAATTAACTCAACTTTTTAAAAGGAAAAACGACGGTTAATATCTTGTGCTAGCGAAAATAGCTCGTCGCTACTTATCAGCTCCAGCTACAAGCGTACCAAAGTGAACAGCTATTTCTCGGTGGCGCGGATGTATAGCGACTACAGGCGTTCAAATCTTTCTCCAGAGCAGCGGAACAATTAATTTTTCGAACAAGAATCTATGCGTCGTTAATTTCAACTACTAGCTCTTTTGTGATGTAATATTGTGAACTAAAGTTTTTTTGAAACAATGCTTTACAGTCACTCTCGATAATCGTCACCCCTTGGGACCGCCGTGGGGTGAGGATAATCAAGAGTGACGGATTGGCTGTTACGAACTTTCGTAACAAGACATTTCGTAAGAGCAAACTTTCGTAAGAAACATTTTCGTAACACCGGATTTTCGTAAGAACTTTTTGGTAACAGCGAATTTTCGTAAACGAATTTCTTTCGTAAGAGGAAATAATCGAAATTTTTTTTTCACTCTTATTCAATTTTTCTAATTCAGGATTTCATCTGATTCATTTGTTTTGGCCTTTCTGTCACTGTTTGACACTTCGAACAGTTAATTATATGACTATTAACTGTGTGAGCACAAAAGTTAGTAAGCATAGGTCATATGACTGAAAATTTTGATAGTTAGTTGACCCCCAGATTTTTCAACCATTAGTAGACCAGCAGATATTCTATAGTAGGGGTCAATTTTTTTATCGACATACCAAACAGATCCGTTGAGACCCACGAATATGATCTGTTATATGTTCCACCTTCGTTTGCGCCTGTTATCTTTTATAAAAAGTATTTTGCTCCGCTGCTTCTGAAGTTGTCTCTTGCATGCTGTTGGACGTCGGCAACCCATTTTTGCTTCTTCTTGGAGTGAAACCTCTTATTAAGCGTCTATAACATGTTAATTCTCATTTCTGGACAAACCTCTGAGCGTGGCTGCTCAACACTATTCATAGTAACCCAAAGAATTATCCTGGCGACACAATGCTTATGAGATTTCACGAAAGTGTTCGTATTCGTTTATTACCATAAACATGTTTTTTAAAAGTTACCTAAAGCATACAGGGTGTAACACACTTGCATTTTTTCAAAATCGTCATCGGCCCCCAATCGGATGGGTACTTGAGGCAGAAAGCTTCAAGAACTTTTCAAATTTTTGGTTTTTGGAAGATTTGAAGAATTCAGAGCTTCGCTTAAATTTATGTATAAGTCGGTACTTTTAGAATAGATTTTTTCAGTAACATTTGTCGCTGTACAAAATAATGTTGCAATAAAATAACACAACTAGTTCAAAGAGTGAAAATGTCGCTGAGTAGATTTTCATCAAAAATGTTTAAGATTTATTAGTTAGAATATACTATGAGCACGAACTCAAGCGCTTAAAACATGCTTTTCCGTGCCACTCATCCTGTTCATCAATTGCTATATTTTTTTTTTCGTAGAACGCCTTGAATCCTCCTTGACCAGAAAAAAAGTCCTTGTGTCGTATCGTCACTAGTCATGACTTCAAGCGCTGTTTCAGCCATTCGCCAATAGTAGCAAGAGTAATGTAGACTCTTTGGTTGATCATTTAATCAAAAGCGCATTTTATTTCATTTTGATAATAGTTGTTAAAACGTCTTTTAACTTATTTATTCGCTAAAAACAATAATAAGTATTTTAGACACTTTAATGAATAAAAAAACTAATTGGAAAGAAAAAAAATTAACAAAATAAACCAGAAATCTTGATTCCTCTTGGGCCCCCCAAGGCAAAAACTGAATCTTTTTGGTTAAAAAATTTTTTCAAAAAATCGATTTTTTTTAGGAAGTGCCAGAAAATAGCTTTAATAGCAAATTTAAGCGTGAAAAAGTTACTTAGGAGATGTTCAAAAATTTTCTCAAATCAATATAAAA